>VXBX01009921.1:3109113-3314882 GCA_013400415.1 Scytalopus superciliaris
TATATGTATATATATATATATATATATATATTTCAGCCCTCCAATCAAGGCAGAAACAGCAGTGTGTGACTCAGACACCACCATCCTGAATAGTCAGGGAAGACTTCACGAGTTAGTGCAGTGGAGCTCCCTGAGAAATGCATAGTGTGCTGGTGGCAAGCAGGGTCAGCTCATAAACAGCAAAGGGACAGAGAAGAAATGATCACATTTATACCAGATGCCAAGCTTCGGACTTTGTGCTGTCACTTCCATCTACCCTTGTACTCTGGACATGCACCTGACAATACGAAATGTAATGACGGCTTGGTCTGTGCTCTCACTGAACATTTCAACCAGCCCTGCGCAGCACAGAGCATGTGCTGTAAGCGTGTAGCACTGCAAAACCACTTAGTATTGGCAAAGAGAGGGAACATCATGTCTTTTCCAGATGTAACTCTTGCAAATCCGTGGGAAACCTTTCCTGTCAAATATCTCCATAGTTTGCTATATTCCTTCTTGCTGGCTGGCTTGCATTTCTGTGTGCAAATAACTCCAATGCAGTTGCTTAAAACCATTCTCCGTTTTGGTATCGAGCCACATATTTTCAGCCCTCTAATATTTGTCATTAATATAAACATGTATTTATACGTATTAGAGGCCAAGTTGGCACATGATCTCTTTGCTCAGTCAGGGCCTAGAGACTTCGGTGCACAGCACCCCTCCAGGCTACAGGGATTGCTTCATTTTCAAATAAAAACTTTACCTTGAAAGCCTCTGTGTCACCTGTGTTATGTCAACAAGGACCTCGGGATCCTGTCAAAGCCCACATGGCAGCTTCATAGCTGGAAGTGAGACATGCCTGTGCTGCAAAAGCAAAACCACGAGTGCCACCCATTGCCAAAGCCTGGCTGTGTCACAGGCTCCTCTTCACCACACACCAACCCCTGAGACCCCTTCACTTGCCATCTACAAGAACCAGAATAGCTCTGCCTGTGCTGGGGTGCTGCTTCAGCAATGAAAATAGCCTTATCTCTTTCTCTCTCTCTCTCTCTCTCTTTATCAGTCCTGCTCTGGCTTCCCCTGCCAAAGTGCCCAAGCACCTCCCAAGCCAAACAGCTGCCTGAGAAGCTTTCTTCTCAGGGCTGCTAGGTCTTGGAGGCTTTAAATCCACTTCCTCATTCTGTATTGCTCATCACACATCATCTTGTAGTAGCAGACTATCTGAACCCAGCAGTCAAGCAGTAAGTGACAAAAAAGTTGGTTGCAAACAGATATCTTTGGTATGTATACATACTTACGTTCAAGTCTGAAAAATCTTAAAATGGCTTTATTCCCTTGTATTTTTCCATTTTGTGTTCCATTTTTAGCAGGGCTTTAATTTTCCTTGGAACCTGCACTCTTAAGTCAGATGGATGAATTATTGCTTTGCTTTTTCTGGGAAAATAATACTATAGAACGGTCACTTCAGCATACAAGTACTACTGGCAAGGAATATGTAGGTAGTTTAGATTTATATGGCTATAACTGAAAGCAGAACTTGGCTCTATTCTGCCTGACTGTCATGAAAAGAGATAGTCACAATGGGCTTTAGTATGAACTTGGCTCCTAGAAATTATGGCAATAAAAATAGCAATGCCATCATTTGTTACTTTTAATTATTCCAAAACTCAGAAATGCAATCTTGTTCTTAAAGAGATGTGCTGAATGGAAATGCCTAAAAAGAAAGTAGTAGTTCTTTTACCAGCACAATACAGATAATAATTCCTCCAGGAATTTATATCATGTCCATCAGCACAGAGTTTGAACATTCCAGGTTCTTCCAGATAGAAAAAAAAAAAAGTTTATTTTCCAACATCCTTAGGGTAAACCTTTCTTTCATATTTGCAGAGTTTCTGCAGTAAGTGTCTGTTTCTAAGGTGAATTGTACATAAATGTGTAGAGAGGCATTATGGTGGCTGACCCATGCCTTGGACCCCTGCACACAGAAATGCCACCAGCCTGACTGTGAGCCTTGAGTCTTGTGTCTTAGCAAAAGAGGGTCAGTAAACCACAGCCAATGGGAACCAGAAGCAAGAAAGCAGTTATAGCAGTTTTTTAATTTTGTATTACAGTTTTTCCTTAGGGCTATGGGACTTTTCTCACAGCTCTGATGAGTATCCAAGTCTTATCCGTCTCCTGTTCTTGTTGTCTTACAGATAGTAGCGGCACTGATTTACCTTCTTGGGTCTGTCAATATCCAGGTAACAGTATTTCGGGTCTTACCAATTCCAAGCAGGTCCTGCTGTGCAGTCTGTCCATTAACATCTCAGAAACAGAACAAATTGTTTCACTGAAATGCCACATGCAACTCTTGTGTCTTGTTCATTTCTTGAATCCATGTGCTTACATTGAAGTTAATTTAGGGCTGATGATGAGTAGCATATTGACAAGCCCAAAGTTCCAAACAAATTCACTGTTTCTTCATTGTGAAGGAACCTGAGCATCTTCCAGTTGCCCATGAATCCATGTGGCTCATACATACCACATGAGGTTTCTTCCTTCACATCCTCTCCCCAGGGAAAGTTGTGCTCATTAAGCCAACATGTTTTTCTGAAGACATGAATTTGTGCAGCCAGTTGTGCTGCAGAGTTGTCACACTGCATGTGCAGTTAGTTAGTTCCTTCCTCAGTTGCCAACTCCCCTACAATTTCTGAATCAACTGGCTGCTTCCAATCCCATTTGCTGAAGTAGAAGAGGTATCAAAGATAAGAAGTTCCTATCAAGCAGTGAAAACCAGCACTGGGATAGAGGACGGAGATCCCAGTTAAGGTCCCGTATGAGGGACGGACTGCTAGGTGAGACGAGTAATTATCTGTCCTGTTTCATTGCCAGCTGGCCATGAACAAACACATCCCAGAGAGCCAGTCATTACCACATGGCTCAAAATAGGCAGTGGTACATGCTGATTTTGTCTCCCCAGTTGGTGGAGGACTACTGGAGAAGAGATGAGAGTCTGTGACGTATTTCAAGTAGCACATGGAAAAATGAGGTCATGGGAAATGGTTACATTGGTTGTCATTATACAGATGAATTCCAGAATTCCCATAGAAAAACAAGCTGCATCAATTTGCATGATCAGGAGATAACTTATTTTAATATTTGCCTGCTCATTGTTCCCTGCTGAAAAGATGTGTTTTGCTGAAAGCCTGGCACTGGGAGACAGAAAACGCTGAGCTGCAGGAGGTCCTTTGGTGGAGAACAGTTTGTGCTCTGTACAGATAGGTTTCCATGTGCAAAGCTGTGACCTCAGAGTCCCCAGCAGATATGGGCAACTGAAATTAGTTTAGCTCTGAAGACAGACAATTAACTCACTCAAATTATGTTCTATCTGTGGTGGACAGAGGACATATCCACAGGCCCCTGTCACAAGCAGTTTTGTTGAACTGCAGTGAATGAGTTACTCTGACTTTACTGTGATGCTGCAAGACACAGATGAGATTAAGTAGGATGGGAAGTAGGATGGGAGTTTAGCAAGAAGACCACATCTATGGGATGATACCATTGCAGCTTCTCATTTCTTTTTGTACAAAATTACCTATTCCCAGTAATGACACTTTCTTTATTTTTTCCAATGTGCTTATCTTTTTTCCCCCCCTCTTATGTTTCCCCATATAAAGAGTAGCAATTGCAATGAAAAAAGGGAAGAATCAGGAAGGGGAAGAGACTACTGATATATGTACTGTGATAGTATTGCTTTCAGCAAAGGGAAAGAATTATTCCCCTAAAACAATCATGCTATATTCAGGAACTCATGTTGCCCCATCATGGAGTACTTCTGACTGACCATTAGTCAAAATCAGAGCTCTTTCCTTCTCTGCCTGTGTTGCTACACAGAACAGACACAAGGGGTAATGAAGATGACTGCCTGCATGGGCTTTGCATGTGACCTTTCTCCAAAAGCAATTCTTTTCCATCAGTTTTCCATCAAAATCCTCCTGTCCAGTTAATTCCTGTGAGGCATCCTTAGATCTCCCAGCTGGATGGCTAAAGCATTGGCCTATTCCTTGACCTTGGCATACATTTTATCATTAAACTTGCAAAAGCAAGCAATTCTTCAGACTGGCAGGCTGTGCAACACACTCAGACTTTAAGAAACAACACACTATGCACATGTTTGGTTTTACTGAGATCACTGGATTTGGCCAGCTGCTGATTCCTGGATTAATGACCAGTACCTCCTCCCATCAGGTGTCCCACTTAGCTTTTCCCTGGAGAAATGGGGCAGCCATGAGACCTGCTGGGATTTGAATCCCAAACTACTTTGGACATTGACCTTTCCAACACTGCATGAATTTTTAAAAACAGTTACTGAAAGCTCAATTAATGATTTATTTATTTTATAATTAGTCAGCCCTAAGGAGGAAAAAGGGATAGACTCTGACAGCTCCTTGGTCCCAGAGCTGCTTATCAGCATGTGCAGTAAACAGGGAAAGAATCATAAATATTACATTATCCCTCAAGATAAGGGATTTCAGAGTGAAGGATTGCTTCCCAATAGCAAACTTCAGGGCAATGTCATGGAAACGGGTCACAGATTCCTGGAATGTAAAGGCTACCCTGGGTCTTCCTTGGAGCAAAGGATTTTCTTCCACTCCCACACAGCTCCCTTATGGCTCCCAGGCAACTCAACTGCATGGAAAGTCAAGGCTGCAGCCTGTAGGTGTCTGCATTATCACCTGCATGAGTGACCTTTAGGAAAGGAGTCGAACCCCATTTCGTTTCACATTTCAGAGAAACACAGAGTTTCCCAGCACAATGACTGCTGTTCAGATCTCTGCCTGTGAAGAGATGTGCCGGTTTTGCTTGCTTTGGGGAAAAGGGTATCTTGCAGCCTGAAGGAACCATGCTCCCCATGGCCCATGTAGCCTCTGACTCGGCCAGGGGAGCTCCAGCCATTCAGCAGTGGGAATGTAGTGAAGCCTGGACCAACCCCACCAAACTCAGCCAAGTGGGAGAGAGGAGCCTCCAACACCCGTCCCACCATCCTCTGGGCAGGGATCCTGGAGCTGACAGCAGGAGGTGGGTGATGGACCCCTTCTGAGAGAGAAACAATGCTACCCCATCTCTACAGGAGGCTGCTCTGGTTCCTGGCTCTATTCAGCATTCACAGTGATGATTTGGCATGTTCATGCTCTCTACATAAATCCTGATAAACTCCTAACCCCCAAAACATCCTGTAACTAGGAGTTCCTGTGTCTACTTGCCATATTGTGTGGAAAAAGCTTCCCCTTATCACTATTACATTTTCTCCTGCTTCTGAGTTTCACTGATTCTCTTGTTTTAAAGCCAATGTGAATGTTAATTCCTCCCTCTCTTATCTATCCCACCCACTCTCTTCATACATTTCTCATGTCTGCTCTTATTAATCTCCTCTTCAATGTGAATTCCTCCAACTGTTCTCGATTTCTGCTTAAAGAAGTTTTACTTGTCCACATCACTAATGGGATCACCTATCTACCTGCCTTAAATAGGGACCATCAACCAGAAGATCAAGGTCATTTATCCCATTATTCAAAAGTCGGATCAAACGCCACTTCTTTTAATATGGTTACAGAAATAACTTGAAGAAAAGTCTTACAACATCTTACCTATTTGTACCATAATTATATTATTATTATATTCTGTACAGTACAGCATATGTTTCATTAATTTTCAGAAGCATAAATAGATTTTTAGCTTCTATTTAAAGAGGTCTTGGCAAACTGCATAAGGGCTAAAAGAACACAATCTGTTTTTACATGCTTTTAATCATTTCCCTAAACAAATATTCTGAATGGATTTTAATTTTTTTACATTTTGAAGGCACTAGTATTTGTGATTTGCTGTGTGATGCTCACACATCACACATCCCACATATGATGATACCCATCACATTTTTGTGGTATCAGCATGATCTGTTTTCCATAGGTATGTCATCATAATTCAAAACAGCAGCTTTCAGTTATGGTTTGCCTCTGCCCAAAGGAGATCACATCACTTTTTTTTTACACTTCTGGTGGACCTGCAGTAATAGAAGTCTAGTTTGCATGGCCCTTCCAGTCTTTAATCAAAGTGCCCTGGCATTGTTTAAATACTTACTAATTCTCCTAATACTCAGCCTGACTGCGAAGTTCGTGCAGCTGCTTTACAAAAAGACTACACTTCAGCCCCTTAATGGAAAAAGATATATGCCTGGACCACAGCTTCAGTTTGCAGAGCCATCTTGTCTGTTCCACTATAACCCTTCCATAAAACTCCCCCTCTAGAGAGGGAGAGAGGAATCTGAGGAAATCATGTTATTGCTCTTCTGTCTTCTTTGTGAAAACAAGAGTGTCTCTTCTTCCTCCATCTCTTTTAGTCTCTTCCCTGCATAATCTTTTCTTCCACTACAGAAATGTGACATGGGAGAACAGAAGAGTCTCAATTTATGTGTGAGCTTCAATTGAAATGAAACAGTCTAGTTTATCGATGTAAAGGAAAATTTAATATTTACAGGTTCTTGAGGCTATACAATGTTAGTCCTGCAATAAGGAAGAACCCCTGACTATCTTAGCCACCTTCTCAAAAGTAACCTTCTTTCCTCTAAAGTAATGATCCTTATGAATTCCTGCTAAGAGTATTTACATTCCCAGAAGCCATAGCAGGACTCCATCTGATCAAAAAGCTTCTAGGCAAAGCTGTCACCTTGAAATTCATGTTTGTATCAAAGTCAGTGGTGAGACTAAAAGCAGTCCCTTGACCTGACTGTGTTGATCCACATTCTGTAACCCAAGGGAGTTTACTTTTATTGTTTCTCTATGGCAAAAAAGGCACAATTAAAAATAATAATATATGAAAACACAAGCAAAGAGGAAATGAATAAGCATTAAGCTCAGAACAATGGGATGGGTCACAAACGACACGCCAGGCCAAACGAGAACTACAGCCTTGGCTCTGGCCCTTCAAGGGCTTCTGCATGTGCTTAACTCTATTTCCCCTGGCCTGAGCCTGCACTCATTATGTCATTAGGGCCCCAAGTTCAGTAAGAGCAAAGGCAAGCCCTAGTGAAATCTTCTTGACCAGGCATGTCTGTAACTTAAGGAGCATAATAGTATCTCTGAAGTCATGCTGGTGTCCTGCCAAGGGAGAATTTACTTTCTCCATGGGCTTGGTGATGACCTGGGGGGTGACCTTCCAGAAAAGGGCTGGTGGGGGTGAGGTAGTCACAGTTTCTCTCTGAGATCAAAAACAGTTAATGTTCCAGCAGAGCATCATACAACAACATATCATGATGGCTACAAAATCTTCACCTATCATGGTGTCTCTGGGTATTTTTGTTTAAGTGAGACTACTACATGCTGGAGTGACTTACTCTTTGGTTTGTCAACAGACATGGTACATCCCTCTCTAGGAGTCTGTGAATCTTGTTACAATTTTAGAAGGCATTTGACCAAATTGCCATCAACTCATTCAGGCTGAACTGCATGTTGAATCAAAACATCCCCACAGATGTGGAGGAATGCCTGTGGCTGAAATTATACCAAACTTGGGTTAAGTTATCCCAAACTATTAAATAATCTGCCAGTGGCCTCTTAAGCAGACTCAGAGAAGTGGCTGAAGAAGCCTGCAGCTAGCTGAAAAATCTGTCATTCTTAGCTGCAGCCTGAGAATCAGAAACATTAGTTATAAAGTAGACAAAAATGTAAATAGAGGAGCATTGTGCTGACCACTGCAGGCAAACACAGGGAGCCAGGGGAACAGAAAGAACTGTAAGTCTTTGTTCAGATGCTGTGACACAGCTGACCTCACAGTGGCTTAGGACAGAGATCTACTACGAGCCATCCAATCACTCACAGGATGTAGAAGAAGCTTTAACAAGCATTTGTACAAGATACCCAAACTATGAGATATGAGATTTTAGTTACTCAAAACTAGAAAAAACAGTAGGGTAACTTAAAATCTCTCAAGTACATAACCAAGGTTTTCAGTGGGAGTAGAAGAGTGAGCAGATCCTAAAAGATCACTGTTAAAAACAGAAAAACAAGCTACTCCTATGCAGAAGAACAGCAGTACAGAGCTTCTATTCCAGATATGGCAACTTTCTGAGGACTTTAAAAAGCGCATACTACAGAAAGAAGTAACACAAACACCTAGCTAAGGATAAGTGTGAGGGGATGAGACAAAAAACAGGGTACAGAAGCAAAGCTGCTACAGCACAGAAGACATTTCAACTAGGAAAGGACATCAACGGGAACTGGGAAAGGTTCTATAAATACATTCTAATTAGAGGAAGAAAAAGGAAAGTCTTGATACATTGCTAAACAGGAAAAGATAGCAAATAACAAACGATGCAGAAAAGTCTGGCATGTCTCTTGATCCAGCTCTTATTTTAAAAAGAGCTGTTTGTGACCAGCTAATTAACTAAATTATTTTTAAAATAAGGTAGGCCTGCAGGTCAAAACAGGAAAAGAGCAAGTTAAAGAACACTTGGATGAGCTAACTGCACACAAGTCAACAGGGCCTCATAGAGTTCACCTGAACTTACTCAAGAAAGAAGATGAAGTAATACGTGAATAGCTAACAATTATTGTAAAGCAATTATTGTAAAGGACTCTTATAGAACAGGATGAGCCCTGGAGCACAGGAGAAGGGTGACTATAGTGTTGATCTTTAAAAAGGAATAATGAGACCCCTGGAAGCTATAAACCACTCATCCCACTTTCCAGAAAATCTGGAATGAGTTATTAAACCGTCAGTTTTTTAAATACCTAGAATTATGGCATAGTGATAAAAAGCAGTCCACCTTAGTTTGTCAAGAACAGATCATGTCAAACCTGTCTAATTTTCCCCTTTTTGATGGAGTAGCTGGCTTAGTGAATAAAGAAGAGCAAGTGGATGTGATTTATCTTATCTCCTGATATGGTCACATTAAGAATGAGCTAAATGTAATCACAACAAGACGGGTGCACAACTGGGTGAACTTCACTCCAAAACCACAGTTATCAATTGTTCTATCAAATAGGAAGTTGTTCAAGTGGGATTCCTCTGGGATCTCTTCTGGGCCTGTTTCCATTCTTTTCACTAATGATGAAGATGATGAAATCTGTGGTTACCATTAAACTTGGAAAGGCTACAAGAGAATCAAAGTGAGAGGATCAAAGCAGAGAAATTATCTGGAAAGATGGTCCACAGCCAACCTGATTAAATAACTGCTAGGATAAAGTGCTACTTTCAGGGAGGAGAAATGCAATTCCCAGTTGCAAAGCTGGAAGAAATTTGTAAGCAGTGAAGTAGCAAAAGAAGGTCTGAGGGATGTAGCAAATGACATTTGGATTTGAGTTGGCAGTGCAGTGCCCTGGAAAAAATAAAATACAAATACCTGAGTTGTATATATTAAGCATCATAAATAAGGCAAATAAAGCAATTATTCTGCTCTGCACTTTGCTGTGGAGGCCTCAGCTGAAAAGTTTTGTCAAGTTTTGGGCACCGTACTTTCATAAAGATACAGATATACTAAAGACAATCCAGAGGAGATCAACAAGTATAATCACAGATTTGGAAAATGCAGCCAGTGAGATAGAAGGAATTGCATTTGTTTAGTCTATAGAAGATTGTTTAGCTTATAGAAGATGAAGGTGAGGTAAGACTATTTCCTCAATGCGCAAAAATCTCCAATAAAGCTGACAGTGAGCAAGTAAGTGTCCTTACTTTCAGAAGACATCAGCTAAACACTCAGCAAGAGCTGCTTAGGCTGGAGCCTGGGGTAAGCTTTCCCTCTGTGGGTGTAGCAGAGCAAAAGGTTTTTCAAGCTCCTTCATTGAAGAGTCTCGGGTGCAATTTAGGGAAATGCCATCTAGAAAGGGAGAAAATACAGTAGTTTGAGCACCAAGAGATCTCTCTCATTGGAAACCCTTCCCTGCCTGAGGTTCCTGCACCTTTGAGGCTTAGTAGCTGAAGGTGGAGGTGTGTAATTGCTGATATGATAATGCAGTGACTCTGTTAGTACTTTAATAGCAATGATTTTATACATAATAGTTATTAGGCTAAACAACCTTCATCTCCTCTGCCAGATGTTATTGCCTATCAAATTTCTTTTGCCACTGGGCAGTTAAGGCAGATATAATGAAATAAGTTATTGCCCACTGTTTGGGGGTTTTTTAAATATATTAGCACAAGGAGGGTTTGGCAGAAATAAAATCAGTGTTGGTTGGTGTATCAGCACTGAGTGTAAGTCGATTTTTATGGTCCCAGGTACACATCCTGTCATTGTGCCAAATTCACATGAGGACCCAGCCCAGGTACACGTCTGCCTTCATTTTTCCTGAATGTAATGAAAGGCATTGGCCTGCATCCTGACCAAGATTCACAGGAATCCACACCATTCATCTGCTCCAGCAGGACCACAGGGATACTCAAGGGAAGAGTTTGAATCACATCTGGGTCCAGGGCAGATCCTTGCCCTGTTGCAGCCTCTCACGTTGCCATCTCTCCTTTGACCCTCGGAAAGTAACTGGGACTCCCTGAGATACTATCCCTGTCAGCAGCTGTGCCGCTCAGCTCCCACCATGTGCAAAGGGATGGTGTTCCCAGTGTTCCCCAGCCTCCCTCCATACAGGATGGCATCCTTCCTGCCCAATTAATTGCACACGAGACTCTAGAAATGAATACCACCTTCCAGGCATGGTAACAAGGTGTGTCTGGGGGAAAACCCTGCCAGAATCATCCACCTTCAAGAATCTGTAGTTCATATATACAGCCAGGCATAACTTATCTCCATCACTTGTTGCTCCCCATGTCAGAAAAACTAGTAGCTAGCAGTGTTCAGAAAACCTAGCCTAAATTAAATCAATTAATTGAAACTGTGTTTCCCCTCTCTTTTTTAACATGCTTTTATGTGTCTCTTTAAAATTTATAATCCAATTTATTTTTTTAATTTTAAAATTTCAGAGGTGGAATTCTGCTGCTAATTTATTTCAGTCCCACATTTTGTTTTCTTAACTGCTCAGGTCTTGCACATCTGGTGAACAAGCAACATTTTGTGGGGGCCCAGCTATTTCCTGTGAGGCTCTGATGTGTTTTGTCCTATCACTGCACCAGTCTGCAAGTGACACTGAGTTAAGGTACTCAGGCTGCTTTCCTGTCTTGAATGCTGTAAATCAGTGCCAAAAAATAAGGGCGTCAGGAAACTAATGAAGAAGAGAAATGGCAGCAGTCATCAGAATAGATGCCTCCAGGTGATGGCCAAAGATAGTATTAGGGAAATGATGGAAACTGCTGCAAGGGACTCAAATGGGAGAGTATCATCAGTAGATAATTGAATTTTATAGTTAAATTAGAGCTGTTCTAACACAGACAGAATTTTGGATTTCACAGTTAAAGCACAGTTCCGTTTTGAACTGAAAACAGGAATTCAGCTTCTTTGTTATGTTTGAAAAATACAGTCTCCTCCTCAAATTGGCAGCACTTATCCCTCTGGGTACAAGATGAATGGCCAGGTCATTTGTTAGTTTGTGATTTGCAATTAATGAGAAACTTGGTCCTTTAAGAAATCTGTTCCAATTGTTCCTTTGTTTGAAACATCTCAACAATGAAATAATGCAGACCACAAACATGTCCCATCTACTCCAAATTCCTTGAAACTTTGCACACAGATAATAGTTCAATAAATTAATTTGCAATTACTTCTTTTTTTTTTAAGTGATTGCAGACAGAGAATATTGTGACTTCAACAAAATATCATCCAATCATCTGGTTTCCTCTAGAGGGAATCTACACGTGCTAATCCCATTGGCTGTAAGGATTTACATCATTAATCCCATTGACTTGGTGAGGACTAAATGTATCAAGAAGACATTACTTGGCCAGTTCTTTTAATTTTTTGCATTCCAACTTGGTGCACAAAAGGCTCTTTTCTGCACTGCTGATCCAGTGTCTATTTAAGAGGCATTGCTGAAGAACTTGAGGCAACAGAGCTCTTGAGAATATTGAAATAGTGGGACCCTGTGCACCCGTGCATCAAATATTACCCTCAGTTCCTCACTAACACAGCACACTAAACCACTGATTTCAGCCTGTGGCCTAGAAATCCCTTAAGAAACACTATTTCAAAGGGGTCCACAAACAGTAACTAAGAATGAACCTATAGCAGAAGACTCAAATTTGTTACACAAGAGTATATGCTTCCTTTGGAATTTTTGTAGTAGTCCCCAAAGTGAAAAGCAAAATTAAATGAACCAGTAGCAGATTTGATTCACGTGTCACCATTATCTCTTTGGTGTAGCTCTGGTTGTCTACACTGGCTGTAAAGTCCTGGCACAGATCTAGAGAAAGAAAGCAGGAGTGAAAAATAAGAATAATTTTTAAAAATAGAGGTATAAGAGGGATGTCAGCAGAAAGGGAAAAAAAGTAACAAACAACAAGAAAAATCTTATTGTATCCCAGAAGAAGAAATTAAATTAGTTCCTTCCATAGAAATTATGGCTGACAACAGCTTCAGTGGAGGACAGAAGTGTCCTTGGAAGAATGACAGTCAGTACAGCCATGAAGACTGTCCCTCTGTCACTGGTTAAGGAAAAGTTAATGTGATGCCAAGGCTAAGAAAGATGCTGAGGGAAGTGGGGAAACAGCTTTTCACACCACAGCAGTTTGAAAATCCAAGCACAAAAGACTTGATGGAGTTTTGGTAAGAAACTTTAACAAAAATTTTAAAAAATCACAAAGACTTTGACTGAAACAACAAATGGGTAGTTTTATGAAAACTATTAAAAATATTTCTATAACTGCTGCCAATTTATAAATGAAAATGTAGTTCAGAAGCAAAAGAATGCTTCTGTTTAGAGAAAGTTGAAACCAAATATTGTTTAACATTTAAAGAGACTCAGTTCTTTCCTTAAAGCAAACAACTTTTTTGTGTTTATCCCAAATTCATAAATAACTCTTATTGTCCCTTCTTTGTAAAGTGGTATGATACCATTTGCCAAAAAAAAAAAAAAAATGTCTTCTTAAACCTTAAAATAACTAACATCCAAAAACATCAGACCCAATGATCAGTCAGACATGAACTACATCCAAAGATTTAACAAAGATCTAATACAGGAATGACCCAATGCCTGGGAAAGAAAGCAGTCACCGGAGTGGGCAAAATGCCTGCCAATCCCAAAGCAGAAGCACTCAACAGTGAGCCTCACCAGGGTGAAAACAGCCTGCATGGCGTGGAAACTCAGCTGTGGCCACCAGCCAGGAGAGGAAATCAGGAGGCATAAAACAGGATGCAGAGCTGCACATCTCCTGTGACAGACAAGAACCCAAAGGCTCCTGAAGCCGGTGGGAGGTGCAAAGTGGTTTCTCTGTATTGTCTGTTAGGAAAACATGGCCCAGCAGAAAGCCCCAGGACAGAAGGGATGTGGGCACCATGGCTGCTCCATCATGTGGAGCTGGCTGCAGGGAAATGATCCTGACCTGTGGTATGTGGCCCTTTGATGCAGTGGGGGTGTGGCAGAAGAGAGGAAACTTAAGAAGTCCCAAATGGCAGAAAGGTGTCATATGCAGGTGAGAAGTAGGCAGGACATAAGGGGAAAATCTGCTCCAGGAAATGCCACTGCCAGGAGAGCTGTATGGGGTGTCCTGCACATGGGTGCTGGGATGAAGGCTCAGGTTGGGAACCTCAGGAGCCCTGATTTTCTTCTGGTACTGGAAATGTTTATCCTGGGGACTGGAACAAAGACGTTTGTTTTTAGTCTGTGCTTCTGTTAGGAATTCCTCTGGATTTCCTATCCAAAAATAATAAGAGATTACGGAGGATAGGACATGAATTCTCTTTCTGCTCTGAGGCAGAGATGGAGTGGGCTGATGGAGGCGCTGAGCCAGCAGAAGGTGTGTGTCCCTCCAGGGTTTCCTCCCAGCACCTCTTCTAACCAGACACCTCCCAGCTGACCTTCCCACTAAGGACAGGGTGGCCAAGGCAGGTGTTCCTCAGGTTTTTCCCGTGGGAACACAAAGCTGTGTCCGAGGGCTGGAGCTGTGATCTAGGCAGTCAGTTCTTGTGTGCACGGATTTGGCAGCAGTTCCAGCCTGCAGAGAATTCAAGGTTACAGCACTGAGCAAGGCACTGTAAAGGCTTGCATGCAAGACCACTCAAGCCCTGGAGATTATAAAATAATGTAATAATATAAAATAATCTCCTGGAAGCAAACCATGAGCTGATGTGACTTGTCTTTGGGTCTGGCAGCTGGACCAGTGTTGAGGAATCATGCAATAAAGTAGGTCACAGGTTTTTCCTTTAAGCTTATGAGAAAATGATGATTTATGAAAATCAGCTTGAAGCAAGGCAGACGTTCTAATAATAAAACCTCGAAAGAGTATAGAGGGCTCTGTCATTACAATAATGGGCCCCAGATAAGTGCTTCATCAAGAAGACTATACATCATTACTACTTACGATGCACTGAAAAGATGGGGCAGGGGAAGAATGAATGACATGTGCTACAAAAATAAACTACAGCCAAAATGGTGCTCAATGCTTTTGTATTTCATATCATAAAATACTCCATTTTGGAATTCAGTTAAGCCAAACACATTTTTCACCTTCTCTCATCACCTCAGAGGGCAACTAAAATGTGAAGACCTGAGTGTGCCCTGAAGGTCATGCCTCCCATGGGCCCCTCCTGAGTCCCATGACTGCCCCTCCTGAACGTGCCCAAGACACTCAGCAGCCCCATGCAAGGTGCTGAGAAAAAGCAAACACAGCCCTGCCTGGCACAGGCAAAACAAAATTTAGCCCCATACCTTGCTTTTTCCCCTCTGGCCATGCTAACACCTCAGCCACATTGCTGTGAAGGTTGGAATGTAACAAACCACTGCAGAGCTTTGTTTTGCTCAGGTGTTTTGTTAGATTTATGTAAAGGAAAACACTTTCTCTTGGATTTCTGCATGGCTGCCTCAGTTGCTGCAAGCTTTCCTAGCATGTGAAAAACTGCCCTCAACTTAACCGTGAAAAGCTATTCAGTCATGGAAGTGGAGAAAAAGCAGAGGCTGAACTGCAGGAAGGACACACTGGGGAGGTTAGGCTGCTGAGGAGCCCATCTGGGAGGTAGAGGACAATAGCCCTCCCGAGACATCTCCCATCTCCCATTCTGGGAGACCACTGGGACATGGGAGAGCCTGTGTCTCCAGCCCTGCCTGAGCCCCTGAGTGCTCCTTGCTCACAGGGTGACTATGATGCACCCAAATAAAAGGATAAAGTCAAATGAAGCGTGAGCTCAGGCTCTGAGCCAGACTGTTTCTAGTGTTTGCAAAGGTCTAGCAGTAAGGAAAGGGGAAGGCTTGGAGTGACAATCACAGTGGGTTTTCGTTCTGTTATCAGATACCAGATAAACTCAGCACAGGTCCTCTTACTAAGCTGCACCCTCAGTTGTATTTACAACTCCTTCTGGTTTGTGGCTGTCTAAAATGTTTCTTACAATTGGTCATCTTCACTAACAGCAAATTTTTATTCATAATTTATGCAGCGCTTTTGTGACTTTCATCCAAAGTAAAATAAATGTAACAGCTGGCTCATCTGTAGTTGAAGAGGGTGATAAAAAGAAGAATAAAGTATCTCAGAAATGAAATTTCCTTTCCAGCACATGTACTGAGTCCAACATAAAAGACAAAAGAGAAAGTTTAATTTAAAACTAATTTATTGGAGAAATGTTATCAGAATCCTAAAGAACACAAATAAATCAACATGACACTGGGGAAAAAAATCAACTGGTGAGGATGAAAGCTCCCAACAGAACAATTCGCAGACAGGGGAAGAGTTACACAAACTGGAGTACATCAGCAAAACCAGAGTGAAATGCTCCCTCCACAACTCCGGATTCCAAAATGAAATCATTTGAGGTTGAAATGCTGATATGTGCAAATATTTGTTCTTTTCACAAGAAGCAAATACTGGATTTTTGACCGTGAAGTTCTCCCTTGGCCCAATGCTTCTCATTCCCCGCCATTCTGCAAAAACACCGAGTTACAAGCAAGAAGCAGAGAAAAAAGTGACATTTTGGGCTTATGTTGACCGAACTTCACTAACACCAGGTTTATATGTTTCTCCTTATTGAGGCAAGGGAGGCAGAAATTGGATGGCTCCTTGTCTGCTCTGAATCAAAAGGTTGTGAACATTGTTTTGCTTTTCTGGGAAGAAAGTGTGGGTGAATGAGAGGCAATAAACAAAAAAGCTGATAAAAAAAACAACTTCTGTCTCAAAGTTTGCCCAGATACTCTCTCAAGAGAAAAGACAGGCTTTTGGCTGAACATTTTGCCACATGCACAGAGGCTGCACAGAGAGACATTGCCTTCACTGGTCTGATTCCTCTTGCACCAAAGGCAGCAGGATTTGAGTGCTCTTTTACAAAAGGTGCCTGAACACACTGTCAATGTCTCCCTCTTACTGCTTGTAAAGGTCCTATATTTTGGGTGTCTGTTTTACATTACAAGTTTTGCTCGCTCTTTGTGGGTGTTTCATTGGAGAAGAGTCAGAGTTCCCAAGAAAACAATTTACTCACTATTCCTTTTGGGACCAAAGGCATGAAATGCTGGGCCTCTTTGAGGAGCCCCTGCTGTCACAAACTCTGTAGCCTACGCTTGAGAGAAGATTTTAGTTTTGCATAAGGCACAGACACTTAGTGAAGCATTTGCTCAGCCTGCATTTTGAAGGATGCACTTTGTTTTCATGACCACAGAGTTATGAACAACAGCTCCAACTCAGCTCATGCACAATCAGACACAGTTGTATTTAATCAATGAATTCACTCCTGTCTGAACCAGGGCTCCAATTTGCCCTTATTTTCTTTCCTATACTGTAACAAATTATTCCTATTGACTGAACAGAGCATGCCAAAGATCCTTATACTCTGATTTATGTGAAATAATTAGCACGATATTGTCTGGCTTTGAGGTCACTCAGCTCTTTTTCTTGTATTTCAGCATCTGCATTCATTCTCATTATGCTAACAATTAGCACAGAGGAAGCAGAATCCAGCCATAAAGGACAGCTCCTCTGCTTCACAACATCCACTTCATCCAGACTCTTCTTACACAGCTTCTTACCTTTCTGGAAAGGACAATCACTCCCTTCAGAAAACACTAAACAAAGAAGCAAACAACAAAAGCCACCCACCTTTTCAGAACAGCAAAGACACTGAACAAAAACATTTCTGTATAGCACATGACTTCCAGTTAAAGATGAGGGACTGGTTTGTTCTAAAAACAACGTACCCAACTCTATTGAAAAAAAAAAGACTTCAACCACCTATTTCTTGAAACATGACTTGCTTGGTCCTAACGGGGAATAACTCTCCAGGGCAGCTGTTCAGCCACGGTAGATCAGCACCTCCCTGCTATAGCACTGCTGATTTGTGCCAGATGAACAGTTTATGGAGCTCATTGGGCTCAGTGGTAAAAGAGGGGAAGTTACCATTGACTTTATAGGAGGAGTGTGAGACGAAAGGGATACAGACTGATTAGGGAGGGAGTCCTTGAGCTTTCTCAGCTTTTATTTCTATTTTTCTGATGAAGCTTCTCTTCCTCAGGTAGGCTGCATTACTATTGCTCCATTATAAGAGTTTATGATAATTTTTCAACAGCAAATACTGTTCTAGATTAAAAAGAGTTAAAGTGTGTTCTCTGCAAGAGGTTTTCAGCTCTCTACCCTTTCCTTGGCACCATGCATCCTATCTGGTGGCCCTTGGGACCTGACAGCAAACCTTGCTTATGTATCTAGATTTACATAGGGGTTGATGTTTGTGGATAAGGAAAATTTCAAAAATACTGCAATTAAAGTTCAGGTTGCAGCATGGCAAGGTGCTTATGGCAGGGAGATGAGCCCATCTGTCACACACAGTAAGATGCCTACACCAGCTAGCCAGGTCAGGCATCATTTCTGCCAGGGAGCTGCACCTTTTCAGTACACACTGAAGAATTTGTTGGAGTCAGATGAGCAGAGATCTATCCAGACCTGGGTGACTTATTCTGGAGCTGTAGTAGAGCAGATTTCACTCTAGGAGGGAAATGGGACCCTTTGTAAATGGGATCTACCTCATCAGAAGATGGTGTTCAGCATAACTCATGTGCATCTCAAAGAATGAGTGAAAGAAGCTTTTTCTCCAAATACATTCTTTTGTAAGAATGCAGTGTCAGTGGCAAAAATAGGCCTGGGAAAAACTCTGTTTTTCTTCCCAAACCCAATAAATCTTAAAACTAAGACCTGTAATTTATCTAAATCTGTGGTTGTAGTTTGGTTTCTTTCTTTAAATAAACAGCACCAATCACCTTTTACTGTAGTTCTAGCATACCACCCTGCTGGAACACAAAGTCTGACCAAAGTAATCTTTTGTCTGCTTCTTTTCTAAACATGATTTTGCATCAAAGTGAAAAGAAAAAAATGTGCAAGATAAGCTCATGCCAGACCATGCTGCAAGCATTGAGCCTGAGCAGTTCCTGGAAGATAAAGGTCATTGGAATAGCAACATGAAATATTTCATTTCAAGGTACCAGCTTCAAAGCCTCTCCCCCATTGTTAGGATCAACGTTTTCATCAAACCTTTTCAGTAAAATTACTACTTGGTTGTGAATGTGTTGTGTGCCTACTTCTGGGTATAACAAAGTATGTAACCTGAGGGAAGACATCTTTGGTTTTTCTAATGTTTTGTAAAAATTTCAGCCAAGTAGTGATGCTGAGCTGAGATGAGTAGGTGCGAACTGCAGATATTAAACATACTGTGTTATTAGTAGTCCACATCTATCCTCACCATTCTTGATTACATTTCATTCTTACCTCTGGAGTAATTTCCAGACTTCACTAACTGTCTGATCATTGCTTCCCAAATTCATTACAGTAGTGGAGTGTCTCAGGAGCGTGGACAGGCTTTTCATCTGTTGTGATGGAAAATGTGGTGTAATTGCAAGTGATTAAGGAAAGACATTCCCTAAGTGGGGCTGAGGGGCTCACATCCCACTTTTAGTCATTCATCTCCAATTTTCACATCTTTTAGGATGCCGTTGGTACAAGGAAGATTGATGGATCACAGACAGCTTTGCTGGCTGCTTACTCTACACTGGCTTTTTCCCAAGAAGGAGCAGGTGGCACTTTTGATGTTACAATAATGCACAGTGAAAAAGAGAAGCCTGCAGATGGACCTGGCGAGGCACAAGTATATTGCCCACTAACAGATTCATGTTCTCCAGGCATTGTCTGGATACTTGATAAAGAGAAAAGAAGGATCAGGTTGCAAAGCAGCCTCTTATCAGGTGATGTCTCCTACTGATATCACGCATGACCCCAACTTATGAATTTTCAGCTAATTTGTCCTTGGTGTTATATTTCTGAAGAAGTTTAAATAGTGCATCCCTAGGGGAGCTGTTCTGCACACCTGACACAAGCTGGACACACCACAGCAGGAGGAGAGCTGCCCATGGTGTTTGTTCTTGTGTAGCATGTTAGAGAACACATACAGGGGCCATAAGTCTGTTTAAGTTTCACAATTTTCCATTGTACTTTATGGAACAAAAATATCGTATTTCAAACAAGAAATGGGCCTGCAGAGGATTTCAGCTCCAGATGACCATGGGGCAAAGATTGAAGTGTCTTAGTCTGGACGATTCAGACAGACCAGATCAAAGTATTCCCAAACTCTGAAGCCATGAAGCTCAACCCAGGAATCAGATCTTCCCCTCCCTGACAGGATTTCTACACCAATGTAATTTGATTGACTGCAGGGATTTATTTTTTCTGTGAAACACAGATTACAAGGGGAACAAGGTCCTGGTTCTGAATGCCATGTTTTGGGTAGGTCTTAATCTCCAACCTTTTTCTCAGGGCTTCCTTTAAGATCTCTTTGGTTATTCTGCCATCAGTAGAAAATTTACACACATATTCAAGGGTGAGGTTTAGGCTTACTAGTTTTACAAGACTGAAATAACAATAACAGTCTATTTAAATACTACAACCAGACTGAGAAGGAACAATCTTATCATGCTACTTATGATAGCAAATCTCCATACACACAAGCCTTAGATGAGGGACCAAAATTCTACTCTGTTTCTCAGACGCTTCTGCTACTATGAAGACCAACAGAAGTATGGATTGGCAGAGAGCCATGCCCAGAGCCTGGCAGCTCTGCACTACTTCCTGTCATCTGAAGACTCAAATGACTCCACCATAATCCTCTAATACTCTGCAGAATACACCATGTAGTGCTCTGGAATGGATGTTCTAATGGGGAGAGTGGGAAGGCACTAAGAGGAGCAAATAATGGTTAATGCTTTTGCTAACGTAGCCAGGAATGGGAGACAATGGGAGCAACCAACTTCTCTTTCAGGACATACATCTACTTAAAGAAAGCAGAAAATGTATTTTGTTCACAAGGTTCAGTTTCCTACTGTCCAGGTGAACACGTGATGCCAGTTTTTCAGTGTCACTGGTACACCATTACCTACTCCCGTCAGGCTTTCTCCATGTGTCCCTTGTGATTTACCTCAACAGAGGGTCTCAGGAGACCTCATGACTCCTTTCCCTGTGATTCTCTTAAGGTCATGAAGTCAGAGCATCCCAAAAGACAGAGCAGAGGATTTTCCCTTTGGTTGTGAGGCAGTTATGGCACTGACCCAGCTCACTGTTATCTTGCAGGCATTAGGTTTAAAACTGTCCAGGACCAGTGATGTGCGGAAAGGTAACAAAGTGACAAAAAGCTCCTTCTCATCTGCAGATAATCCACTTGCAGAGTTTGGACATCCTAGGGTTTAGGATTGGAAAAGGGACCCCACAGATGTGCACCATCCAAGTACAACACTAGGCTACCAGTTCCTAACTGGTTTCTTCAAAGCATCCTTGTAATCTTGTTACTGGCCAGGGCCACTGGGGACCCTGCTCTAGGAGAATTGAGTGGGGCCTTTTCCTGCCTGACAATAAAATCTATTCTAATTATAATCCCCTGCACATATACTCTCTAAAGGACAGGGAAAACCTTTAGCTGCTTGAGGTCAGAACTGAAAAATTAGCTGGTGGGCTCCAGGCGGGTGGACTCGAGGAACACCTGCTGTAGGCGGCTTTCACAAGAGCAGAGATGGCAGGAAAATTGATGACGACCTTGCAGCACACACCTAGAGGGGGGATCTAAAGATAAGCCTGTTGTTATGGAGCTTGCAGAATATGCAGCAAGTTCAATACCATGTCTCCAGTATTGGAGGGATTGTCTCCTCAGGATGCACCTCCATACAGGTCTGCACACCCAAAACCAATGCAGGGGCAGGTCCCAACCTCCCAGCGCAGGGGCTCCTTCTTCCTGTCTCTGCTTCAGGGAGTCCCAAGGGATCAGACGTAGTGTTGTTCCATTCTGTGCACTGAATGAATTCTTAACTCAGAAATTTTCCTTTTAAAATTCTAACAGGAAATCCAGAGGTTAGTGCTCCATTTTTTCATACTTAATATGTTTTAAAATATTACAACCTCCCGAAGTTTTAGCTTTTTTAAAAAAAACACTTTTCCTTTGACAACTTTTATTTTGGAATCTACAGAGTGAAGAAAAGTGTGGAAATTAAATTAGAGCCCTTCAGACTTATTCATTCTATTGTAATTAACATTAAGAAAGTAAAAAAAACAGAAAAAAATTAATTTTGAAAATAAAAATATTTTGACTCTTTGAAAAAAGAGAGATAAATCTACTTTTAGTCTGAGGTACATTTCTATCAATGTCAAGAATGCCAGAAGATTGCAAAAAATATTTGAGGAATTTTTTCAGTAAAAAAAATCTTAAGTTTGCAATTTCTATTAGTACTTGAATATTTAGAAGCTTGGCCGTATGAATTACTCTTCAAGCAGGGGAAGGAGGCACACACAGCATTAGTAATTCTCACAGCAGCCCCAGAAGTCATTTTCAGCTGACAAATCCAGCAGCTTTTGACAACATTTCAAGATATTTTTACAGAAAATGTGTCTAAGTATTTATTATGCTAGACCAAGGTATGCAGAAATTCTATATAAATGACCAGTACACAGGGAAAAAACCTGAAATATCAAGTTTTTTTTCTTATGTCATGTATCATTCCCAGACTGGAAGCCAGTTGTGCAGTGGTTTTCTAGTGGTGAGAGCAGGATATTGGGTTTCAGGACTCTTGGGTTATATTATCGAATCTGCCATTGATTTGCAGTGTGACCTTGGGCAAGTAATTTAAAGGGAAATATGTAATTATTAGTTTCATTTGGCCAGGCTGACTTACTGTCTCTGGCTTTATAGAAATTGCTACTTTCTATTAGACTGCTTTGGAGGGAGAAGGTCTCTTTATTGCAAATGCTTTTTCACAAACACTTTTTCATATTTCAAAGGGTTTGAGGGTTTTTATTATCTCTTATAATGTATGGGAAATCCAAACAACCCAACAGAGAAAATTAACAATCTGGATTCTGCAAGTAGTTTTGCATGTACTGCAAGCTGTATTCTTAAGTACTCAATTTAAATACCATGTCTTTGGTTAGTAGAGAACACAACTGTGTGTGTGCATTGGTGTGTGATCAGCATTCAAAGGAAGAGCAAACGAGAAGCAAACCACACAAACACATGATAAGATGAGGAATATTTCACTATCTAATAGTTTAAATAAAGATAGTACAAAACAACCCTCAGGGATTTGGGGGTGAGAGGAATTAGCTATGAAAGGATTATTTTGTCCAAAGTGAAGGGGGTAAACACAAAGCATCTTCAAATTTTTGAAAGTAAAAACTTTCCAATAGTTCTAAACAGAAGTGTTTTCTGGATAAAAAAAATCTGTCCACATTTGGTTATTTGATTTAACACAATAGCAACGTCTCAAAAATAAGAAAATTCCCATTTTTCACACCTTTGAGTAACTATGTTGAAAACAACATAAGAAGGGTTGAGGGCGTTTCGCACATATTATCGTACTTTCTGACTGATCTTTAGACTTCCTCAGAATATTTCAAGAAGGAAATTTTAATTGTGAAAAGTGTTGTGGTGGATGAATATTTCAGTTTTTAGCAACATGGTTAAAAGAAAATTTAAAGTTAAGGTAGTCCATAAGTTAGGATTTGTTCTATCTTTTCTGTAGCCTAATGGGACCATGCAAAATACAATATGGTATTTATATGTCCTGCAGGATTATTTATTTTGAAGTTTAGCTGTAGTTTATAAAGTGCTCAGAGATCTTCCGATGAAAATGTAATAACTATGTCATCATCGTCATCATTGTTATTATTATGAATATCATTATTTTTATTCCCTTGGTGAAATAAGAAATCGGTATGTAAAAATTACAACAGCTGCAGAGAATGTGCCTTGATAACTTCTCTGTGTTTTGTACCATTGCCAGAAGAAGTTTATAAAATGCTTCAGGAGTAACCGTGTTCCTAGCTAACAGGCAGGAATTTGCCTGGACTGTCAAATCTTCACTCAACATGACAAATAAAGCTAATGACTGCACCATGCACCATTTTTTGTTCAAGGGATGCATAAAAGTTTTTAGATAAATGCCCTGGGATTCACATTTTTAACCTCAGACAAACATTTGCCATTTGTAGGGGCATGTAAGGTACAATTATTAAAGGTAATGTATGAACTGTTAATAGTGAGGTCTGGCAAATACTGTAATGAAGAGGTCCCCTGTCATGAGAGCACCAGCTCATGGTTTGTTACTAACCCTAAACCTGGGCTGGGGGAGTGACTGAAGCCACAGCTGCCACAACAGCTCTGGCTCACCAGCAACTTCAGGGAGTGGTTTTGTCTCACACGGGGTTAGATTTTGCTGTCCTTTGGAGGAGAAGGGGTCTGGAGTACTCCTGTAGGACTGAAGAAAACACATAATTTCCCAGAAATTTTACCCATAAGCTCTTCATGGTGTGTCACATCCCAGACTTCTCACTTGAAAGTAACTGCTACTTGAGCAGACCTTTATGTGACAAGTTAGTGCGGTCATTATTAGATGGGAGGAAAAGACAGCAGTGTCTGAGAATATGAAGAAGGAGAGATGACCAGAAATGAAGGCACTAATCTGAATCTCCAATCTGAAAAGCCAACCTTTGCTGTGCCGCAGAATCACCATATGACCTTGGCAGAGTTCCTTTATCACTGGGTGCAGCAGCTGTCCAAGTGTAAACTGGGGCTAAAAGCACTGCTTGGCTTCCCTTCCAAATGAGGATCAATGCAAGACACTTTGTAAGGAGTTCAAAGAAACTCTTTTATGTGGACAGAGTTTTGCTCACCAGGTATCTTAATCAGAGGACAGTCCTGAAAAGAGGCCTGTGGGATTTGTCCAGGTGAAAGAATGTTTAAATGCCTGCAAATAGAAAATTCTCCTCTTTCTAAATTAGATGTCACAAACAAAGGGCAAATTAAATCCACTTCTCAGGATATGTCCCTGTACAGGAAATTCATCGTAGGGGTGTTTCCCTGATAAGACCTTTCTCTGGGAAGAAATTGAGTCTGTCTTTTGTAAGAGGCTCTGAAAAATAACTCCCAGAGTCCAGACCCTTTCAAAATTATGTGAGAACATGAGACATTTTACTATCAAAATATTTTGGCTTCAGAAACTAGCAAGTCTTTCTGCCTCACTATGAAAAGACACAGGGAAATGAAGTGGTTTTCTCAGTGCCGCAGACTGCTGTGGCAGTGAGCGATCACTTCATTTCCCTCTGTCACTGAGACCTCACAAGCTCCTGGCATCTTGCCCTGTGCTCCCACCACTGCCTCCTGCCTGCTGTTAGAAGACTCACTGCTCACCAGCCAGCTGACAGATGCTTGCTGGAGCATTCCCCCTTTATGTCTAAATTTCTTCTGCTAAAATTATGCCCCACTGGCTCCTTAAAAAAAAAAAAAAAAAAGAAAGAAATGTTACTGGGGACATAGCTTATACACTTGAATGTCACCTCCTGAGTTCAGTTGCAGTGACAGTGCAGTGAATGTTGTGGCATCTCACCTAGGCAGGCACACACAGGAGCTCAGCAGGAATTATGTCCGTCCCTGAAGTTCTATTTTACATCCTGGGACAGCATTACCTTGTACCTGGCTGAGCTTACCTGACATGTGGCCTCCTTTGCCTCATAAATAATTTACACATTTCATATTTGTTTTGGCACTCTGACACACTGATTTTCTGGTTTTAAATGGGAGGTTTCTTAATTTCTTGCTAACATTTAAAATATTTTTTTC
Organism: Scytalopus superciliaris; assembly: GCA_013400415.1. NCBI lineage: Eukaryota > Metazoa > Chordata > Aves > Passeriformes > Rhinocryptidae > Scytalopus > Scytalopus superciliaris. Next base: position 3,134,279 of record VXBX01009921.1, read on the forward strand.
ATTAACTGAAGCTTAGAGCTATAGTTTCTCCCAAATCCTTCTGATGTAAATAGCACGGGCAGATGTTTTGCTCTGAAGTTTTGTTTCAAAAAGTCACAGTAGGTTTACCATGACAAAATTGCCTCCAGCAAGCACCTTGTAGTGCCAGAGCTCTATGGAAGCAGAGAGAGCAGCATCCTGATTCTCCACTCTTGGCCCACCACCCTCACCAGACCCAGGAAAGCAGCTCAGGCATCATTTCTGAAACCATGTTCTCCACTCTCTCTGCTATTGTGGGTGTCACAGGCTTGCTACAGGGGCTAGAAGGTGGTGGGGGGGAGTTAGGCAGTGTTTGTACAGCTCACAGCAGGATGTGTTCTCATGCAGGTGACACCAAGGCAGCTGCAAAAAGCCACAGAGCTAAATCCAAGCACTTGATTTTGCAAACACTTTAAACTTCTGTCCCTAAGACCTTTGAAAACCCCATCTTCAATTCACCTGCTAATACAATTTCTGCTTCCCAGAGCTAGCAGGGGGCTGGAGAGGCTTCCTGAGTCTGCAACCTGCACATTAGCCCAGACTCCTGAGGGGTACCAGTGACCTAAGGAGCTGGGATGGTGGCTCTCCCCATGCAGTCCCAGGATGGAGACCACCTCTGCCAGCCCCAAACATACTCAGTGCCCTCATTCTTTTTGGGGTGAGCACATGTGGGTCTCCCAGTCAGGTCTGCTTCCAATCCCTGAGCTGTGCTCAATGAAAGACTGCTCACATCAGAATCTGTGTGGGTCAGGGGTGGCCAGGGCAGAGTGCATGAGAACTTCCCTCCATCCGGGAAAACACTTTTAATAGAACAAATCTGGCTTCTCACAGCAAGCAGCTAGCCCGTGGCAGAGGGGAGGGAGGCAAAAGCAGAGGCTTCTCCAGCAGCTGTCAGCCTGCCTGCCTCTACAGCAGCAGCTATTACAGCTGCTTAATAGGAAACCACACTCCCACGCAGCACGCTGTGCCTCCAGCAGGTTGGAGACAAGACAAGCAAGCCAGGAGGACAGTCCAGCAAATCACACTGGCATGAACAGGGAAAGAGGTTTTCTCCCAAAGATGCCACAGTTCTGACCTCTGCCAGACAAGGGCAGACCCACACTGTCATCCTTTGTGAAGGTATGGCAGTGCTAAGAGCCTGGAGGATTTATGGGAGGGCAGATTCCAGGCCCAGGTTTGCTCTGATCAGACTTAAATCCTCAGTCCGATATTAAAAATCAGGTGGTCTGCAGATTGAATCCTCCCTGGCAGGATGTGACCAAGCTCCAAACCAAACTACCCAGCTACAGTTCACAGGGTAAATTCCATGAAGCCAACAGCTGCTTTAACTCTGGGCTACCTTACCTGCTGCCAACCTGCAGCCAGGCAGAGCCAGGGCAAGCATGGGCAGGGGGCTACACTGACATCTCCTGTGCAGGGCACGAAACTGAGTAAAGGTCACAGATCCTCTCTGAGAAGTCAAAACTAGAAGAAAAACTGTGGCTGACTGCAGAGAGAGCTGATACCTAATTACTACTCAGCTGCTGCTTGAAGCTTAGGGGACAGAAGGTTGAAAGGCATCATATTCAAAGGGAATGGGACAAAGTCACTTGCTGGTCTATAGACCACCAGAGAGGAACACGGATTTCCCAAGGTCCAGTCAAATGGTGCAATTAAATTTTCAATTTGTTCCTAAATAAGGACTTATCTGGGATCTCAAACCCAGTGAAGGCTATAGGTGGCAATTTGCTTGGACCTATCCTGATCAGGCAGCTGAGTCACTCCAAGCTATTTATGCCCCTCCAGCACTTGGCCCTGGACATCTAATATTAAAGGATAAATGCATCCCATGGAACTTTTCATCCCAGCTCCAATGACACTGTGGACATGTTGTATTAGCTGGCTATTGAGAGCACCAAGGTATTGAGATAAAGGACAACATTTAGAGCTCTGGGTGAGCTCTGTCCATCACTAAAAGCATTGCTACTGCTATTTTAAAACTGTTTTCCATCATCTGAAGTAAAATGATGAAGAGCACTCCATCCAAGTCAGATTCCTACTGGCCACCCTGTTTTATCAAGTTTTGAGGAATTTTTCATTTTAGATAAACAACTATTTTGTGGCTTCTTATTCACAGCAGCTGGACTTTGTCAGCAGGTCACCACAGTGAGGAGATAAGGCACCTCCTCCTCTTGGCGCCTTAGTAGGAGTCTCAAAATCCCAGGTTGGCTTATATGGCCATTAAAAAACCTTCTAAAGTGATTTTGACCTCAGTACCTTTCCAACAGCTCTGTGGTTCAGATGGCTCCTGTGCTAACAGAGGAAATGGGCCTTTTGCAGCTCTATCACAGATTCAAGTTTAGCCATACAGATACACCCTTAAAACTGCCTTTATCGTCCTTCACATAAATTTATAAGGTGGGACCTCATAAATTTGCTGTCACTTACCCCTGTTGCCACCTTTCTTGCACCACCTTGCTCATATAGCCCAGCTCCAGCAATGGGCTTCTTCTTCCAGCAGAGATGGAAATTTAGGTCAGAGAAGCATTTTAAGACTCCTCAGTGATTTAGGCAAATTGTTTCATAAAAAGAAAGGAAATAAAAGTAGAAGGGAAAAGATAAAATGAGAAGGAGAAGGAGGAGAAGGAGTAAAACTAGGAAAGGGAAAAGGAAAGGTTTCCTCATCTCCCCAGACTTTAAGATTTGAAATACCTTTGAGATCAAGTCATAAGGACATTTAATCCTCAATTGAAATAATGGAGTTTTTTGGAACTGTACTTATGAAAGGTAATACTTCAAACTCATATATCAGCTTTTGAAAATGCAAATATGGTGTTAAATTGCTGGATATTTTTAACATCGTGCAGTTCGAGTTCCCAAAACATTTCAGAAATGTTTCTGCGTAAAATATTTTTTATCCTTGTGAGCTCTTTGTGTCTGACTGGGGATATGAAAAGCCCTGTTTTCCCTCCGTGTGGTCAGGGGCAGTGAGGCATGTCATCCACCCATGCTCATTGCTACCAGTACCGGGACCAGTGGGACCAGTCACTGTGCACTCCGGCACAGCTGGCAGGGGGGAGCTGCTGTGGTGCCGTGGCCACGTACCCGCGCTCCTCTGCACTGCCAGCAGAGGGGAATCAGCCCAAGAAGAAAATCATGTGAAGCGGATATTCCAGCTGTCGTACCCCTTTTAGCAGGAGACCTGCAAGCAAGGTCACTGGTAAGATATAAGATACTCTTGTGCAAAAATTTCCTGGTAGTTTCTATCCTTCCTTATCTTTTTCAGCAACACATCTTCCATGAATTATCAGCACTCTGTGCTCAGGAGTTAGACTCAGGGTATTGGGAAAGAAGTTCTTCTTGCAGAGGAAATACTGATTTTGCACTAAGAAAATTAAAACAACTCAAGAGCTTGTGGATGATGAGAGGAAGTTAGTGAAGCCTCTCTATCACATCCCAGGAAAATGAAAAGGAAGGGAAAAATAAACTTCTCTTGAATCTGAAGTGGAAAAATTTGGGGCAAACAGTTTGAGGGCTTCCAGTTTTCTGAACAAAAATTGTGTATCTCCTAAGAAAGCATGTGCTTTCTCATAATTCCAGTGCTGGCAACTGCCAAAACCCCATTCCCTTTCCCGTGCAGCAAGCAGGGGGTGACAAGCCAGCAGTCAGCATCCAGGCAGCAGGCAGGGAGCTGGGCAGAGCTGAGGCAGCTCCAAGGGCCATCCAGTGGGTTTCAGCAGGGACAGGGGAGCTGCTGGTCGGGGCCAGCTGCAGGCTGACTGGGAACAGTCAAACAGCCTCTTGCATTGTTCCGCTTTGCAGCCATGAGAACGTGGGTGAGCAAGACTTCGCTTGCTGTGGTCCCACTGAGATCACAAAAGTATGTGGGACAAAGAAAACTGCAGCCTTATTGGTATCACTTCAGCTGGCTAAAACACCATCTGTATCCTTTGTACGTATGTATAGATAGTTCTTACATATTCATGGAAACACCATGTCTTGGAAAAGTTAATGTTGACTGCTGTCTGTCAAAATATTTCCTTACTCCATTAATAACAATTATAAGCATGTTTACACAGCAGCTAGCATTTGCAGAATGCTTTACCCATGAATACATACCCTAATTACTCACAGAAAATTATTTCTTTACCCAAAATTAGCCCTTTTTGTTTGCCTGACCCACTTCCAATCAGATCATGATTACAGCAAACTTAATGAATGCTCCACACAGGCACACTCCATCCTGTGGCTGGATGGGAATTGTGTGACTGCTGTGAGTTTCACGGAGTATTCCGCATTTGCTTTACAAAATCAAAGAACTTTTGACTGGACAAATAAATCACTGGTATATCTCCATTATGTCATGTTTTTCCTTAAAAAAAAGGCAGATAATTTGGAATAGAAATTTGACTTACCCTAACTACCACAACATCTTCAGGTACTGTTCATTGCCTGGCCAGATGTCTTGACTATAAACCCCTATTTTTTCCCCCAGCTGCTCAATATGGATCTGACCACACATACACACACTTTACATATACTTACAACAGCCAAAGGAAATAAAAAGCACCACAAAGCTCATTACAGGGTAAAGACCATAGTGCCACCAGTTCACTTGCCGAACTGAAAGGCAATGTGTTTAATGCCAAGCACCCCTGAAAACATTCCAGTTAAAGGACATAAGCCTTTGGTGAAGTAGAGCATTGCTGACAGCTTAGGCTGAAATTTATCCCCGATAATGAAGCCAAGACTAAAATGATACTTCTAAAGCGCATGGGGGTTCTGACTTGTACACGTTACCCTAAAATCTGCCTTGCTGACAGAACTCCAGGCACTGGCTCGACTGGCTGCCTGCATCACTCTGCAAGTGTGCCACAGCCTCCATGGTGCAGAGTTTCAGCAAAGGACACAGATCTGCAATTCCCCCAGAGAAGGGAGATTTGAAGACCTGCTTGCCAGAGATTGTCAGCCTCTCCATAGATTTAAAATGGAGATATGAGGAGGGGGAAAGAGGAAAGGAGGAAAAGAGAAGGCAATACACCAATATGGGAACACAACCTTCAATGGTTACAGACACTGCTGGAAAACATCTCATTTAAAGTCAAGGAGGCAAATACACCTTTCATCTGGACACTCATTGCTAAAAACAGGCCAAGCTAATGCTTCAAGGCCAGCATGTGCTGCATAAAGAACCCCACTGAGACGCACGTGCAGCCCCTCTGCATACAAATCCCCACAGCTGCCAGATTTCCATCACAGCAGCTCTTATCTTGGCTTGTGTACATGAAAATGCTGCTCCCAGTGAGGGGAGAGAGCACGAGCAAAACCCCTTCAAGCAAGTAAAAGGGCAACAAGCATGTCACATTATATCTGGAGTGGACCCAAGCCTGCCACCTTCTAAATGAAGTTGGAGAGGACCAGGCTTGCTCCATTGAGAGAGCAGCTCTCAAGGGACAGCAGGCACAGGACAAAGCATATTGTTTAGCTGGGCTTGTACCATCTATTCTTCTGTCCCTGACACACAAAGCCGCAGGCGCCCTGCGGGACACAGCCACACCAAGCCTGGCGGGACCCTCACGGGGCGGTGGTATGGAGCAGCCCCTCGGCACATCTCCAGCTTGGGAGGGCACGAGGGGACGAGGCAGCAACAGCATGTGCAGTCCCGTGCCCAGCCCTCCGGAAGAGAAGGAAACCAGCAGAGACAGGCAGCTAAGGGACAGGCAGGAGACAGGAACAAGGTCAGCACAAATGCAGGAACCCCGGTCTGAGCTGCAGACAAAGGTAATTCGACAAGCAGTTCTAAACTCCCGAGTGAGTAAGAGTTTTATTGGGAGAGCTCCCAGCGGGAAGTAAGCAGAGGCTCCAGGTCTGGCACCACTCAGACCATCAAGGCTGGGTGTTGTCCGGACTTGCAGAGGGAGATCCCAAGATCAGGCTTTCGGTGGCCAGGTGGAGTCAAGCCTTGGGAACAGGCGACGCCGGCATTGGAATGTCTGGTGCGTTCCAAAGTGATTTAGATTCTTGTCACCAGGAAAAAATACTTTCCTTGAATTGGGCAAATACGCCTTTCATCTGGACACTCATTGCTAAAACAGGCAGCTTTTAGAGCAGTAAGGGTCGGATTTACTGTAAAGCTGTCCCCTCCCTGCTCTCCATAAAAGCAAACACCCACAGCTGTACAGGGCCAGCATATTTGGTGCCAGAGCAGCTGTACAGCTGTGCAGCCCCTGGGCTGCGCCAGACAGCACTGGGATTAAATCCCCACTCTCCCACCTAGGATTAAGCCCACCATTTATCAGCGGTTAATTAACAGATTACTGGGAGGCTGAGAGAGTCTTTTTAGATAGATTGCACACTGGCCTGGTTGGCCCACAAACATAAAGCCATTGGATTCACTCTGGATCCAGTGCTGTTTTGTAGGGTGGTGGGAAGTGCACATAATCACTGAAGCTTGACAATTGCTCGATTTTTCACAGATTTTTCCCACCAGAAAACAGTATATGGGCTTTAAAGGTCTCCTCCTTTGAAAGGCTTAAAGTAGGACAGACACAAAACTGTTGATACTGAGGTTTTACTGGAAACATGGTTTGCAATTAATTGAAAGTTTTCACAAAAACTGTTTACTTTCTTTGGAAAAGTTTGGCTCTCAGTCAAAAATGAAAGTTCTCCCCTCTGCCTTTTTTTTTTTTTTCTCCCAAGAGAAAGGATTATTTGCATGTGGTCTGGTGCTCCAGTGCTTCCTGGGAGATGGAGTTGAATATCTCTGGCAGTGAGGTGGCTGTGGGCCAGCATGATAGGCATTGCCCCAGGAGGAGGTCACTGAGAAGGCCAACAGAAAGGTCCCTCGGACACCAGCATGACTCTGGGTGACATCAGAAAAGGAACCCTCTGGGACATGGCTTGACGGCTTTTTATGACACTTCAAACTTATCTCTGGAAAAGGGAGAAAAAATGGCAGAAGTATCTATGAAAAATAATAATGAGCCTTACTTTTCCGTGATTTCCTTAAGGTAGGACAAAAATTTCTGTCACTGAAAAATAATTATAGCAAGTGAGATGCCTTCTCCTTTCCCAGCTTTGTCCAATCTGTTCACCTGAGGATCTGGAGAGCCAGAGTCAAGTAAGCCACTCAGAAACTCAGTGTTCCAACACTTCTGTCCCTCCAGACACACTTAACTAGTTTTCAATTGACATCCTAGCCTGCACAAAAAAGAACAAGCCAGTCTGGAAACAGGCATGCTCCAAACACCACAGGAAATCAAGATCTGGACCCTGTTAAAAGACAAGAGATGTTGCCCTGATTCAGCAGGGCTAGCACTCAGCTGAGAATGATCGCAGACTCTGCAGAAGCTGCAGAGTAACAGGGAAGATCTATTCCTAACTCTCATCCAGAGTTATTCAGAGCTGTAAAGGATCAATCTCTGTATTACTTTTAGGGGTATCTTGCAGGACCCCAGTGAGGAAACAGCTGTACAATACAAGCTATAGCTCCCCCGTGTGAAAGGGACAGCTCTCAGGCCCTGAAAACATCCTATTCTTAAAGCAGAAGGGCTGTGAAGGTGATTCTCCACTCACCTTGAAACCCTTGCCAGTGATGCTTAAGCACCCAAGGTGCAGTGGTGCCCACAGGGTAGGTCCAGAGCTGGACCAGTCCAACCCTGCAGCCCGCTCCTTTTCAGGCAAGGCTACCATGAAGAAGAAGCCCCTATTTGAGAAAGGGGAAACTTCTGCATTGGTCTCTGAGAAAGAAATCTGGCCCAAAACATTTCACATTTGAAATCATATTCTCATAAAGTGGGAACAAGACCCGCCCTTAGCTCCAGTCTGCCCTTCTGCCTCTTCTTCCCTCCTTGGCTTTTTCTGTGTCCCTTTTGATCCTGTTTTCTGAAACTTTTTCTGGTGCAAAGCCGCACACCAAACACATTAGCTGAGGTGCTGCTCCTGCAGAATTGGCATCATGTTCAAGTGATTCTGTAGTCTCTCTGGGCCAGTTGCCATTGCTGCAGGGCTGTGCAGGCTGAATCCATCTCCTGGTGCTGGTGTGCTTAAAGCATCCTTTACTCTCTCCAGCATCTCCACCCAGCCTGGCTGTGTGCAGAGAAAAATCACAGCAGGTCCGAGGACTCTCTTTGCAACCATAGGACTGGCCAGGGACATACTGTTGATGACAAGTCACCAGATTTGTGACCTGAAGAAGTCAGTGTTTGGAGATTTCCCACATATTAAGGCAACATGCTTTAGCCATGAGCCAGGCAAGGAGCAGGGAATGTCAAGAGAGACACAGTGGGCCAACAGGTTCATTCTGGACACAGAGCAAGACCTCCCACTGCTTCCAGGAGACAGATCCAACATTTTGGAGAATGAGAGCAAAGATTCTGGTAACAAACACAACTTGAAGTACCTGAGCAACACTGTCTGTCTGGAAGCATTTCAAGAGTAGGATGTACTAAAATTTCAGTCATTCCTTATGCAAGGCAGAGCTCATCTGTAGAATTCCATAAAACAGGTTTAATCCTCCTTTAGAGAAAAATGTAGGATTGGTGTCCACAAACTGCTTTGCAAACTCACATTAAGTCTGGTGCCATGGTCATTTAGGGAAGAGTGCTACAAAAGGCGTTGAGAAAAATAAAAGCACTCCAATTAATTCCTTTCTAAAAGAGCCATTTGGGACTTCTGAAACTTTAAAATTATATTAGTAATTTCATGCCATCGTATTTTTATAATTTAAAAATTATGAAATGTTGCACAAAGCCACGGCAGAAACACTTTCATCCTCCAATATTTTATGTTACTTTTATGTTTCATGACTCTTTAAGAGATCAGTCTGTGCTGCTCTAGACACAAATTGCTTTTTTTTAATTGTTGAAGCTCACTGCATCCTCACTTCTCCTGCACTGTCTTCCCCTCAAACTACTATTACTGATATTACCCCTGCACCCAGAGATTTGCCCCAACAACAAGCTCTCGCTGTATTGGCACCGTGCTAGTTAAACCTGAGCAGCATTAGTGCTAACAGGCAATCCAGCATGAAACAGAACTGCTGAAAAAAAAAAGTGTTTATTTTATATAGTCAAATTTTGGAAGTGCTGTCCTGGCTTCCCCTGGCTAGTCCTTAAAAAGAACAAAAAGGAGGGTGGAGGTAGAGCCAGGGGGAAGAATGTATCAGCTATGGAGTAAACAGTTTGGAAGCCAAATATAATTGGCTGGCGAGTGCATATTGTGATTCACGAAGGGAAGGCTTTTTTTAAACTCCAGGAGCCACAGAGCAAGGACAGCCATGCAGTCATCTTCCTGTGCGAAACAAAAGCTCTGAGCCAGCGAGGTGCAGCACCAGCGTGCTGGGACAATGGGGACACAGAGCATTACCTCAAGGCTGCAACCTGCCACACACAGTGACTGGCCTGATGTTTCCACAGTCAGGCTTTTGCTTTTAATATCAGAGTTTGGTGATTGAAGCCCTGATTCCTCTCAGGGGCTCTGAGTGCTACACACCATTCCTATTTGGGGAGCATACCTTATCTAAGCCCATTATTGCCTCTGCCTAATATAAACAGTGTTTTGCTCCACACAGGGTCTGTGCATTGAAAGTTTTCTTAAACCAAGGAAACCTGTAATAAATACCTCATTGTCTCGAGGACTTTATCACGGTGGTATGAAAGAAAAGCAGTGTGAGACTGTTTTCCAGCAGTAAAGTTCTTTCAGTCTCAGGAAGGATAGTTTTGATTTGTAAATTCATTTCTCTCATAGTCAGGACTTCACACTTGACAGGAGTAGCTGATACACTGTCAAGACTCTGATCTGGCATACAGTCTGCAAATTGTCTGGCCAAAAAGAAGAAAAAGGAACCTTTTTGCTCAATCTTTAACACTGTTAACTTAGATCTAATAGTTTAAAACCTTGTCTTTTAAAACAAGGTGTTAGGGGGGAAGGGGGAAGAAGAGGGGAAAATAAAAAAAGAAAAGAAAAAAGAAGGCTTAACATCATCAATACGTTTCGCAAACTTGTCTCCAAACTGCCACAGTGCTGTTGTCAGGGGAAATTAATTCTATTTTTGCAAAAGTCAAACACTGTTTTTTTGAATGAGAAATTACTCTTACAAAATGTTCTTTGCTTCTTTCTTTTATAAAAAGTCCTTCAAAATGGACTGAATCTGAATGTAATGCTCTATTTCATTCAAAACTTTCATCTTTCACGTTTTACTTTCTGACTTGCAGTTTTGGAAGTGCTGACATACACTCAGAGCCATAGCAGCAGAGAACTGCAGTATTTCCCATGCCTCCAGCAGCACATATTGTCATCCTAAGTCCCAGCTAAGCCTACCACTTGCTCCTTTGTGCTGCCAAGGGGCAGGATACCAGGCAAGGTGGCTCTCTGACTTTTCTCTCCCACCCACATCCCTCCCCTCTTCCTGACTGATGGCTAAGTCCAGATTTTTGTCCCTAATCATGAGTGTGTGCAGGTATGGCTTTACTGTCAGCCAGGAACACCTGAGCTCCTGTATGATGGAATGAAGTGGGCACCTCCAGACCATCCCAGGCTGCATCTCCTTCCCATACTGCAAATTGGTCTCCTTCCTCAAACTCTATCCCAGGCTCTTTCTTTGCACCAGACAATGATGATCCTGAGGTCCTCTGTCAAGGGGAGAGAGCTGACAAGGACATTAAGCCCCATTGCTCTGGCATTATTTAGGAGAGTTTCTGAGTGCCCCTGACCATGAGTACATGGCAGGGATCATACTGGTCTGCACCATCTCCCAAGTAACCAAGCAAGCAACCTCTGCCAACTGATGAGTGAGGGGAAAGGCAAATTAAGTCTCTAGATAAAAGACTCACAAGTTCTTGCCTAAAACCACTGTACTCTGCCTAAGCCAGAAGCTTGTTTGTCTCACTCAAACCACTGGAGATACAGCTGAAGGGATTCCCGAGCATCTGGCCCATCAGCCATGCTAGGATGTGTGCTAGGTATAACTAACATTTTGCATAATTTGTCTTTTACCATAGCCTGACTGACTCCAGCAAGAGCAGTAACTCCAGCTTCATACTGGAGGGGCAAAGTGCAAATAGACAAACATCTTAAACTGTGTCTGATCTGGAGGCAGTAAAATCCCACCCTGTCAGGGCAAGTGGGATCCATCTGTCAGGTTTCCAGTCCAAACAGGAATCCCAGCTGGACAGATTGGGTTTTAGCTGAAAGATGTTTCTCGGCAGTGTGGACAAACATGAGCAGTCCCTGGAGCAGGCGGAAGCGGCGGGCGGAAAGGCTCAGGAGTGCTGGTCATGCCAAGGATGGACTTGTGACACAAAACAACAAACAGGGTGTCTGGTGAGCCTGGCATAACAACCCAGGCATATGTGAAGGAAGAATCACTCTAAACACAAGAATAGGACCAGAGGAGTTGATTTCAATGGTTCATTGTGAAAAAGCTCCTTAGATTACGCAGATTAAAATCTTCATGGAAACACTTCTGGAGACTGTGTTGCTCAGCTTCCTGCACAAGGCACTGCTTGGTCATAACTAGGTGGAATAGAAAACCTAGGAGAGGGGACTTTATTAGTTTATTATTATTACAAGGCTATAGAGCTCATGTATATTGATTTCCTCTTACACTGAAAGAAAGCACATCTCCATTTCAGAATCACCCACAAGCCAAGAAAAAGACACAGTAAAGCAAGGGCTAGGCGTTCAGGGGAGCTTTTCCCCTCAGCCCCTGTTAAACATGGCACAGAAATAGCAGGCTGGAGAAGGGGAACAGCCAGGCTGCAGTTTTTCCTAGCTCTTGGGTTCCACAATAAAACTGAATAACCTGAATTATTCAGCTGTGGCATCAGGGAAGGAGTTAAGGCTTCACATGTCAGCCTGGTCCTTAGTACAATTCCTTCACCCCAGTGGTGCAGAAGCCAAAACATGAATGGCTGGTGCTGAGGCTGCATGTGATGGCAGAAGTTCCCAGTATGTACTTGAAACATTTCTATGATGCCCCAGTGATTCTTTTTGTAAAGAGGAGCCCTTATCTGCTCACTGCGGTCTACTTAGTGAAAAAGCTTTAATATTTTGTGACTACAATATGCACAGTGAGTCTAATTATGTTTAATTCCACTGCTGCTTTCACCAAGAGCAAGATTGCAAATTGGGCAATGACTACTAGAAGTAAAAACCCAGTACCTCCTACTTAATGTTCCCTTCATAGCCTGCAGCCTCTTCCAGTTCTTGTGGCTGTCCAGCCTATGCCCCAGCTCCTCCGCAGGGCAGCCCTGGGCTCATGTGCTGACCTGCCTTCCTCAGTAACACTCCAAAGCCTTCAAGCTGTACCAGCAAACCCAGCTCCAGTCACTTTTACAAATGCCCAGTAATACCAGGAGTACAGGAAAACTTCAGTAGCTCAATGCTTCCACTTTCCCCCATCTTTTTTCCCTACAGACATGGTCTGGTTCCATCTCAGCAGGGTTACCTCCAGGGAGGGAGGCAATGCCTGGTAGGAGCCTTGCCAAGACCTCTGCATGCATTCAGGCGTGGAGCTTCCCTCCATAGACCACGGGGACACACAGGCATGTCCTCCAATGGCAGCTGGCACAGGGCAGGCGAAATCACTCTCTGGAGAAGCTGCTCTCTCCTCCGTGGCTGTAGAAGGAGCTGAGCAACCAGCTCACACAAATTGTTTAGTTTTTACAGGGCCAGTATCAGACATGGAGGATGCTGGGCATACTGTTTGTGACTGCTGTTCCTCCTGGATGGAGTGTCCACTGCTGAACTCTGCTGAGAGGCCACAGAGAGCTGAGTGAGGGGTTGGCTGGCAAGCAACCGGGAATCATGGGCAGGGAAAAAAGACTGGGGGAGTGGCAGGCTTAAACTGAAACAAAAAGAAAAAAAATGTGATAAATGGAAGGGGGAAATAATTTTTACTAAATCCAAAATCCAGAGTTTCCTTTTGCTTTCATGTTCTTTAACTCTGCAATTATGGCTTTTTATCATGTCTGTTTCTAAATGAAAAATCTCCTTTCAAAGTGAAAAGCCAAAAACCTTCAGTTTACAGCTATCCAGGGGAAAGGGTCTGGTGCATTAAAATCCTACTCTGTTGTTTGTCTTCCAGATTGCTTATCAAATTCTGCATGATTCTGGAAATCAGTCCAACCACTCTAAAAGTTCCTGTTTCATTTATCTTCCCTGCCCTACCATGCTCCCCATTTCTCTCACCTTTTTGTCCTGCTTTTCAGACATGCAGTTCCATGGGGCTGTGATTCACAGTCCCCAGACATCCCCCAGCAAGGGGGTGCAACCTCAGCAAAGTCTGTAGGTACTTCCTGATCCAAATGCTCTCTAATAACACACACACAATTATTTTGCAAGGTGCTGCTGGCAGAAGGAGTTGGCTTCAGTTATTAACTGCTCCTTTTAAAATTAGCAGCCCCACAAAGTTGAACCCATACAGAGTTATGTACTCCTTCATGTCCTCCTGAGGCAGCATTTTTCTCCCACTGAATGGATGTGTAAAACTGCTATCATGGGGTGAAGCACCTGGCATTCATTTGAGGACACACAAGAAACATGAATCTAAAGTATCAAAGCTGCAAACAAAACACCAAACTCACTGCAATCCAGGCAAAACTCCCATTTTGATGTTTTTGCCACCAGCTCTACTAGGGACAATGGGGATAAAACTGTCCATAAAAACATGAGGTCAGAAAATGACATGTCTATTGGACCTGTCATCTGAGTTTGTGTTCAAGTATTCAAGCTCCTGCCTGCAATCAGAAGGGACATGAAAGGTTTGGAGGGTGTTAATGATACCTGTGATACCACCTGACCCCACCACTCTGCCCCGCAGGAGAAAGGGCTCTGCACACACATGAAGGTTGGCAGCACCATCACCCTCATGCCACACTGGCCTTTGGCTCCTTCTTCCTCAGCAAGAAGTACAGTTTGGACATAGGAGCGAAAGGAGAGTGAGATATGCCAGGTCCTACAAGAATTAGGAGAAGCCCTGCAGTGGGAGGGTAATTTTCCTCATCAAGGAGCAATCATGTTTTCTTTCAAGCCCCTTCCCCCAGAAAAGCAGGAACAACTAAAAGGCCAAAGATTTGTACATATAGGCTGATCTTCCAACCAAACCTTAAAAGCCTTTTGTTCACTGCAAATGTCATTCCAGACACATCACCTGCCAGAAAACCAAAACACTGGTGAAATATAACATTTTAAAATACAAAAAAACCATGTTATACTTTTGCCAGAGAGATAACCATTTTTGAGTGTTTTCCAGGAGTTACATGGCTTATGGAGTCATTGAAAACAGGCAGAAAATGATAACATAGTAATGGTTAATGATTTAGGTTGGGAGAGGGGATAGCAATTAATTTTTATTATGTTTATCAACATCCTTGTCACAATGCAACGTTTAAAATGCTTCTTTTTTGACCCAGGAAATTGAAAAGCCATTTGTGGCACCATGTGTGAGTAACATAAGTAATTAGGTATTTGTACATGGTTTATATTGCTACAGTATTATTTCCTAGCATGTGACTTGTACATTCTTATAATTGTCTTATTAGGGCAGATTGAGTTTCCAATAGCACTTATATTGCAGTGTGTAAGATGTTTGCTTTGGAAAGAAAGAACTATGGGACATAAAAACATATGGATCACTTTATGATATATAGAATGCATACAGTAAAAAGTTGGCTTTCATTACTACATTAGCATGGATCTAGATATGCACTAAGTGTTGAGACTTGGTCATTCATGTGTTTATGACTTTTAGAGCTGTTTTGTGTTCTGAGGATATACATTCACTCTGCTGGACATACAACACATCTCTCCACTGAATATTCCTTCTGGCAAATACTGTGAGACCCAGGATAACTGAAATCAGGTCTTGTTACTGGTGAAACAGATAATGCTTCCAGCCAGCTAGTTCCTCACCATCTCTTCACATCTCTCCTCTATCCCTGTGTTCTGCACTGTGACAGTGTTTGGCTGTATGACTGAAACTTTCCTAACACTGTGAACATAAATCCAGCCAGAGACGGATGGCAAGGACAGAAAACCTACTTGAAGGACTCTTGTTTCTCACTAATGAAAATGCTCCTGCACAGTGGGTAGGAATTTGTTAGCACTAGCAAGTATCTTCTCACATGCAAACCACACATGACATGGTGGGTGCACTGTAGGAGTAAATGGAAGCTCTGAATGGGTGAGTGCAGCATTGTGTGGATGAAGATTGCTTCTCCAAAGGCTGGGACACTTTGCTGCCATGGAGAGCTGGTGGAGTTGTGCCTGGTACACAAAACAAATAGTCTAACTTTAAACAAAACACATGATCTTTATCATCATTCAACTACTGGTTAAATTCAGACAACACTGAAAGACTTAAAATAATAAGTTTCATCTCTTCTGTCAAAGAAGGCAGACTCATCATGCCTTCTGCACTGTAGGACCCAATCCCTGTGGGGGTTCAAGTAGTGGCATTTACAGGATCACACTGTCCTAAGAAATATCTTGAGTACTTCTAGGATCCTGATAATATTTAGGAACTGAATGTCATACATTGCATTACAACACCCAGCCTTTGTGATGGCCTAGAGAGATGCTTTGGGAATACTTCCGGGGAGCCATTGGATTTTGCAGAGGAGGCACAAAGCCAGCAAATGAGAGTGTGTTTGGTGCTGAACACACCTCCACAGCTAGATTAGAGCAGCAGTATTGCTGACTGCAGCAGCTCAAGGGAAGGCTGCTGAGGTTGTGTGGCAAAGCACTACAATGGTCATCACACCTTTTGCTGCAAATGCTTTCACCAGCCAAACTCAATGCACCAAACACTGTACACAAAGGGCTGCAACTGCCTCAATTTCCCAGGACATTTACATGATGGTGACAACAACATATGGTCACCTTCACTGGGAGGACCTTGAACTGGTGACTGCTGGCAGGGAGACATCACAGCTGGTGGTCTCGGCGTAAGCAAAGCAGTCAGGATGGAGGGACACTGAGCTCTGAATTTCTCCCTGGAGGCACAATGGCTACACTCACCTGAGCAGCTGACATTACCCTTCCCAGAGCCCTTTCAACCACAGCAAACAGATACAGTTGCTGTTGACTATAATTACAATTGGATGTTTTCAAATAGAGCATGTTGACATGTTTCCATGAATCTGAAGTTTTGAGAGTTGAGTATCTCTCTCCATCATTAGCAATGTCTGGTAAGAACAAAATTTGTAGGTACTACACACTTAATGGAACCAAATTTTAACTACTTTCATCCTATAAACTATTCAGCCAATTGAAATTCTCAGGAGAATATCTTTTGTCTGAAGGAATAATGTTAAATTTGCAGAGGATGTACTATATTTCTCTAGGAGGCTCAGATCATAATTTTAGGTACAAAGTAAAACTCAGTCTCCACGTGGAGCCCTAACCAAGATCTCTGTGACACTCATGTTACCAATGATGCATAGCAATGGTAAAATTGTCTTAGTCCTACTGACAGCATGGGCCACCAGCAGTGTCTGGAAATCACTTTGCAGTGATTTACAAATACACTGTATTTTTCTTGTGCCTGCCAGAAAACGTATGAGAAAAAAATATAGCCATATTCAGAAACCAAATTAATTCTATATGGACTCCAGTCAAGCAGTGAGGACAATACCACACTCAGTGGGTACCCACCAACAAAAAACAACGGTCCCTGATAGATTTTTTTCCCATGGGTTAGGCCAGGCTTCATTTTCACCCAGTCAGCTGCTGTTTGGTAGATCTGGGGAGACAGTCTGTATTCCACAAAAGAGCCTTTCTGGTCACAGCATACCTTCTCAGAGCGCTTCAGTGCAGCTCTGTTTCCTCCTTGACTCACAGGGTAAATTTCTTTTTGGAGAGCTTTAAAAGTGAGATAAAGTGAGCTTACTGTCAGTCCCTTTGCAGCCTTGGGGAACTGCGTGGGACCATTTCTCCTGAGCAATTTCTAGCAGCACCAGAGGTTGTGACCTCAGAAGAATCGTCTTCTTTCCTTACTTCTGTTGCCTTCCTTGAAACAAAATTAAAAGCTTTTGCCCCCTGAGAATTCAGTGATTTCACACGCTTGGGCCCACTCTGATTTATACCTTTGTTAATGCAATAAACATTTTTCCTGCTGTATGACTCTGTTGGCCTGATTTTCATCTCCCACTTAGTTGTCCCAGGGTAACTATCAATGACAAATGCTTTGAAAACGGGCCCCAAATTCCCCTCTGCCTCTTGCCTTAAGGGCAGAGTTGTTCTGTTTGGTAAAAGGAGAAAGACACAATGTACAATTGGACTTGTACCACTTTCCTGTGCCATTTAAACTAATTCTGAGATGACTTGGTATGCAAAGCTAGTGAATAACAGACTTTTAGTTCACTTTTTGTTCTAGTAGATAATTAACTACATTTTTTGAACATGATGTGGATCCACCTGATAAAAAATACTTTCATTTATTTTTTTTATGAGATGAAAATTAAAAATCCAGAAAACATGCTGGGATTTACCCCAAATCACCTTTTGTCTAATTCTTGATGTATTTTTTAGGCATTTATTTTAAAGCAAACCATATTAAACATTTATAATGAGGGAACTAAAAAGATTTTCTCAGAAAATGCCAGAAGGAGATGTTTTCCATTTTTTAGGAAGGGAGGCAGTTGTGCAAAACAATTTGGTAAATCTGACACCAAGTGATATGTTTTGGTCACTCCAAGCGTACAGCTGCCAGTGAAAAACCGCAACTGCTTGAGAAGTTCACATGGCTCTGTTTACGCATCCACTCTGGTGGCAGTTTTACCCCCCATCTTGGGCTTGTGTTATTAAAAATATCTTAGCCATGACAGAAGAAACAATGACCCTGAAGTTCCCCACAAAGACCCACAGTCTTTGCTAGTCTGAAATCTCGCCCCATTCATAATTTATCTTACCCTCAAGCCCACTAATTTGTAAACTGCAAAAACAAAGACGGTGCCCAAGAACTGTGCAAGAGATTCCAGCTCTCCAGCATGCAGGAGTTCACAGAGTCCCCTGAGATAGCCTGTGAACTCAGCAGCACAAGTTTAATGTTGCCCAATAGCTTTTACAACTTACTTTCATGATCTTTTTTCAATGGCAATATAATAAATAATGTCAGTTTGGGATTTTTTTCTTGCCTGTTTTTTTTGTTGCAACAGACATAGAGAAAATCCCTGATAAGCATCTGTTGTGCAGAAAAATTAAGTACAATATGTATACACAGAACACATATTAGTTTCTCAAATCATCTTAATGATGGGCTATAAATATATTTCTGGCCTGTTTGCAGGCATATTACTTTTAGCCATGAGCATGTCAGCTTCCATTAACAGAGCAAGATCCGTATTTTTAATGGACAAGCAACATAAATACAACCACAAAACAAGAGCTCTTTTTCCTGTGCACTGATCATAAGCTCCATCGTATTTCATAAGGGTGTTGTATTACTGAAGAGTCACCTGTCTGATGGGGGTATAAAGCAGATGTCTTAATTGCACTGAGGATCTTATGGCATTATCTTGTGAGTGCTAGAGGAACATGATGTTCTACCCAAACTGTAATTCAAGATATTAAATGTCTGTACTCTGCCTCCTCAAAGTCTCTATTTATGGTTTGTTTAGAGCCATATCCTGTACTTCCAATGACTGAGTGCCAAACAAATTTATGCAACTGCTGTGCTCCTCACCAGAAGTGGCCACATCGCTGCACCACAGTGAATAACCTTTCAACTATCACCAAGTGGTGCTAATGAAGCTTATGTAGTAAAATTCTATCGGATAATCAAATGAAATTTGACAGAGTAGGAATTATCTACAATGGTCAGAGTTAATTGTATCATTAAATATTTGACCACAGCTGGAATTAAGCACTTGGACAGACTCTAGATAAAGGGAAACTCCAGAAAAGTGTTGTAAACATTTTGTTCCAACAACAGCATTTCATCAAATTCCCAGCTCCCAAGCAAGCCTGAGCTGACTGCACTTAATAGCCCAAAATGTAGATGTTGCTAATTCTTGAACAAAAAATGAACTATAGGGAGCAGCTCTGGAATTGCGAAGGGTTGAAGATGAAAGAGGAACGAGTCGTGGAGGAGAGGCATGAAGTCCATACAGCAAGGCAACACAGGAAGTGAATGGATACCGTACAGCAAGAGCAAGAGCAAATACAGAAAATTAGTTCTTCAAATGAAACAGAGAGACAGAAACAACAAGCAAATTGAATATGTTAAATAATTATTCATTTGACAAGATTTGATTCGGATTTCAGTCTGTCAAGAAATGTATCTGAAGTACAGAGCATACACCTTCAAATCCCAAAGATTTCAGTAGGGCAATGCTTACACTTCAGTGTAGGTAGCTAACTAATTAGTCTGCTGAGACAAAGGCACAATGCACAGTCCTTGATAATGGCAAACTTTTTCTGTCTGTCACAAACCTGGTATCAGACAAACAAGCCCAGTTACAGCAAAAATACAATATCCAACTTTGCAGGTAGTTTGGATGATAAGAATCCACATTCATCATTTATTAATAAACTTTGTAACTTTCACAGACCTTTACCAAATATTGGTGAATTAAAAGTCCTATGATTACAGCATAGGTAATTATGCAATGGTTTGGGGCAGGCAGAAGAAGAAGAAGCAAGTTTGGGTTAACCAAATCCACCCAGTGACCTCAGCTGGGGGCACTTTCCTTGCCTGCAGGGCCTGGATTAAGCTGACTTGAGCAAGGGTCCAAGTTCTCTTTTCCCACACTGAAGGGGAATCTGAAATATGTCAACAATATCCGAGGAAATCAAGGATGAGAAATGAGAAGAACTGTCCATCTGAAGGAGCTGCCTGCAGGAACGGGGCAGAAAGTTCCAAGGGGCAGCTGATGCACCCAGCCCACTGCTGAGAAACAGGGCTTTAGTACCAACATCCAGGTACAAGCTCTAGTAATGACCCTTGCAGGGGCATCAGACTGTAAGGAGGGGGAGAAAGGAAGCGAACAAACTGTGTGTGTTTGAATAAAAACCAGGGCCCTGGTCAGGGGGTAAATCCTGGGTATGGGATATAGGGAGTCACCTTGTTTTCTTGCAAGTACAGGTTGTGCCTGCAGCAGCCATGGGGGTGTGCAGACCCAGAGCAGAGGTGTGAATGCCGGAGGCATGGAGAGCCAGCCCTGTCCCCAGGGCTTTAACTGGCATGGAGACAAGCACATAGAAGAAACTGGCTCTCTCACACCCTCAAAGCTCTGAATGGGTTGAAAGGCAGCAGGAAATCCTGCCTGATTCCTATGCTGGAAGGCTCTTGGGAAGGGAGAGGTGATTGGGGATGCCATGGCCACAACACAAGCAGAGAAGCACCGTGGGCAGATACCAGGGGCCACTCAGGGAAAAGGTGCCCACATTTGGAAACCACACAGAGGCCAAAGTGATGGAGACCCCAGAGGAGTGTGATATGTGCAGATGTGCAGTGAGTTTTGTAAGGTGCTAATCCAACTACATAGCAGGCAGTGTTTTGGTGCATAAAATTTAGTGGGATGCTATGTTAACAGAATCCTTGTGCCCTGACAACTGGGACATGATGTTCTGGTGTTCTGGGAACTAATATTGACAGCCAAGGGTATGGGAAACCCAGCAGGGACATCAATGTCTTGATCCTGGTGGCAAACGCTAAGTGCAGTGAAGATTTAGTCCCAGATGGAATGACATGAAGTAATTCTGACTCCACATCAGTCTGGACCTGATAAATTGCTGGCCTGAATATTGGTACAGATAGCGGATCTGAACTGATTTCCCAGTGAATTCTTGCCTCTCCTCCCCAAAATTGGGACAGTATCCACACCAGGCTGAGGGGTAGGAAAGGCCTGCCAGTCCTGACAGGAGACAGGTCTCCTGGAGGGCCAGAATTTGCCATATTAGGATTAACAAACACGGCTTTTATTCCTTCTTTTCCACTTCAGGAGTTTTCCCAATCATAGTAGGTGTGTAAATCCATCTCTGTCTGGTCGCTATTGCCAGAGTAACCCAGAGGACAAGCCCTGGAAGGGAGCCCCAAGAGGCCCTGAATCACTATCCCTGGAGTTCTTCAGGACTCACCTGCTTTAGCAGAGGGATGGACTAGATGATCTCCAGAGTTCTTCTCACTATTCTGGCAAATATCAAATGAGGCTCCTCAATTAAGCCAAGCCCAAAGCCAACACACAATCTGGAGCACCAAGGTTTCTTCTTTAACCTTGGACACTGGGGCTGAAAAAAAAAAGAAGCCTTGAACTCCTGGAAGGGTGGAGAAGCCCAGCTAGAAGCCATGGCATGATGTTGCTCAGCCTTCCCTCCCTTCCCGAACAGCTGTTAATGACTCATTCACCTCAGAAATGCTGCCAAGAGCCATAGGAGCCATACGGACTGGGGGAGAATTCCTTTCTCTTCTGCATCCAATAATATTTATTCAACAACAATGCTACCAGCTCTGAACCACCGCTCCTGTCAGCAGACAGGGGGTGCACAGACTTGCTCTTCCACTGCTTTCAAACCCACCTCCTTGGCACAATTCTGGTACTAAAGGGCTTGATGATTGAACCCCTTCTGTCAAAAATCCATCCAGAGATTAAATCTAGAGCTGAGTGATGGTCTTATTTCAGATACTGAGCACACGAGGAACTTGGCTAGGTTGAGGCTTAAACAGAAGCGAAGCTGAATTGTGAAAAAAGGCCCTTTGTTAGAAGGCATTTTGCTGGAGCCTTGGACAGAAAAATGTTATATGTGTGATGGCTTTTATGATAGACCCACACTACCAGCACAGGAAAACAATGATCTGTTTTTTTTAAATGACTCCAAGATAAATCGCAAGTAGTGTACTATTATTGATTTATTTATATCTCCACGGAATATTTGAGCTGTAATTTACAGTTGGATAAACACAAACTGTGCAGAATTTTGTGTTGTTTGAACATGTCAATGGCAGGCCATTCTCGTGTTTTCATTTTAATGTAAATCAAACTGTGAAATGTATGGATACAATTTATTTCCAGTTATGTTTATTGGACTTGGGAACAACTTATTAACCAGGGGCTTTACTCAAATTCTCATTTGATTTCCGTGGATTTGACTGCCCAGCCTCTGTGGAACTTTCATGGCTTGAGCACTGCAGACCCTAAATCTGATGTAAGAGACAGCAGTGGTTTTCTCACAGTGCCCTTGTGGAGTCCTGGAGGGAGGCTGTAATGGAAAGAGTACATCCTGCAGAGCAGAGCGCTCAGAAGAAAGGGCTGATGTCTGGGTGAAATCCCTGCCTGGCTGCCAAGTCTTCCCTTCATTGCAACAAGGCCAGGAGTTCAGTTTCTATGTGTAATTTAACTCTGTGGGGAGAATCACCCTGCACAATATACCGTAGATCCCTCCAGTGTCAAGGAAAAAACTGCAAGGATTCAAGAGAAGATGGTCTTTATGAAGTTTTGAAAAGAGGGAAACAAGCCCTAATAATGCTAACCAGATCCAGATCAGTGAGCACAAAAAAGGTCAGCCCTTGGCCTCTGAAAGTGATGGAGGTGTTATCAGCCAAGGTGGACTACGCCTGGTCATGTCACAGCTGACAAAAGCCTCTTTCTAAACTGCAACAGACAGAGCAACAGAGGTGGAAAGACAAGGACACAGGTTTTTCAGTCCTCCATTAAAAGCAACTGGAAAATCCTGACTTCACATCTTGATGGTAGCTGGCCTGATGATTCCTCTCCAGTTCAACACCTCCCCAAGTCCCTGATGGACCTTGGGGAAATCTTGGTCCTGGTAAAGTTAATAAGAATTTTACCCTCTCTCTACAACAGGCTGCCCTGTGTGACTGAGGAAGTCTCTCATCACCACGTACCTCAGTGTCTCCAGAGAATATAATGATTTCCTGTTTGACTGAGGTGTCATGAGGACAAACTCCTGCTGCCTGGGGACCATGAGCTGTGATGCTGATAGGCACAGGAAAATCTGCGTGGGTCACTGAACACATTCCATTCTTATGACACGTGGATCCAAAAGAGCATTTAAATCAAAACATCACTGGTTAAACTCAATCCTTAGTCAATGGCAGCCTGTAAATTTCTTAGTCTAAATTATTAAGAGAACATTGCATACTTTATAACTGCACATTTGAATATACTCATGGGGTCAGGGTCTCCTTTTAGCCCCAGCAACATAAAGTTGGAGTCATTGCCTCACTCCAAGGCAGTTACTCCAGATTTATTTCAGGGTAACTCTGAGCAAGATCCTGGGTTTTGTTTATGACTTTTCGTTTGCATTTTGTGAAAACTTAATAAAAATCTTTTAAAACTGAAAAACATAGTTCCATAAACCCCACATATGGGATCTTTAAACTCAACCAACTTATGAACTTAACCCTGACTTGTCTTCTTCCTCTTGGCCTTTTCAGCAACCAGCACTCTTCAGCCTTGTCTGTATTTACAGAGGTCAGAAAACCCTTAGACAGCCAGCTCTTGACTTTGTTTAAACAATAACAGGAACATATGACAAAACTGAACCACAATGTCCTAAAATGGAAAAAAAAATTGCTGAAAATAAGGATAGACCTCTGAGAGAATCGAACTTAATGCCTGCAAAACAGAGTCTACCCAGATTGGTAGGACATGACTTTAGGTACCTATTGAGAGGTGCTAGTACAACTAGCACCTCTTTTTTTTTAGAGTTTCTGTTAATACAGTGGAAAAATTACATGTCCTGTCCTAGAGGTCTTTCACTTAAAATTCTGCTTGTGACTAGTTCTAGCCATGCTAGTGGCAGTTATCCAGAGACATTAAGGCATGGGATTTTATAATAGTCTACTCTGAACCACTTGAAGCTGGCCATGAGTTTTTCCACAGTGATTCCTGCATCGACTCACCAACACACAGCTGATGCAGGGTACATGTAATGCACAGTATCTGATTTATTTTGAGTCAATCACTTTGAAGAACAGAGAGTTCAAAAGTTCCTATATCACCTAGCAACTTTATCCAAGATTTGACAACCGTTCGTGTTAAAAAGCATAGTGTTTCTGAACATGCCAGTGAAATTCCATTGATTTCCATGAAGTTCCTCCTGGGTAAAAGAACCTTTGAAGAATGGGAGGGTAGAAAGATTGGTTTAGATTCAGACCTGGTATAAGATTCTCTGGTTTAGAATCAATAGATCTGATTTGCCTCCTTGTTTCACTGCTGAGGGAGAAAAAAAGAAGAAAAAAAAATGTTTCACACTAAAATGTCAGAACTGCCTAAGAAAAGTTTAATTAATTGAGAAATGAGCAAACAGATTTCTCCAGAGGCTTTGAAAACCTTCACTTCAGTGGTAGAAGAGTTAAGAATGAAAGGAGTAATTAAGGGCCTGATCTACAACCCTGGAAGCCCTGTGGCAACACATCCCAAGGAAATCAACATTAAATTTGGAAATGAAGGAGAATAAAACACTACGACAAAGAGTAGCTAGAGATATTAGTTAAATGAAGGGATGATGTGCATTGAGGTATTCCTCAGTCAGCATCAATGGAAAAGCATCCCACAGCAGATCAGCCACAAAAGCACTGTGAGCCACAGGAGAGCTTGAGTTCTGTGGGTACTCACAGGGATACCCTGGGCTCACCTCAGTGTTCCTGGGCAGGCTCCCAGAACACCACAATCCCCACCAGGGCCGGCAGCATTCCTGGTGCTGTTTGGGGATGCTCTGAGTCATACAGACTGGCCAGTGAAACTGCTTACTCTTTGGCAGCTGCAGTCAAAGGTCAGACAAATAACAGGAGTCATCTCCTCAGTGTTGCAGATGGCAGTGTCTGCCCAGGAAACCAAGGTCTTGATCTCTCTGGGTAATGTAGCCAAATGCTTTCCAAACTCTTGTACATCTTATTGCAAGACCCTTGGGGACCATCCTACCACTTAGTTCTTCTTAAAGGAAGGTCTGACACAATGGAAACCTCTTCTACTTTAGCACCACACAAGCATATACTAAAAAGCTGGAGAAATGAAGAAACTGCCTCTTTCAGAAAGCAGTTCACATCAGAGAAACACCAACCTAGGGCACGGCAGGAGGCAGCAGGTAGTAGAGTCAGATGCCTTACTAATATTAGCCTGGGCATTGCTAAGCACTTTCCTTAGTGATTTGAAAATAGAGACATGTAACAGTTGCATGCTGGGTCATTGCTGCCACTTTGGGCATATTTCAGAAAATGATGCTGGATTTTGGAAGGAAACAGAAAGGAACCACTGAAATGGTTTAAGGGCTGGAGAAAACAGGTCTTGAGAGATGTCACGAGAGGCAGAAGTCCACACACTCCAGTGCCCAACATTTCATCAGTAGATATTCTCTGTAGCAAGGCATCTGAAGAAGTCCACATACTCAGCTTCTCAAAAAGAAGATTTAGTGGTAATTTAGTTTTGGTGTCTGAGTATCCTCAAATAGAGAATATATTAGTCATTAACAGATTCTTTTAATCATGGCTAGGCTTCGCGAACAAAGATTTGAGAAGGGCTCTACCCACACTTGTTACAAGCACACTGAGATTCTTTTAATATAGAAAAGATAACTATAACACAGACTAATTAGATGACAAGTCAAAACCATAAAAATGCAGTCATACCATTTATTTTTTTTTTGGCAAGTCCATGTCTGTCCTTAGATGTTGAAGAAAATTACCTACAAAATTGGAGGATGTCTTCATCTCTTGAACTACTCAGATCATAGCTGAAACCTACCCCAGAGGAGACACATTTTGCTAGCACACATTATTGAACTCCATCCAGGAGTAACTTGGCATAATGGAGTGGCCTGTGATGTATAAGAAGTCAAACTCAATCACTCTCTTGCGGGTTCAGAGTGTTGCAGTAATACTAGTGAGCTAAAGGTAACTGGTTTAATCTTTGGCAAGCAAGACCTGGCAGTCAAGCATGCCCATGCAACCCAGCTGGTGGGCTCAAGATTTCCTCAGGGGATAACCTTCCCAGTAACTACTACCCCAATGCTACCACAATGCGCCTCTCCCAGGCCTTCTGGAAAGTTGGTTTCGAGCAACAGTAGACTGAGAGACAAATAATTGCTTCTCCAGGCTATGGTCTGTGGTCTGGTTTTCAATCAATCAGTGCAGCACACAGGTGGGGCAGGGAAGGGTTCTAGCCCACAGCAGGAGGACTTGGCGAGTGCAGCCAAAATAAGCTTTTATGTCCCAGCTGACATCTGTGGGAATGGGCAGGTCTTTCACCGTGTGGAACATACACGATTTATATGAAGGGATCCCTAAACACTTTAGTATTCATTATTTTTAAAAGAGGTTGGATTCTGCAAAGGGGAGGGAATGTGTTTTCATACCTTGAGAACTTTACTCCCTTGCATGACAACAATGTTTTAATGACCCGTTTATTTTCTCCTTTCCAGTGGAACAGAAAAAAAGAGAGTGAAGCATTTATTTACCAGAAAATTCTTACTACATTTCTTGGGAATCAGAGAAGAATAACATTTCTTACTGATGTTGCTTTTGTAAGGTGCTCTGTGAAGGCTATTTTTTGAGAAAATATATAATTCTTTTTTTAATAACCAGTGGTTCATGGACATCAGATCTTCAGCTGAATCTGTAATAGTCTCGCAGAACTGCTGGGTGACGTGGTCCAGATTTTAAACACTCAGATCCGTTGCTGATTGAATACTTCTAACTGCAGTTTATTTGTACATGCAAATTAGGAATACAAGGAAAACATTTAAAATTATGAGGCTGGAACACCATTTTTACAGATGGCTTTTTCTGCCAGCGTGCAATTTGTTCTCCTCATATAAACATTAGGAAAATTTAAGCATCTGCTCCTAATTAGTTCCCTTACACAAGTTACTGATGCGCATAACTCACACTTCCCTGTGCTCATTGCTAAGATCTCAGATGATTAGTTTGTTTGCACACTGCTCCTTGGAATTAGACAAAGCTGAAGACCTGGAATCACAGCTGTTCTCTCTGCACCAGAAATCAAACCCAATTTTATTGGAATGATGAAAATTGCCAAGATCAGATGACTCCGGGAAGCAAACACAAGTTAATTGGGCCCCAGCTGACCTTAACGTAACCACATGAATTTGAGGGGAATCTGGCCAGTATTTGATTAATTTGTTTATAGAGCATGTTTGAATGATTTTTCTATACTGAGGTAAATCTTCTTACCCAGAAAATTTTGCATTTTGTTTGTCAAGCTGTCGTGGTTTCCTTGCCAGAGCTGCAACAAAGCCATGGTACATCTTTCAGAGTATATCCAGCCTGCTCTGCTGTACAAACATGAGTTTGAGGTCCAGAGAAAATTAGACTTTGGTTCTGGCCATGGTATAAAACTCTGTTACATTCAGGTGACATGGAGAATCAACACAGCCATCCAGGAACTCCTTCTCTACAGCTGAATAGAGCACTGCATGGTTTAAACCTTTCCAGAAACCCTCACTCAAACACATCTTTAATGTTTTTAATGACGTCATCAAAGTTTTATGTGTTCCTTAAAAGCTTCCAGAACTGTTAGCTCTGGAAAGAATTTTCCTGAAACTTTCTATTCAAACAAAAGAAATTATGAGACTGATTTGGAAAGACATAAAACATAGAGTCCCAAGCCTCTGTATATTTTAGTATCTGACAGAAATATCTCTTATGCCCTGTGCTAATATGGATCCAGTTAGCAGAAGTGTAGCGAAGCTCAGAAACTCTCCTATATATAAGACCAGTCACATTCATCCACTTCATATACATCAGTAACATATTCAAACTTTTCTTGCTTAAGAGCTAAATCAAAATGTTTCCTATTTGTTGCATTGCATGCATGGTAACTTTTGACTTTATTGTTCATAAAGTAGTAGAAAGGAGAGCATTATGAGAAGCTCACTCTTTCTGTAACTATTCAGGTTTTAGCATCAACTAAAGTGGCCACTCTCGTATATATTATGAAAAAGTGTAACTTGAAGATCTTACAGCCTAATGCCACAGTAGTAAGAAACTAAATTTTAAAGCACATGGAGATGGCAATCACACCTATCTCAGGGACCATTTCCTTGCAGCAGTCAAAACACTTTCCCAACCACTTCAATATCATTAACCCCACTTTTAAAACCCGTAATGGCCCCAAGAACGGAAGAACACAGAATACTTACCCAATATCACCCAACATACTGTTACTGAATCCCAGTTATCAGAACCTGCTTCAGTTGTCTGTTCACAGAAAACACTCTTATCTTTAAAAGGATTCATACACAGTCAATATGCTTAAGTTGTTTTGGGTTTTTTTTTCTGCAGAGAATGATGTTTTCTTATTCCTACACCAATACTTCAATGCAAATAAAACTAGGTATGCTGCAAAAACAAAAGCACCAGAATCAGTGAAATCAGTTTCCTTTAGATTTGTGTCTCATGGATGAGTGACTTTGATATCTCTAATTTTATTGCAACTGAGACATCTGCAAGGGGTTTTCCCCCATATGGATTCTCTCATTTCTAATAAAGTGCACTCTTGTTCAGCTCTTTTCCCTACTGTCAGGTCCTCCCAACAAAATTCTCTTTCACCTAGCCATCTGCTTTCAGAGCCTTACTTATCTTAGACATCTATACTCTTCTGACAAATCTGGTGGAAGTCAGCCAATGAATTCAAAAGGTGTCCGGGACACACACAGACACACACACGTACACACAGTCCTCTTTTCTGCAAGAAATCAGAGTTCATTTCCCTAGACTCAGCTGAAAAATCTAAAAAATTAAACACAAATAAACTTGCCTTCTACAATTATTAAATCACTGTAATAGCTGGTATTTAATTTTTAAAGACCCCAGCATCTTCTAAGTGTTTACTAGCATATAGATTTGGGTCCATTAACACACCAGGTTAATACTGATGTGAATTTCACTGACATTACAGCAGTCATATATGGTACATGAACACAAAATCAGCCCTATTTTCTTTAATTTACAGACAGTAGGACAGTGACTGCAGTGTGTAGAGATCTACTAAATATTTGGAATAGGAAAGAAAGTGTGCTATTTTTCCTCCTCAGTAGACCAGGGCAAAGACCACTGAGTTTGTTTTTCAAGGACCTAAATAGTCTTGTGCTATTTATTTTCTCAGTAATGAGTTTCATCCTTTCTGTGTGGTCAAGTCTGCCTGGTTATGAAAAGGAGGAATGATTCTGATAGAAACCTGGTTCTATGGCAGCTCTTTAAGTGTTCTTTAATTTTTAAATCTAAGGGACCACACTGCAAGCACCCTTACAAAGTGCCAGAATTTCAAAGTTCATATTCAGCTTTGCACTATGTGGAAAGTAAAAGTGTCAGGATGAGATCTCACCATGTCACTTAGAGATTAGTGGATGTTTCCATTACAACAGCTGAATTTAAAAATACTGATTAATTGAGCACAAAATACTTTGTATCACATATTTCCAGCATAAAGACTTTTGCCCAAACATGCATTCTTGATGCATCTGGGGTCAGATTTCTACAACTGATAGGTGAAATCGATTATCTTACCAATTTCACAGCTAGATTGTCATCAAAAAGTAACAGAAGCTGTTAATTTTGGTGAGCAGATTCTCCACATCACTGAAAATACCTTTGAAATGGAAATACTTCTAGATTTGAAATACCTTGACATTTTAATTTGATTCAGACTGAAATCAACTTAAAAAAATATAAACATTTTGGGAAACTGGAGAACAGCTTTTGTTCAACTCTAGTGCCCATTTCTACGATGGGCTGGCCAACCTTTTTCTTAAAAGTATCTCATCTGTGTACCCATTTACCTCTTTCAAAGAAAATAAAACATTTGCTGCTGCAATCTGTTATTCTGCAGCCAAGAAATGCCCCCCACCTTGACAATCGTTTTTCACACAGTGCTTACTCAGGCAGAGGTCCCATTGACTTTCAGTGGGTGACTGGTACCCAAGTAGGAACTTCAAGATTTGGCCGACATATGTTTCATAAGTGAATGTTAAAGGAAAAGCAATTTGATCTCATTTCAAAGCCTGGCAGAACACAATATAGTATAATCTCTAAAAAATCTAAGACAGAATTTCATCAAGCAAAAACAAACACTGTTCAGAAACTCAGCAGGAGACAGCCAGCCCTGAGCCTACAGTAATTGCAACATTGAGAATAGGAGTGAATTCCCAGAAGATGCTCCATACAGTAGCAAACCATCTGTCTAAACACTTGCAGAAAAGGCTCATGTTTGAAAACCCTGGATCTTGCCAAGGTCTTTGCCATTGGCTTTGGAAGTGTAATGACATGGGATATTTACAGATGTTCTTTTTGAATGTCCCCCACTCCCTTGTAAGCAGATGGATCTCGGAGGCTGCAAAATGAACTACCAGGAAAGACAACAAAACTTTTTTCCACGTCCTGCTGCCTTTCCCTACAGTAGGGACTGAGGCTTCAAAAATCAATTAGCATTTTTATGCTGATGGACAACAGTAAGGAAAACGCTTCCTTCAAAGACTGATCATTGCTGAAACTGACCCCCATGTAGAATTTCATCAAGGCACCCTTTCACATGGCCCTGGACCACCAAACCTATCCTTCAGAACAAACGTCTCTGACTCCAGAAAGTGTTTTCTAATGTACCTTGGGAAAAAGACGACAGCTGTTGAGACCTAGAAAGCAGAGCTGTAGGTTTTTACATAACAAGTAGAATTTGTCACTAATATATCTGAAAAATCCAGCACATGGCAGGGTCTTTAGTGAATGACATAAGTTCGTAAAGCAGAAAATAATTCATATTGCAGTATAAAAGCAATGACATTTGAAGTTAAGGGTCAGCTGCCAATTCTCTTGTGAGCTCTATTTTTCAGGGCTTTAGAACTTGAAAAACTACACACAGCATCAAGTTGACAGTCTCAATGATTTTTTTCAAACAATGGATTAACTTTCTTAAGCTGATTTCAACACTTACAGTAAGGTTTAATGGGAATTTTAAGAGTTGTGAAAAGAAAGTCCACTGAGAGGCGTACAAATTGGAATCTGCTTACCCCTATGCTCAGTGCAGTGTTTACTACCAGATGAGGCTTCCTCTGCTGCTGCACAGCTGGGCTTCACCCTATCAAAGAAAAAGCTAAGAGCAGGTTCATGCCTATGGCGTCCTGCAAGCAACCTTCACAAAGATAGACAAAGATTGACATTATGGGAATTTCATGCTGTAGAAAATCTAACCAGAATGTTTCACTTGCATTCAGCTTTCTTCTCAGCATCTGGCAGAAGTCCTTGAGTTGGGTTTTCAAGCCCCACCTGCACCAGCCTTCCTCAGTGGCTAGGCTCATTGCCTACACTGCCTCATGTTTTATCCCTGTACCTCAGTTGCTAATTTTTGAGATACTCCATTCCATTTCTTGCCCTGTCAACTAAACAAAGCTTTTGATAAACACAGAGCCTTGGCTCAGGAAGAAATTCCAAACACATTTTTCACTTCATACCAGGCATGCAAGGAAAGGAAGTAGGGGCTCTGTCACTGGGCTACCTCTCCTTGTCATCTGGCTACTGTCTGGCTAAACATGCCCTGAAAGACTCACTTCAATCTCTGCTTGCTGCAGTGTACTTGTTTGGTTCAGGGCTGGCCATATGGCACCTGTTTATCAATGACTGGTGGAGACAAATGTTCCAAGCGTCAGCATCTGTATTTCATAAAGGAACATGAGGATCTGATAGAGCCAGCCTGCGGGACCTCCCAGAAAACTGACAAGAACCATCTCAGCTCCCAACAGCCTTCTAGGTAATGGCAGCACAGCGTTTTCCCACCTTGACAACAGGGAGCTGTCATAGCTGCTTTATGGCTCTTCTCAATGTAGCATCTCGCTGCCTCCCAGGTTTTATTTATTGTCTCTTCAAAATACTGCTTTGAGGCAAGGAAATCTTATGTCCCTGTTCGCACACCAGGACAGCAAGGTCCAAGTGTGATAGAGAGAAAGCACCAGAAATGCAAAAGGTACATCCACACATCTGTTAGTCAGCTGCCTGAGCCAGCACCAACTCTGACCTAGGAAGGAGCATCAGTCACATCAGTGCATTATGGAGGCCATAGGAAGACTGAAAGGTATCTGAAAAATGATACGAACCTTGGCCAACACAGTGTGCTCTCTGCTAAAGGCTGGCTTGAGCTTCTTCCCAGCTGCACTCAGGAGCTCTCTTAAATCTATTTCGAGATAATTTGAACACTAGGTAACTCTAGGTTTAAATAAATGTTCAAATTCATGCTTGAAATCTAAGCCAGAGAATCATTCAATCATGCACTCTTAGAAGGTGTGTAGCAGAGTAAAGATCTGGACTCAGGCTTCTCTCCTGTAACTGGTCTTTCTCCCTGTATGTTTCTTTACTCTTAGAGGTCTTTTCCACCACTATTTGGGGTTTTCCAATCATGAAAAAAAAAAAGAGCAGGATGGAGGAGGAAAATTGGACAGGAAAAGAAAGAAAAACAAAAATTTCAAGGTATATTATTTCTAGATAATGTTAACAGAAGAATTCTAAAAGATCAAAAAACTATAAAAATCCTGAAAAAAATAACACCAGTACCCTAATATTTTCATTACAACCTGTGAGTTTAAAAAAAAAAAGAAGTGGGAAAGAAAACTGTGACCAGCTCCCACCAAGAGCCTTTAAAAATTTCTCATGACAAGGATTACGGCACATTTATGAGGTGGCCATTCCACATGCAATCAAGCCAACTGGCTTTTTGTGTTCCTAATAATAAAAAAGAGGTGCTGCTACACTAGTATAATATTAC
Organism: Scytalopus superciliaris; assembly: GCA_013400415.1. Classification (NCBI taxonomy): domain Eukaryota; kingdom Metazoa; phylum Chordata; class Aves; order Passeriformes; family Rhinocryptidae; genus Scytalopus; species Scytalopus superciliaris. The sequence goes on from VXBX01009921.1 coordinate 3,167,005, forward strand.
TGATGAGAGTGTTGAGATAAGTTTCCTTGCAGTCAGGTCCTTCTCAACTAAGTTTTATAAGCTATGCTTTCCCCTTTTATACAAAACTGCATGATCTGCTTTATGTCTGCAATGGAAAACATGGTTATAAAAAGTCTTCTTTACTCTTGTTTTTATTTAACATAATACCAGAATCAGTAGCATGGAAATTAAGGACCCAGGTTACATGCCAGGAGCCTTGGAACATAAAACCTTGCTGTGGGCCGATAATATCTCCTTGATTCTTACCAGTCTCCAAGACTCTGTCCACGACCCTTCTGCAAAATAAACTTTATGAAATCAAAACTTGCACCCTTCTCAGAAGTCCAATCCCTTCCTGTGGTGAACACCACTTTTGTGATAACCAAAGGAATTTTATATTTAGGGATAGCACTTGTTCTTGACCTTCAGAGGACTGTTTCCATTGACACATGCTGAAAAGAAAAGGGATAAAAATCCCCTTTGGGATTTCAGTTCAGATACTACAGTTCTAATACGAAATTTAAACTGCCCCAAGCTGCTAGTGTTATAATACCGCCTGCTAAGTATAAAGCAGAAAGGGAAAAGTCCAGAAGACAATACTTCATTACATGGAAATTCCTTGGATCCTAAAGCCATATGGAACATTAAAAGCTTTCCCCAAATCCCTCTCAGACCAATGGAATTCAATTGTTGCACAAAACTGAAATTTAGAAGAAGAAAATTTTGAGCTGAGATTCATCTGTGACTAGAAAAATAGCTTTAGTACAAGTATAAGAACCAGGAGATAAAATTTCTTTTAATCATTTAATCAGTGCTTTTCTTTTCCTCCAGTTCAGAGATCAATGCTTCCCAGTCATAAAAGATCCTTTAAAACCTTCTGCCAATCCTTCAGTTTATGAGTAAAGTTTCACAGATAGGTCTGTTTTGTAAACATTCATACAATAGTGCATTATAGGCAGCATGCTCACAGTTGCCTTGTGTTTTTTGTCTTCTGAAGAAGAGTAGCTGTAGTGACCCCATCAAAAAAGTCTGCAACATACACAACTCACCAGGTGTAAGGTGCAAATTCCTTCATGGACATACACAGGAGGTAGTTCATACACAAATGATTTGGCCTATGTTGTTAGTCAAGCCATTATGAGAAATTAACAAATCTACAAAGATGATGGCCTTGAAGCTGGAAAATTTGTGGTCAGAAAAAGAGCCTGTATTTAAGATATGCACTGTCATTTTCCTGATTGCCTGTTCTGCTGGGCTAGGAAAAGGATGTGACCCCAAGCTCCCAAATCAGCACCTGTTCCAGAAAGTACACCACTCAGCTTTATGGCTCTCTTGAAAACCAAATTTAAAAAAAAAATAATTTTGTTCCATGCCCTCCTCAGAAGCTGTTGGGTTTTTTACCTTACTAAAACTTTTCACAGAATAGACAGGCTGTTTGTTTTCCACCCAGACAACAGAAGACAGGGTTTGATAAAATACCATAGTAACAGTTACTTCCCTGGCAATGTGAGTGACCCATTCTTCGCCACAAAAGACATTAAAATGGAACGACATTTTAATGAATCTTTCAGAGCACCTCTTGCATAGTTCAGGGGAGAGTGTGCTGCAAATTTTGCCTTCATTTAGCTGGAACAGTCACTCAGAGGAATAGCATGCTATGCTTGTTGGCCTCCTTCCACTCAAGCTTATGAAACAAAGCTGTGTTAACGAACCCAGAGAAACCAGCTCCATGCTGAGCACAGCAGAAGGCCAACCAAGATTTAATTGTCCTTGCTATTACTTTCCTTTGCTAGGCTGAAGGTAGAGCTTCAAGCTCTGGGTGGTATGGCTATTCTCATGGCACATTCCCCATTGCACAGAACCCACGTCCAGCACAGGCGCAGAACGGAGCATGACCAACGAGTGTGAAGCAAGATCTCTGCTTGCCATCACCTTGCCTTTTTGATATGCCACAGAGAGATGTTATTCATCCATTCCATTACACCCTGTGGGTTTGCATACACCTACCATCATTGTGCCATCTGGTAATGATTTTCTGCAAACAGCAACATCGTATGTTCTTGACAGGAGTTTGCATGAACTGCATGGCTCTTGCTGCTTCCCATACAGGAAATACCTTCTCTTTGGTAAGATCAGTGGGACAAACCTTGATGTCAACATTCAGTCTTTTGTTGCACAGAATCCCAACTAGCCCTGGTAAGCATCTGCCTCAGCCAAGATGAAGTAAAATTTAACCACCAGACCCTCTCAAGTTGCATAATAAATGGCACTTATTTTATATCAACCTTCTTTCTAGTAGTTTTTCCTTAAAAATTGAAGGATGATATGCAAATAGCTGTATGTTTGAAATGTTCCCTGTGCAAAACTGGGAATTTCAGGAGAGGAGACTGCATGAGTATCCTCCAGTTTTTTGTCCTTCTTAGTGGGGAGTATCAGGCTCAGTTTCCCGTCATCTCTGGCTGGTCACTGAGTGGCAGGAAGCACTGGGACTGTCCAAAGCTTTCGTTCTGTTTTGATCACCTCTAATACAAAAGCAGCATTCACTTTACAATAGCACAGCTGACTATACAGCAAGTGAGGCTGAGGAGAGAGACAGGCACACAGAACCCACTTCCATGCCATGGGGGCAGAGGGCAGTCTTGAGGAGCAGCGAGCAGAATTATGTACATTCAGGCAGGTAGAGGTAATTAACCCTTGGCTAGTCTAACCAAAGGACTTGGTCTTCTGACTCTTGAAGTCTTTGAATCAACATATGATATCTCTGTTTTTTAAAAAAGTGAACTTTTCCACAACTCAGACCTCACAGACAAATCACAGGGTATGAAAAATGTATTCTATACTAAGAGTCCATCCAGACGACCATAAAAATCTCTATGGCCTTAAATGCAGTGCATCAGGCCTTGTCTAAACTGCACCTGTGTTATTTCCATGGGCAAAGCCAAACAGCTTGCCCTGCACCAGTAAGTTTGAAGAGTTGTGCCAGCTTACATCATGGCCCTGCATCCCATGTCCACACAGTATCTGCTGGGTTTTTAACTTTTTCCAAGCTTCTTAAAAACTTCCAGGCACCGTGAAGCTTCTCTTCTTCAACTGAATCAATAACAAAGGAATCCTGGTCAGAATCTCTCCATTAAACACCCAGGTTTCCTGATTGTGCTGACCTATTTACACCCAAGAGTTTATTTTAACACAGGATTTTTTTCCCTCCTTCTCAAATTTCTTTTTTAACAGAATTCAAGAAAATGCAAGAAAGTCCTTGCTGATATTTGGTTACTCACCACATGCTGAGTTGAGTTTCCTGTTTAAAGAAGAGAGATTCTCTGTGTGTGTGTGTGTGTGTGTATGTGTGCATGTGTGTTAGCCAACAGGCTCAGAAGCGCCAATACCCAGCCATGAGATTTTTCTGAGCTATCTTGACCCAACTAGCACCAAACTCAGCTTGTGCACTGCAAGCAGCACTGGGCAGAGGTCCCAACAAATGCAAAACAATATTTTTAATTCATCTGGGGGATTTCCTGAAGCAAACCTTGGCATGGAAAGAGCAAATTGCATACAGCAAGAATGGCAATGTTTGAGAAGGATTTAGCCAGTGATAGATGCCTTTAGAGGAGTGCAAGTTCTTCTCAAAGTTTGTCCCTGAAGCGGGGGTGCATGAGGTGCAATGAGAGAGCCAGAGAGCATGAGAGAGAAGCAATTAATAGCAGATGGGGGAATAAAGAACTACTTTCAACAGGCCTGTGAAACTGTATGGAAAGTGGTGGGAAAGAAGGGCTACAGAGAAAGCTCTCCTCTTCCCTGTAAGAGCTGCAGAAAAAGGAGCAAGGGAGAGTCGTGTGCCTTTAAAAACTAGATTTCCCAATCCAGAATATATATAATACATACATGACCCTGAAAAATAGGGTCACATGTGGAAGGGAAGAAAAATACCCAAACTAAGAATCAACAGAGACAATCCTGAAAGAAATAATTTTTGATCCAAAGGGTCACCATTCCTCACAACATGACTGTGAGTATTGTGAAATCTGGTGATTTTTTAAAAGTCCAGATTGTGAAATACCAGGATTTATGTATGAACCTCATCCAGCATTCTCTCAATGCTTCATAGAGACTTTTTGCCCCCATGCTTAGAAATGTAACTTGCAGATTACCTAAAGGCCCAGAAATCAGCTGCAAGAAACAGAAATGTCCCCACTTATAAAAATTGCTTGAAGAAAGGTTCATTTTTATCAGTATTGGAAAATGGGAAGTTGAACTTTGCTCCCTTTTGACAGTCAGGGACTTGCATATCACTTTGGCAAAACAAAACAAGCCTGCAAACAATATGATTAGGTAAAGCCTTTTCTATTAATGTCCTAGCAAAAAATCCTCCACAGCAGAAACAATGTACTAATCTCTGATCTGCCTCTAACTCTATAATATCACTCTGGGCACTATATTAAGCCTTATTGTTCCCTCCAGTAAAAGGCTGTTCTGAAGCTGCGTTTTTGGGGAGAGCTTCACACAATTAGAGACTGAATAGCTGTAAGCATGACTCCTACAACTGAAAGAAATGAGCTTTTAGTGTGGCCCTTCCTAAAAGACAGAAGATCTGAGGATAAAGGTCAAGTACTTTCAACAAAAGGCTGGGAAAGAAAACCAGCTTCTTGCTAGTTTAGTCAATGGTACCCCATGTCTGCTTTACTGATCTGCTGATCTCTCTCAAAAGTGAATGCACAGGGCAAGTAGTACCTTGCATGCCATTTTCTTATGAGATTCCATCATGCTTCATTTTTGTTGATTACAACTGTAGTCAAGAAGGAGGGTAGAGAACAACACACTCTAAAGTGTCTCTCCACATTTTCATATGTGCATTTCTTGTGAAGTGCAGGAAAAAGTGTTATGAATACAAAAAGAGGGAATAGCCCTTCCAATTCCAAAGCCTTGCTCTGTCGTTCACAGCTGCCTGCAGTCAGGCATATTACTCCCTTGGTACCCTAGTTTCCTCAGGAATAATTGTACTTTAATGGTAGGAAGAACATTGAATCTGGCTACTGCTTGCAACCTGCCACATATATGTGAGGTAAAGTTTACTAAGTGATAGTTGCTATTCATTGGAAAGACTGTATTGGAAAATAGAAGACTACTGTCATTCAATCCAGACCTCTCTGAAGTCACCAAAAGTATTATATTATGATGCGAATATGAGCAGGATTTGGTCAAACACCCTTCCCACAAGACACTTTCCGGTGCTGACTGCCAATCTGGTCTTGATTTGGGGCATGTCTATTCTGCAGACTTCTCTAATCACAGCACTACTGGATTTTTCACACGTAGTTTCAATTAAAAAAGAAGAAAAAAAATATGTTCTCTCCCTCTTACCTTGGAGGGAACACACAAAGGAAAAGGCTCACAGGTTCAAAGCTCATGATTTTCACAGAATCAGAGAACAGTTTGAGTTGAAAGGGGCCCTTAAAACTCATCTAGACCAACCCCTGGCAATGAGAAGGGACATCTTCACCTAGATCAGGTTGCTCAGAGCCCCATCTAACCTGACTTTGAATGTTTCTAGAGATGGGGTGTCTGCCACCTCACTGGGCAACCTGTGACAGTGTTTTAGCACCTTCATTGTAGAAAACTTCTCCCTTATATCCAATCTAAAATTACTCTCTTTTAAATGAAAAGCATTACTCCTTGTCCTATCACACTAGGCCCTGCTAAAAAATCTGTCATCATCTTCCCATTAATGAATTCTAGTTTGGATCCCATTTGTAAGCATTAGATTCTGGATAAGGAGTTTTGACAGGCAACGTGAGTTTATCGTTATTTCCCTGGGTAACTCTTTGATCCACGTGAGTGACCAGAAAGGTGGCAAAGAGCCTCAAAACTTACTGGAATTAACTAGAATCAGATACCATTGCAAAGTGCCTCAAGTTTTCCATTTCCAATGCAAATGGGTCTAGTGTTGCCCCTTCAGCTGAAGGGATTTTCTATTTCTAATCAAAAGGAAAAATCCTGAACTAAAGCAGAGCAAAAAGCTGCCAATCAACATCTGCCTTTTTTTCCCTGTAGGTTCATCCAAATCTCCCATAATAGAAATATAGAAATAGAAATATCACTATATAATGAAACTTATAAAACTTTAATATAGGATTTATACTTTTTCATGTCTATTATTTCCAAAGCTTGCATCACTGTCAATAGGCTTCCTCAAGGGTATGTATCTGATTTGATTACATCCTAATGAAAATGGTGAGTTGATCAGTATCAGATATATCTGATCATTCTCTGAGAATTACATCTGAGATTTACAAGGAAATAATACTGTAAATTCAGCCTTAGGATCTAGTAGTTGCTTGTAAAGCAAGAATTGGCATTGGCAGGCTCATGTTGATCTAGAAGTTTCAGGGAATATAAGAATTCCTTCAGCAGAAATAACCCATGCCTGTATTGGCAGTAAATTTTAAGTGTCCAGTGTCAATCAGAAGTGAAATGCAAAGGAATTCAATATCCCTCCTTGAGATCTGGCCAAAAAGGAGAACTTTCATGAGAAGAGGAGATAGTAACCCATCCTCCCACATTGCATAATGCAACCCTGCTCACATATGGTTCTGCTCAGTGTTTATCAGACAACATAGATGCTTCCACAAGCGGGAAAGAAAGTCCTAGGGACAGACTGGGGCAGTAAAAGCGAGATCTGTGACAAGCTGCATTGCCTCAAGATGAACTCTTGGAAGTATACGGCTGAACACCACCTCTTTTCAGAGACAGCTGCTGGGCAGGGAGCATCGGGTTTTTTTCAGGGTTTCATAATGCAATGCCATTCCATGATAACTGTGTTTCACCCTGGGAAAGAGTTTTTTCTTGTAAAGTTTCCAGATTGAAGTTTCTTCCTCCTCCAAATTGCTTTTCAAAGTAGCTTTTAATTTCCAAATTTAAGGTAATTGTAGTGGCTAGAAACAATTTAGAAATAGCCAGAGCTAAAACATTTGAAAATTGTCTAAACAAAGTGTTGCACTTGACCCCTAACCTTGCTGCTCTTTTCCAGATTTTCAGTTCATGAGGATGTTTCAGAGAGGATGTTTCAGATTTTGACCTTCCAACCTCTGAGAGAACAGAAGAAGTTTTTCTAGTACTTTGAAAATCCTCTCAAACTAAGAAAATAATTTCCAGCCTAGACCTAATGCCAGTCCTATGCTCTTCTCCCTATGCAATTCTTAGTTTTTCTTCAGTGGCACAGAATGTTAAAAACTCCCAACAGACTCCCAGAAGACTTGACTGCAAAGTATGTTTCTGCCATCACTCATAATCTTGCAAAACATCCATGACCTTAGAAAAAATACTGGGTGCCCTTTTAGATTTAGAGAAATCCTCCTCCAGAAGAGAAGGATTCACATCACCCTTGCCTCTCCAGCTGCAGTAGAACACCACATCCAGCCTCTCCAGCTGTCCCAGGCCTGAGTGAAAACAGGAGAGGATCACACAGGCACAAAAATTTCAAGAACTTCTCAGGTCAGTTGAGTACCATCTCTGCTCCCCTCTCACTTTCCCCAGCAAGGGAAACAAACCCAACTGCAAACCAAGGGCACCCCTTGGCACAGAACCAGCCAGATACAGAGGCAGTAGTGGGCTGCATGCCATGAAGGCACATAACCTGCACACACTACAAGCTGCACAGACCAGGATGGAGTGGGGCCACCAAGGCTTGGACTGCTGTCAGCAAACTAGAGCTCATCTCTGAGCTGGCACAAGGAAGATCTGCCACATATATATCCTCACTGAGCATGACTTCTGCTTACAAGCTCAGAGCTGAAAGCCACAAGTATAGGACAGGGTGCAATGTAGGGAGCATGAGCTCTGGAAACCATCTCATGTGAGCAGATCCTCCAAGGCAGGACACACTATTTTGGCAGCTAAGTGCGAGGGGGAACAGGTTGTTTGTTCTGGCATCTCATGCACTTCATTAATCCCAAAGAAGCAGCAGAAGCTGTAAGTGACTTTAGCAGGCCCCTAGTGCCTCCATTTCCCATCTTCCCTAGTGCCTGCACTACTCACCCTGCTCTCTGTAATGACAGGAGCTGAGTCTTGGGCAGGCTGAATCTAAACAGACTGATTTTCAACCCCTGACTCCAGCAGATCTCAAGGCAATGAGTGCCATCAAGTGCTGTGAAGGACCTGTGTGAGGTTTAGAAGGAAAGAGTTCTGTGACACCTGAGTGTGGAGAAGTATGTGTTTCTCACAACCATACTCTCCCAAAACTAAGCATAAGATCCCTGAAGAAGGCAGCTTAAAAATCACTGGATTTATCAGCATAACAGTAATGTTTCTGGGATTATTTTTATTTGCCTTCTGGTTTGGAGGCTTTTTAGATCATATTTATGTGTGGGTTCTTTCTGCAACCATAAAACCTAAAAATCCTGTTGAGATTTTTATTGTTCCCATGAATCCAGGAGCTGGAAGTTCACAGAATGTTCATGGGACTTACAGTAAAACTCGTGAGCTAAGAACATTCATGGCTTGAATGCAAGAGACTGTTGTGTTGTGCTAAGCAAATTTAGTCTGTGAATATGCAAAGGGAAGTATGTGAGGTGGATGTTGTAAGTTAGTATGACATGTCTATGGGGGAGATGATGGCTATATAGGGGATTGTTCATTTTAGGGCTGTAAGTACACCTGTGGCAATCATGTTTTCTGACGTTTGCCTGGTATTTTGTTTCTTTTCAGCGGGCAGAAGTGCCTGAAAACGGTTTGCTAGCAATTTGCTGGCTGCATACAGGAAGTGTTACTGGACACAGAAACACAGCCAGGTATTTGAGGACTCCATGACCCAGGCTGCAACAAAGGATAGACACAACTGGACTTGGCCTTTGGATTAATCCAGACATTGACTTTTTTCCTGTGTGCTCACTGAATCCAAATCACAGAGAGGATTGAATCTAGATGAATCACAAAGTGCTGGCTAGTGGCAGATGAACTCTAAAGCTAGAAGGTAAAATACCAGAATCAGCTATTTTTTGCTATTCTGCACCTTTTTATTCCTTAGTGCTGACAAACTCATGGCTTGCCCTAATAGGCCCACCTTCTAACAAGGACTCACTGATGCAAATTCAAGACACCTAGAGCCTTACAATTGCAAGAACTGCTGATATGCAAGTCAACCCTGTCCCTTGCACCCTCCTCATTTCAGGAGCTCATATATGCTGCATGCCACACCGGCACACCCCTCAAGATAGCAGAGCCTTGATTTGCAGGGGCAAAACCTGTCACAGCCTCACTGAGCTCCCAGAACCTCTGCTGCCAGAGCTAGCATTCTGCTGCTGAAAGACAGTGAAGATCACTGTACCGTGCTTCCCTGAGAGCCCAGAGATATAAAGCTACAGAGGCAACACTGGAGTATTGGCTGCTCTGCAAACCAACTGCACTACATGGCCCCACGGGCATCAGCAGTGGTGTCACAAATGGAAACGTTCAACAGTTATGGCATATTGTAATCTTTTGGAGACCACTTGAACTTTCAAATGAGACTGCCCAAGTGTTGAAGCCACAGAGCCATGTATCTGGTTACATTTATCTCAGGGACATACCTGCCATGATTTTATCAACTGTGAAATCCTCCGATCATTTTTAAATACACCTCCAACACAACTGACCAGATGACCCATACACTGCAGCAAACACCACAGACAAAACACTTGAGGAGTCCCTTGAGAAACCCAGCACTAATTGAACTGTCCCAGTCTGGCTTTCTGGGCTGGCTCTTCAGTTTAAACCACTCAGTTGTGTCAGGGCTTAGATCTTTGGAAAACCTGTTCTCAGAAATGCCTAGATCATCTTCGTATCGAGACAGAATACTTGGTCATTTATCATTTGTCTTCTCATGGTTTTCTGCTTGAGGCCCAGCAACTGACTTGGAAGTTAAATCCTAATTGTTTTTCATCTCATATTTCTCAGCTAAGTATCTTGGGGATTTTCATGGGAACACACAGAAGTGACCACCAGGAACATAAAATTTCCCACCCAAGATTTAGTACTCTTCTAGGCATATAATAAAAAGGACTCTGTTGCTAATTAATCACCTGATTAAGGTTCTGGGCTTGCAGGTCTCATTTTTTTTCTACTGAGACGTGCTTTCTTTCACTGCCTGTCAACAGAGCTGTACTTGAACCCTTGCTCAGCAGAAGCACAATATGGTTCTCTTCATGGGCACTGCTGCACTGAAATGGTGGCTTCAGATCCTGCTGACCTGAAGGATCACATGGGGATGCTATCTTCCACATGATGGATTGATAGCAATAACTTAGAAATGTTGTAACAGATACAGTATGATAAATATTAGAAGAAATCAGATTTTTTCATGCCCACAACATTCCCAGAAGCTTCATCAAGACTTTACATAAAGCTTGCAGGCTGGATGGTGAAAAGTAACTTTACTTTTTTTCTCTTGTCCCCATGTTCACTTCTGACCTTCCATCAGGAGCTGAAGCACAAACATCAAAAAGAGCACGAAATTATGCTTCAGAAGTGGGCAGGCAGAGCTGAGGAACCAGGGCATTGCAGAGCTGGGGGCAGAGTTGTTCTGGTCCACCTTAGGTTCAGAACTCAGTTTTCAATTCTTAATTAACACAGTGGCTGTGCCAAAGATAGGGCAAAAGAGCTATATGCAGAAGCAATGTTCCAGTGAGTTACTGTTTTGGTCATTCAATCATTTTGCTGGTCAGCGTGGAGTGGCTCTCAAGTGATCCCCTTAAACTGACAAGCAGCTGTTTTTCAGCATAAAAAACCCTACAATTATAGCAAAATTCCAGGCATGACCCTTTCCACATGTATTTTAGCTCCTATATAAATCCTTTTGGCAGCATCAGATGGGAGGAAAAGGTTCTTTGGTCAAACAGTTTAAAAACTTATTGTGTTTTTTTAAGTAAATACTTGATAACATCTATTTAACACAAGCTCTCTGTGAATACGTGTATAAGGGAAAAAAATCTGTGTGAGAGAGATATAAGACTGTAACTAAAGCTGGTTTGCAAATTTCCGACTAAACAAAGTTTCATCAGTAAACACTGCTTCCTTGAATGTTTCATCTGAAGCATCTCACGTTTGATCAAGTTTCACTGAAGCTGAGGCAAAGCTAAGGTTTAACAGATTGAAAATGAAAGAGTTTTGCATTGCTAAGCAGCTCAGATGACTTTCATTTCTCAGACTTGTTTTCAGAATTTCCAGGACACAACAGTAAAGAACAAACTGGAAACTGAAAAAGTGCACCTCAGAAAGCTTTCTGAAGAGCCAGCAATTCTGACTTTTGGTCACTCTTACTGATCTCATCTTCAGTTGCGATTTGAGAAGTTCCCCTCCTTGTTCTCAAGCTCTTAGAAAGGGGAGATCAGATATTACTAAACAGAGACCAATTATAATAATAAAGTACGTGTAAATTATGCCAGAAAAAGTTAAAAAAGCAACAGGGAAGGGGGAGGAACAAAAAATTTCACCAGTAATTTTAATTCTCACCTCTTCAGTATCACTCTGCAGAACCAAGACAGACTCTGGTGTATTAAACGGAAATAGCTGCAAGCTTTTGTTTATTTTTATTTCTTATTTTTGAACTCTGACAAAGCGGACACTGATCCCAAACACACCAAAGATCCCAAAGAAGACACTGTAGCCACTTTTTTTAGCAGTGACTGGGAATTTAGAGGGGCATGAAATTTAAAACATACCTCAGATACCAACTTTCAGAAAGCACTGAGAAACAATGCCCTGGAAATGAGCCTCACTGCAGTTTTCCCATTCAGAAACTCAAACACCAAGGCTTTCAGAATCACCACCACATGGACTCGTTATAGGCCTAAAAGCTCAGTCCCTAATTAGACGGATGCATAAAAATGTGTTCATTTTTCGCTATTTTTAAAAACCATTTTCTAAACACTAATTGAGTTAATTGTCTAACCAGATACTGGGAAATCACCTCCCTCTTAGTTAACCATCTCAAACACTGATAAAAACAACTTTGCAAGAATTTGCCTCAATCACTCTGGGAACTTTCAACACTGTTTCATGAAAATCAGCCCCAATGCTATCATTGTCACCCTGCATCATATACATAAGTGTGTGTGTGTTCATGTATACACATGGTGCTTGAAAGAGCCAAAATATGCCAAAAGGTCACTCTGGCATTACAAAAAGTCTTAGAGGTTTATGAAATAACTGTAAAATATGAGAATTTTTCATCTCAACATATCTCAGTATCTATATCTGCACTTCTTAAATACTATTTCAAGCACTGACGATGCCTGTTTGTGTATGCAATATATTGTGCTTTGTTTTCTTTTCTATCTGGGTCATTAACTGGAATAAGTCAGCTCATGTGCAAAACATCTGGTTTTCAGTAAAGTCCTGCTTTTCCTCAGCTTAACAGCTGCATTGATTGAGGCATAAAGCTGTTGCCGAATTGTTCACAAGCAATGTGACATGGGAAGAACAGCAACCTAGACTCCTTTCCAACCTTGGTTGCTTTCTTTCTGGTGCCAAGTCAGAAAAATTAGCATTATGAATGATTGATAGAATGCAATCAGCTGCTTCCAGGACTGTTACCATCCCTAATTCAGTGAGGGAGGAGGTGACTCAGTCTTGTTTATACTATTGAAATCTGGCTGGAGGGCTTTGGCTAGGCTGTGAGAGCTCAGTTCAGTGCACTGGGGATTTATGTCAGCATTTCACACGTTCTGGGAAACTTCATTCACCCTGTAGACAGTGCCTCTAGCTCTAGAAGTTAACCTGGGCCTTAGAGTATTTATAACAACCACATCACTATCCAAGGTGGTTTCCATGTCAGCTCTAGTTTATGGCTAGTGTTTATTATTTCTAGGGCACCATAGGTGTGCACATCATGTGGCCATGCACAACATGGACTCTAGGATCAGTGACAGCACTAGGCAGTGCATAGGTAAGTGTGGGTCAGGGTAGAGAGAGACTGAGATGTGAAATCCTGGAGTGCAAAACATTTTGGCTACAGTTTCAGGTATTACTCTTCACCTAATGCCGTTCAGGCCAACTAGCATCTGGACTCACCTTGTGTATGTGTGTCTCTCACTGTGAATGAAAAAGAAGGTGGAGACAACAGAAATCCTAATTTCAGTATCTCAGTCAAGTGTCTTTATTTGGACTGAATGGATGTGGAATGTAGTACTGAGGTGCCTGGAGGAAGACAGGATTCCTCTGACAAAAATCAGTACAATTACAGATGATCCCAGTGTAAATAGAAAGATGGGGGAGAGGAACAGACAGAGCACTCCCAGGAGCTGTGAATATCATAGGCAGAGGTCTCAGCACACCAATATTTGTTCTCATCAGACAGTCAACTCACATCAACCAGAGCTGGTCTCTACAATCAAGGGCTTCTTGATGTAATTATTGTAGAGGGGTTTTGCTCAGGTAAGCCAGACTAACCAGTGCCGGGGATTAACCTCACGAGCGGAAATGAACTTGACACATCAATATGATGCATATTCAAATCCAACTTTATTTGAAACTTCTACTGATATATATACCTTTTTTACTACCGTAACGCTTTTCTGTATGCAGAGCAATTGGCTACAGGCCACTGTCCATGCGCCCTTATTCAGATCATGATTGGTTGGCAATTCACTCACTATGTCTTGTTATTGCTAATTGCCTATCTCATTATTTTTACTTTCTCATCCTGAGCTTATCATGGTTCCCTTGGCCTTCTTGGCTTTTCCCAGCCAGTAGCTGCATATCTTGAATAAACACCAGGTGTTATTATCTACACTCTAACTACATTCTGAAACACTGTCTGCTCAAAGCAATCCCACAAACCAGAAGTCATATTTAGGCTGAATTTAAATCATACTGTTCCTCTTAATGCAAATATGAACTACATAGTAGTAGTGCCTAATAGCAGTGCCTTTAACCTTTCAGGAAGCAGGAGGAAGCTGCCATCTGTCTGGCCATCTGTCTTTCAAAAGGCCCATGTATAGGTGAAGAAGCAGGAAGACTAGGAGACATATGACAATGCTGAAGCCCCAAAGTATTGCTGACCTCAGTGCTTTTAAGGTCTCTTTCTCTCGTTCTCCCTTGCTTGTGGGGTTAGCAGCCACATGCACGATTACCACTGGGCTGGAGGTCCTCCCCCTCTTCCTTTGACATTAATGAAATTGCAAGAAGATATGGGTGTACAAGTCACATTTGCTGCCCTGCTTTGGCAAAGTTTACAAAGCTGTTACCTTGCTGGGCTCCCAGGTCAGTGCCAAGTGGAGGAAAAGCCTTTGAGCTTGCATTTACTATTTTACCTCCTTGGATAATGTTATGTCTTCTGGCCGGGAGCTGGACACCAGCACAGACAGAACCAATTAGCCAAGCTCTTCCACATCTGGCACCCAAGTATCTGCATGCTGCCATAGCTAAATGGCATTTGACCTGGGAGCCTGATCTTCCATAGACAGCAACTTTATTAAGAACAGCTCAAGGAAAAATCCCCTCCCCCTGCCCTAATCTGTGCTGTGCTAAATTGCCCTCTGCTCAGTCACTCCTCACAAATACTGGATTGGTTACGAGGCCCTGGGGCAAACACACAAAGCCATTACAATGGATTTTACTGGCATACCCAGCCTTCTCTGCTGTTGCCTATTGCCATCTTTCAGCACAGTGTCATGGGATGTTTGTGTAAAGGGTTTAAAATGCATTTCTCTGGAGGTTTGCTTGCACTGTAACATCTCAGACTTGTTCTCTACCTTTTTTAATACATTCTGTGGGATTTGTAGTGTATAAACCAACAAAGAGTGGTTTATGAGAACTTTCCTCCAGCAGCATGTACAGCCAAAATTTCTTGGACCATGGAAGCTTTTTTGGAGGGTATGAGTTTTGCTTCTTGAATGGTTTTCTGTTTTTGTTGTTCATAGCCTGCTTAGCTCAGATTTATGTGGCATTTTACGTCTGAGTGAAAACAAATGCGCAAAATGAACCAAGACAGTTTCATGGGGGGAAGGAAAAACCCAACTATGTAGTTTTGATATGATTGCTAAGTATGACATTAGCAGAAGGCTCAGGAGCTACACACCTAAGTCATGTTAAAAAAGGCCTAAATATGCATGACTCTGCACATATGGACTAACTACGGTTGTCTTCTCAGTTGAGATACCTTTCCATGTAACCCAACCATAAATAACACACCGAAAAACTGATCTATTAAGAGATGACCCATTTTAATTGCTTCTACAGCTCCACTGTTGTAACACATTGAAGTCTATCTTGTTGTTATTCTTAATCTGTTTTGCTCAAGCACAAACTGGGACATACAGAAAGAAAAAATTACACAGCCAAAGCCTCAAAGGCTGTTCAAGACAGAAAATTCATCTTGGAGGCTTAAAACACTGGTCTAACCTTCTTTGCACTAGACTGGCTTTTGTCTCAACAAGTATCACCTGCAGATAAGGACATGCACCCTCTCTCTCTGTACGTGCAGCAGATGATGAGTTTGCTGTAAAACAATAGAGAACAGGAGAGAGACTGTTAAAAGTCACTTGAGGCTGAATGCTAAAGGATTCAAGATCTAGTGCTAAATCTCTATTACTAGGCCTGAAGTGAAACATCACCTGTCTTTTGAATTTTACTTGTTCTACTAGGCTGCTCCAATCAAACACACCACTCATTTCCAAGGCCATCTTTGTCTACAAATTGATGTCATTCTCCTTACAAAAAGCAAATTTATATTCTAAGAAGATATGAGAAGGTGTAGAACTCTTCAAACAATCTGTTTCAGTATCGTTTCCTGCTATAGGTAGACTACCTTAGAAATACAGCAGTAAGAACTATTCATCATGAACTGTCATTGCAGCTGTACTATAGATTCATTATTTGTATCAAGTTCCTCAAAGTTTGTGGGCATTTTCAAGTGATGTCTGCCCCCCTTTCCCTCCCCCAAACCAGAGCTGAGTGAAACTGGATCAGTTTACAGCTCCAGATCAGAATTAGAAGAAATTCTCTCTTTTGACCTCAAAGCAGTTGATTTTGTGTATGCTTAACCCTCAGACCATGGATAGGCAGATCAAAACTAAAGCAACAGAAACCCTTTCACCATGAATCTGCATGGCTTTCCCTGGGAACTGAAGGAAAAAAAGCTGCTGTTCATTCAGCTTTGAAGTAAGAGCACAAATGGGTCAGGATCAACAGTGTTAGAGGAGTGGAATGATGCAGTGGTTTATTAATCACACTGGGATCCCATATATGTGCCTTCATTTTCCACTTGTAGGACAACATAATAGGATTTTCACCTATTTATTCAGATAGGAAAGATATTACAAGTGTGGTGTACTCTGAATACGAAACTTGCCACTGGTGAAGGAGCATTTTAACATTGCTTAAAATCTGTAGGTGCTACAAGGGCAGAAATTGTAACAATCAAAATGGGATGAGAATACTATGTGAAAGTGTCATAACATACATCTTCATTCATTCAAATTTTTCAGTTTAGAATATTAAGTCCCTGAAAAACAGACGGTGCAGAGGCAACTTTGATGATTAAAAGACTAATTGACATTTATCTGATGTTCAGAAGAAAGAATCACAGCAGACCTTTTCTCCCACACATTTAGATGAATGTTTGATCCTGCCTTGTACTCTGCTTTCTGTTGTTCATTGATTGCAATATTTACATCAGCAGGAAAATCAAAAAGCAGGTACATTTACTGAGATCATCTTTCAGGCAGATATAAAAATAACAAAACTAGACTGGCAGAGAAGCTGCACCAACCAGAGAAATCCAGACATCCATGCTTACTCTAGTCTTGCACTGTCTATTCTGGTTCAGAGTGGAGTAAGAGGACTGAGAGAGGAACTCAGGTAACATTTTGACAATCACCTCAAGGCTCACACACATTCCAGTTTTAATTTGCCAGAAGGACTTTGAAGTTCTCAGGACATTTAGGATCTAATATTTAAGACAATATGAGTCTAAGTCACTACAGAAAAACATCATTGGGAGTGTTTCCTGTCTTTAGATCCGAGAGCCTTAAGCTCTGGGAATCTTTGTCCCATCAAGTTTTCAGCAGCTCTCAGAAACCTAGGAACAGAAGATACCTCTAGCCACCACCCCAGACAGAAATATCTCCTTCCTTCAAAACGACAGCTTCCATGTGAGAAAAAAAGTTTGGAGTGAGACTCACAACTTGAAGAAACCTCAACCTTCAAGACAGCACTTGTAGGTTAATAGCAACATGGATGCAAGCAGTGGGAATCTGTGTCATGGGAGCATCCTGTTATCCCTGGAGACTTGAGTAGAGAAATCAAGCTGCCCTGGGTATCCAACAGCCCACAGAGAGAGCCCGCTTACTTTGTGGGCTGCCTAACTGGCCGTATCCTCTGAAAATCTAGTATCTTTGGTCCTGAGAATCAACCTCCCGTTCAGCCTCTGCCCGTGGGAGAGAGGTCACCTCTAGAACTCATACCTCTGACAGACAAAACAAAGGGAGCTGGAAGACTCAAAGGGTTTGAATATATGTATAAAATAACATTTAAAAAAAAAANACTCTATTTTACCCAATCCAGAATGCGGTGAAACCTCTGGCAGCTTCTTCCAAGGGAGAGGGACTATTCGTTGGCATTTCCTGCAATTTCTGCTGCTAGGAAAAAGAAAGAATCATTTGGCTTCCCTGGCTATCCAGCTCCATTCACACGCTAAGAGAACTATAAGAGCTAAGCTCTTTCTCTTCCTGAAAATCATGTATTTATCTGTGCTGTATAACTGACACTGACTAAATGATTGGGAATTATGAAATCATTGAGCAATCTTGATTGAATGGGCGTTATTTTAAATGTCAACGACTGCAAGGAAACAACCTGACTTGATTAGCTGTGATTGGGCAGAGAGGTCATCTGGGTTTTCTTACTGGCAGATACAAATTGTACATATGCTGATTATTCATAGAGAGCAATATATTCACTTGCAGGTGGTTTTCACAAGCTGATGCCACTGAAAATTGTCCTATTAAAAAAGCTCCTTGAAAGCTGAAAGCACCCAGCTGCTTTCAGATCATCAAATAGTATTTAGCAAAGCCCTGTAAAATGACTGGTGCAATCAACATCCCCATCACCACAATTGCCTAGAAGCATCCAGCTTGGAGAGGATCTACTCATGCCAAGCATGCTCAATACTGAAGAAAAAAAATTATTCCTGACTCAAAAATCTTGTCTTCAGTGGTGCTTCCAGTCTTCCTCTTGTTGTGCTGAGGCTTTTAAATCTTGATCAAAAGAGCTGATTGAACCTGTTTCTCAATGAGAAATAGCTGGTATTGGAACATACATACTGGATGGAAATTTATAAGAGATTGCTTCTCCTCTCTCTTCTTGTATAAGGGCACACCATTCAGAATCACAGTGTTAATATCTAAAGACTAAAACACTCCAACCCAGTGTGGTTTGTGTGGGATATCCCATAAAACGTTCCTTTAAAGTGTGAGGCCAAAAACTGAGTTAAAAATCAAACAAGCTATATGGGAATGATGGCCAAAAAAATCCTCCTACAAACCACTCTTCTCTTTTTGGCCACCCTACCCCAGGGCTGGTCACCCCCACAGCTCCCACAGTCCTGTAAACATTGCCATTGGAGACAGGAGCTCAGCTGTCCCTGAAGTCAGCAGGCTCACAACCAGCATGTGCCCATCACCCGTCCCTCCCTCCACTCCACCGGGCACACCATGCAGAGCACCCCTTGAAGTGAACAGGAGTTTTGCCAAATTAAGATCTGCAGGTTCAAGCCCTGCATGCTGTAAATAATTAGCCTTAAAAACATCCCCACAACAAAATTCACTGCCTGAGGACTTGTAAATGAGCACAGTAAAAATAATTCTCTTGCTGTCTGTAAAATGTGTTTCTTATTAGAGTAGGCTCCTGACCCCAAGAGTGCCCACACTGTATTTCTCTCTCTGCCTCTCACTCTTACACACATGCGCACATGTGCACATGTACTTTGTTCATTTCTAAAGCTGGCAGCTCTAACAGTAACAGCAGTTGTAGACATTTTGAGTATTTATTTATCCCCCATATGTTGGGAAAGTCTTTGGGGGTTCAAAATAAGATCTTTTGCCCTCATAGAAAGAAGAATAAATATGTTTGAAGGAATGTTACAAATTTGGCAAACATCACAACATCAATCCAGATCCTCATCAGAGAGAAGCAAATAACAGGGTGCAGTATTTTATTAAAAGTACAAGAATGAAAAAACTGTTTCCCACAATTGAGGAACTTAAAGTCAAAAATAAGCAAGCCTGAACTCTAGCTTTGCCTGCGGTAATGAGCTGTTCCTCCCCCAGTGGAGTGCGGATGACTGTTTGCTTCACCCTCATTGCACTCCTTTCTCTGAGAGTTGTCAGTTAAAGAATAGATCGTGCTGAACAAAAAAGAAAACATTTTCTTCAGTAGCCAGTGAATCCTGATCCTCCCTCTGCCCTGGCTTTACATGTTCTCTAAAGTAAAAACAACGTTTTTATGGATGAATGCTTTTTCATGCAGAGTGCCTTCTGTTCGGTTTCCCACCACACAATGGCTGCTCAGTTTCCACAAAGATGCAACATCGCTTGATTGTAATGATTTCTGATCAGAACTAAAGGCAATTTATCAGCACAATTGGACACATAACAAACATATGTAAGTGACCATGTTCTGGGTGCAGGGAGAACCACAGCCAGCAGCACCACAGCTCAAAGCATTTTTTGAGGTGAAAGAAAATTCTTTTCAGTGACATTGGGATTGTAATCACTGAGATCAGGCATAAGAGGGAGACGTGGTCACATAACAGAGCAATTCAGAATTTAATTCCATTCTTTCTACTGTTAACTGATAGCTTGAGATCAGAATTTCCCCAGATGAAAATATGGAATATTGGTTCCACAGAGGCTGCTCTGATTTATGCTGAAGGAAACAAAACACTGTCTGGCCTTAGGGGCTTTAGATTTTAAAAAGGGCTTATTAGAATGCAGCCACAGGAGATTTAAAAAAAAATTAAAAATAGAGTCAAGTTCCCTGCTCTTAATAGCTACAACCCAAACAAGAAGTTCTGGGATTGGTACTGAATGCACAGCATGAGCTTTAAGACATGCTCTGAAAGACTCCGATTAGGTGATCAGTGATTCCTTCTGGTCTTAAAACATCAAAAAACATATGATGAAAGTAGAGAAACCAAGGGAAATATTTTATGAAAGACCCTTTGCTTAGTTCCTCTATATTTCTTTCTATTCCCTATTGGTTCACTTTTTCACTGCTATACTGTGAATGAAATAAAACGTTCTTCAGCTCATAAAAGAAATATCACTAAGCATGGCTCTTGCTAATAATTCCTATAAGAACCCCTTGGTGGATAATGCTTATTTATCAAATCTGACATTGATTTGCATTTTCAACACATGCAGCAATCTGATCTCTGCAGAAACTGGTACCTTTACGCTGTCTTTGGAGCTGGAGGGTGTTTAGAATAATTCTTCAGACCCTGTAAACCAAGATCCTTATCCCACAAGAGGATTTCGCAAAGAATTTTGACTGCAAGTTTGAATCAGTTACATTAAACCTGAACATTTTTCAAGCAGTCAGTCAAGTTTAAATTCCAGTGGAGCCAAAACATTTTTAGCCATATAACAACCAGGTTTTAGTGCTAATAAATGTCCTTTTCCTCCTGTCTACAGTATGTCACTATGAAATGAAACTGCTCCTAAAGAATGTTAACAGAGACACACAATACATTTTACCTCCTTGGACTCCTACAGCTGTGCAGCAAGGGTAATTCAGGGCTACATTCCAGTCCCTGGTGTTTTTAAAGTAATTTTCCTTTGTCCTCAAGACCACACTTTTCTCTGATGAGGTCAAAAACATGACTGGGATGGAGGGGCTTATGAGTGCAGACCTAATTTCCATCATAGATGGAATTGCTAATTCTAGGCAGGTTTTGCCTCCTGAGAGACAAAATCAAAGACGGTGTCTACAACAGTGTAACATCCACATTCAACAGCTTCTTTCAGTTTCTTCTGTCATTCCAAGCACAGTTCCTCCAACTTTGTTTAAACTTGGGTTCACATCCTACCATGGAAATACATGACTCACCTTTACAGAAGATGATTTGCTTGCATCCCTTCCCCTACACAGGTGTATGGGGGCCTACATGCCAATATCTCACACCAAGCACAGAGTGAAAACTAAGCAAGTGGCCAATTAGGAGACCTAATTCAGATGCATTTGCACTAAAGTAGATCCTCAACTGTACTGGCTCAGAATATACAAGAAGGAATCTAAACCAGAATGTGCCACTACCCTATCAAATGTAGACAAAATTTATTTCCCAATTCACTGTCTGTAGCCTGATGTAGTAAGACCATATTAACTCATAGTGAATTAATTAATTTGGCTGAGCTTGAACCCGTGGAACCTTTTGGTGATCTGTCAAGAGTGTTGCCCCAGACATATTACCCTTTGTAGCCTTATAAGTGGAGAGTAAACAGAGAGTAAACTATATTGTCTCACAACAAGGCTCTAAGTGCAGATGAAAAATCCCCATGTATCCACTAAATGCACGCAAGCAAATTCTACTGAAAAGACTATGCAAGCTTCCAGGTGTAAATTCCCAGTAAAATATTCTACAATTTCTGAAACATTGATTTTAATGATTGAAATCTTCCAGGCTGTTATTTTCCCAAAAGCATTTGAAAGTTTGACCAAAATATTTAAGCAGCTTCTAGAGTGTAAGGATAATAAAAAGCTTCTACAAAGGTATTTTCATTATAAAAATAGGGGAAGAAGGGGGGATTTGTTAATTATGGGGCTTTTTATTAAATCCAAATGCAGCAAAAGTTTGCACCAAAATAACAAATGGAAATAATTAAAACTGTTCCTTGGACATGTGTATTACAGATCCTACATTTGTTGTCCTCTCCTCCAGTCAGGCCCTGAGACATATAGGAAAAACAAAGTTAAACCAGTCATATTCATAAATCCATGAAGAATAATTGTTTATAGGCATTTAGCCAGTATGCACCTGTCATAACCTGGAACTACACTATGCTCCCAGATAAGAATGTGAACCATGATAAAGTACAACAGAGGTCACAGACAGCTTTGGGGAAAAGGAAATTCAGCATTTTTCCTCCTGTTTAAATCTTCAAATAAAATAACATGGCTCCCAACTGGAAAGGTGGCTCTTTTCACTGGCAATTAGAGGGATGGCCAAGGTCACTGTGGAATTCAAGACCATGTGAAGGTAATAGGTAACATGAACACTCCCAGGACTCTGGATGGATGCAGATGCTCATTCATTCCTTGGCAATGATTGTCCACAGAGCCTACAAGCAGCAGCAAAGCAGAGGAAGCAATGCAAGTAGAATTATAAAATACTGAAATATTCTATGTTGTTAGCCAGAGGATGTGAGCTATATTGATCTTGATGTCATGAAGTTCTAATCAGCCATTTCACATGTCACAGTGAGAGCTATGGATTCAGGCAGACACGTATTCTCAGCAATATTTTATTACACATCTTATGGTTTTGCCCTGAGGGGGAAAGGAACTTGACTGTAACTTCAGAACCACAGTGTACACATCTATAACATGATGCTGTCCTTGTGTCACCTCCTGATCCTGTTGTATCACCTTACTACTAAGGGTGGGAAGCTACTTTTAGGAATCACAACAGCCACTTTAAGACACAAGCAAGAGTTAAGATGAATATGTGCTGGGACAACTAGAAAGCACAGTCAAAAGTGGTTCTTAAAAGTGGTCCATGGGCCATTTTAGCCCTTGATCAAAAACCTCTAAGTATGAAGAAATCTCAGACCTATCATTTCTTACTGAATTTATACGTAAGATTTTTCCAAGTGCTTTAATGATCTCCTATCTGTGGGGACTAGAGTAGGCAGAGACTAAAACTCCAGTCCAGATTTATGACAAGTGAAATGTGAGTTTTGCAACACTCAGACAGATCTTCAGTTCAAGAGTTCTGCATCCTAGATATAAACTAGTCTCACTTTCTTTCTGACATTCCCTGAGGTAAGAGAGCTGCAAATAAGTACAGCATGACAGCTGTTACTGTGGTTTATTTGTATCAAAACTTTTTCTTTGGAAATTTGCAATTAAACAACATTTGTAGATAACGTCTCATGTTTTACTATTTTTTTTTCTTCAAAAGCTTGTAATTTAACAAATTTAGAGTATTTGCCAAAATTTATTCATTGAAGAATTTTCCATGGTGGCGAAAAAGACACACTTGTTTTTACTGGATGTATGTGATTCATTAGTTCAGTTGTGTGTCAGATGAACCATCAGCCTGAAGTTCCCTGTGCTATTAATGAGCCAGACTAAGAGGGGAAATCTGACCTTAAAAAAACACCAATATATATAACAAAATACATGTGAAGGCCAGAATACTGTTTATAAGCAGGGTCTAATAGCAAAAGGAGAGGTCATTGAGAAGTGATCTTCAATGTGGCAGAATAATAAGGTATTATCAGGCAGGTCTCATGGCAGTGGATTGGGCAGGCAGATAACTCCCATCCAGTAGCTTGTGTAGCATCCACACAAGCCAGTAAACCCTGCCAACACGTAGTATAACTATTAGTTTAGGGGCAGTCTCAGAAAGGTCTGGAGGAACACGTCCTAAGAGGAGATAGAGTCCAGAATCAGAATCTGAATCTCTGAGATTCTACAAAAACAAAAATTCTATTCTCTAGGAGAAAGACAATTTCCAAGAAAACTTCATTTCAAATTTCCCCATCAAGAAATAATGGCTTCCCTGTAGGAAAATTAGAAAAAAAATTGGGCACAGGCAGGGGGAAGGGAGAGAAAACAAAGACTTGCTTTGTTCCTCATGCTATGGCTGTTCTTAAGCTCTTGTCAATTGAAAACCAGATAATTCTTTTTATTATTCTAACTTTGCCAGCTGGAACAGAGCAGTGGAGCTATGTGCAAGCATTACCTCCTGAACAGAAGTAACACTTCCACATGGAAATGAAATTATTTCAAGAAAAGTTGTTCAAGAGAAAAAAATGCAATTACACCCTATTTCATTCTGGTGAAAAACCTTCATTTTTGACAGAAAGCTTTTACTTTCATGTAAAAGGTTTTTTAACCAGCTCTGCCTACAGATATTTTTAAGATCTGTTTCACAAATCAGTGTGAGCCTTTCTAGGGCTCATCAGCGAGGCACACATTATTTTGTCCAAAGCTATTACCCTTGTCCAAAGCTATTACCCTTATCCAGAGCTTTCTGTCTCAGCTCTCAAGCTGATCAGCTTGAAACTGCCTCATTTTATACTTGAATGCCTCATTTACACCAGTGAAAACATGTGAGAGCCATTTGTGTTGGCTCACATCATATTCTGCTCAGCACAAAAGAACTGAGGGCAATTTCACTACAGGCACAACAATGGCCAGTGTGCCTGTGAGCCCTCCAGCCTGCCTTATTTACAGTCCCACACACGCTCCACCGCTGCTCCAGCAGGGAACACCAGCCTTCCCGTTGGAACTGTTTGCTCTCAATGTTTTGGTCTCTCCAGCAGGAGATGAGAGGCAGATCAAACACACAGGATCCTCCTGCTGAAGAGACAAAGAGCGGGAATCACCACAAAGTCACTCTTCTGTTATGATCTGGGTGGGAAATAGACTCTGGGTATTTTCTCTGCAGTTATAAGAAGTCATAAGCACAAACCATAAGGATATAAATGGAACAGTTCATGTGACAACAGACAGAGTTTAAGCGATCAAATCCCAGTGCAGCAAAATGTCAGTTTTCAACTGCCCCAGCCTAAGACCAGATGCCACCCAAAGAAAGCCATGGCAGTGCTCTGGCAATGATCTAGCTGTGCAAGGCTGACCCCGAAGTGTTAAGTGTAAGTGTTTGCACCTAGGAGTCAGTAGCAAGGCTGGGAGGTCCTGACTGGGATCCCTGAATTAATCCACTTATATCCACAGACTACACTAAAAGCTTAGCTTTAAAGATCATAGTTTCTAGCCATGTTGGAGACAAGCCATGGGCTCAAAGCAGAGGAAAGGAAGAACATGAAATCAGCTGGAGCTCCCTTAAGAATAGTTGCTCTCTGTACCTCTGGTTGAATAGGTGGATCAACATCTTTTTTTTTTTTCCTCAGTCAAGACAGAGATTGTAAACTGTGCTTAATTTGACTCCTGCATAAGGTCATGCCACGATTCACTACCTTCCTCCCCTCTCTGATCTGATATCTGCAAGCCCTCAAGCCTTCCTGTGCAACAGGGCTGGAAAGGAAGACACTACACTGCATTCTGAAACAATTCCACCTTTGTCCTTCTTGATTTGCCCTTTGGCACACGAAGTCACATTACAATTGTCTTCTAGTTGGAAGAAATATGCAGGAAACACCTAAGGAAAATATCTAATTCTTCTTTTGTCTTTTCTCCATTCTTTCCCTCTTCCCTCTTCCCTCTTCCCCCTTTCCTTTCCTTTCCTTTCCTTTCCTTTCCTTTCCTTTCCTTTCCTTTCCTTTCCTTTCCTTTCCTTTCCATTTTTCTGAGGGGTAAAAGGAGAAGGAGGATTATGAAATTGCCCATTTGCAGAGAATATTTTCTTAAATGTCCCATTTATAATCTATCTCCTTTCCTAGCTGATCTGCCAGGAAACTCTCTCAGGATTGCAAATTCCTGAACTGCAAGAATCTGCAGTCGATACCTGTGTTAAGACTTATTTTTGGAAGAAACTAAATGGCAGGAACATCCTGGATGGGTGCACCAGTGACCTGATTTCATTTCTTCCCTGTAGTGTAAGTCTCATTCCAAAACACATCATTACCCTCTGGAACTCATTTCCACAGGAGCCTCAGGAGTGGGAGTCAGAAGCTAACTACACATACATACAAAAGACAGGAACAACCACAGTCAAACTAGTTGGAAATCACTTCAAAATGCAGAAAAGATATGACTGACACTACTTCATGGAATTAGTCATGGACCATGAAATAGAATTTAAGTAATACTGTAACTTTTGGTATTTTTTTTCCATTATTGTCCCAACATGAATTTTTCTGTTATTTCATGCCTTCTTTTCAGAACATTTCAAACTGATCACTAGCAGAAAGAGGAGATGGAGTAAACTATTTGACAGAACTCATAAAAAATTCCTATCTCCCATTTATTTGAGTAAAAACTACTAGCAGCCCTTAAAGAAGACGTTGGCACTGAGGTGATGTTTTTGTGAGCTCAGCTCTGTCCATGACCAATGAATAAGGACTTAAATTGTTTGGGCACAATTTGTGCACATAGGTAAGTGTTTTCCTGAAGAAAGGCCCCTGTGCCTCAGTTTCCCACCTATTTAACAAGTGCAGTAGACTTTCCACTTCACAGAAGTCTTTGGGCAAAGAGAAACATTTTGGTTCACAAAGGGTGAGAGGGCCCTCTCCACCTGCCACTCTGGATCACTACAGGGAAGTAGAGGGGATCAGCCAAGTGACAGACAGATATTGAAGAAAGGTGCATTCATGGTGCTTGCACTCTGACCACCTCGCTTTCCCTTCAGTGTCAGCCTTTCCTGTGACTTGCACTGTGGCCCTCCCATGCCAAGCTAAATGAGAATTTGATTCTTGGCTGAAAACCATTTTGGTATGCTGCAATAATGACAAATAAACAAAAGATCAGTTTTAAAACAGGAATCCAGATGCACAGAGCAATGCCATGAACAGCTGACATCAGCTGATTCCAGAGCCAATGTGGATGGGATATTATCTTTTGGGCACTGCTGATGGTGAACTCAGGACACAGAGACAAGCAAGATCTCTCTCTGGTGTTTGAAAGGAGCCAAGAAAAGTTATAAGAGCAAAGGGTGTCTCCACAGAGGGAAGATAGTGATGACATCCAGCTGAACTGAGCATTCACTTTTATGCCTGAATCAAACCCCCAGATCTAAATATTGCCTAGTTTTGGAGGGCACCTCCCCAAGATCTGTGCCTTGCAAACATCCACTCTAAAGATGGTGAACCAAAACTTATGTCTGAGTTTCCCATGCTGTGGGGTGGCCAGATTTAAATGCCAGACTCAAATTCTAAGCTTGATTCTCTTTCACAGATTAGATCCCTTAGGGAAAACCAAAGGTTCAGCTTTGTTGCTTATCCCACCATCTGTACTTTGCACAGTGGCCTAGAAATCACAGCAAGTTTGGGTCCCCCTTGGCACTGCAGTTTTCTGCAGAAGTTAACACAGGAAAGCACCCAGAAATGGCCACAAACCAAAACCACAAAGGGCTTGCCACAAGCCTCATAGACCTTGGATTTGCACTGAGCTAGTAACACTCACATCACTGAAGTTATGCATGATTTGTAGTCTGTAAGTGAGAACAGAAGCTGGCCGTCTGTACAGAGAAGCTAAATCCCTTTAATTATTAAAACATATCCTACTGCTCTTGAAAATCCCATTGCTGTTGGAAAAAATACACTAGTAATAAATGTATGCTATACATCAAAGGCCTCTTTTTTAAATATAGTATTCGATTCTTTTCCTTTTTTTCTAAAAAAAATGAAATTGGCCTAAGGACTAAATTAATGTTTGATCTGTTATCTTAGAAACACTGGAGTGGCATATTTATCTGCTGTTTACATCTTTCCTCCTAATACAGCAATGAATAATTCTTGTTGATAGTGGGAAATGATTTAATATAAATGGTTGAAGGGTCCTCTTCTGAAGTCAGTGAGAGATTTGGCTGGGTGGGAAAGGCATCATTGGAGAGGGGTGCACTAAAACTCAGAGAGGCATTCCTGCAGTCCCAAATGCATTTCACAGAGTTCCCATGCAAGTTGGCTCATCCTGGCCTTTGGAGGTGAATAAGGCTCAAGCCCCCTTTCCTACATGTACAGTCTTTTGCTGTGAAACGGCAACTGTGCAGTTAATTCTTACTTATACATGTTAGGAATTCATGGCTTATTTCCAAAGAAGCCAATGTCTCATACCAGTATAAACACCAGAGCTGAGTATTTGCTCTCACTCTGGTGAAAACGTGCCTTGGCTTAAAACTGCCCAGAGAACTAGGCACAAGCAGCTGGGGTTCCCGACTCCCCTCCCAGCCAGTTGTGTGGACAGCATTTCTGGCACACAGATCACAGACAACTCTCCTGGCCCTAGAGTCAAGTCCAGCCACCTGCATGGGCTAAATTTGCCTGCAGAGACTGGAGAGGAATGCTGAGGAGTGCTCAGACTACAGCAGTAGGGCCTTTGGCATCCAAACTGCACCAATAATCTGGACTCTGCAGGGGAAACACAATATGAAAGGTGCCCCTTTTACTAGCTGCATCTGTCTTACCATGTTCTTGCATCCTCTGCAAGCAGCAGACAGGCAGATTTTTGTCCCCATGTCTCACCACGGATTTGCCGACTCTATGCCATCACTTCCCCTGATGAAATAGGGTCCATTCCTGCCCATTCTGCCCCAGGGCTGCTGGCACGGCAGGATGGAGCCACTGGCATGGCTCATAGCACCTGATGCCTCTATGTGCTGCATCTCCCCACTCCATCCCTGCAGTCCCAGGCACAGAGCCAAGGTCCCACTTTCCCTCCTGCAGCACACCACAGGGACCTGGCCAGCACTGCATTTATGTAATGCTTCATAAGCAAGACTGTCTAAATAAGCAATGTGAGCACAACATCTGTTACCCAGCCCTGCCCATTGTTTTCATGGAGAGCTTCAGTCAGCAGTCCTCTCCACCCAAATTCAAATTAATGCAAGGATATTGAGTGCACATTTCTGCTTGGACCATGTTTTACACTGCAAAGGTGCAGGGCAGAAATTACAGACCTTCAGAGGTGTAGAGGAGAAATATGTTCTTGGACATCCCATGGGCCTTAAGCTCTGTACCCTCCCACTGGCTTCCAGCCCCTTCAACTCCTCTTATCACAGCAGAGAGCACTGACACGGCCTTTACCAGGGTGTCCGAAAGGAAGGGGCCATCCCTCCTCCACCCTCCCAGCTCACTGATGAAGATTCCAGGGCACCATCCACTAGCCAGGGGCCTCTGGAGTGCTCTGAGTTTCAGTCACACATACTCTGTTCCCTCTACACACACAGGGCTTGTCCCAGGAACCTTTTAACTGAGATTTGCTGGGAAGATCTCTTGCCATCATAAAATGCTTGGCTCTGTCCTTGTCTGTTCTATCCCTCTACCATGCTGGCCTGGCACAGAGGGAATGGATCTGGTCAGAGTACTCACTCCTTGCTTGAGTGCTGCCTGACCCTCACTCCATCTGAGATGGATGAACTTGAAAAGATTATGAACTATGAACACATAGACTATGAAAAAGCATGGGGAAATGAGAAGTTAATTCTCCAAATGTAAGCAGTGTCACACTTGAAGTGTATATCAAGGGTCTTCAGAGAGTCAGAGGAGGACACAAGTGCTTTTCCTGCAGTCTATTCCAATAATTGATAGCTGGGCAGGTCTGACAGAACCTTTCCAGATATGCTGGTCTTTTTCTTGACTCAGAGACTTGGTGACTACTTTAGATTTGATGCCAGGGCTGAAGTTGAAAAAAAAAGAAAACAAAACAAAACAAAACCAAAAAACACATATTGCAGTGTGAGTCTTGCTAAGCAAAGCTACTGGTTGCAGACAGGAAAAGCCTGGAAAGAAAACCTGTACTGGGTTTCAAACATCATGTATGTATCCCCTCATACCAAGCCCAGATATAAATGTTCCCCACTTAGGCCTTTCCACTTCATACTACAGTCATTACAAAAATCTGCTACTCCTGTCTGATCAGATCTGCAGATGAGGAGACCCTCCTGTGTGCCTTTGCCAAGTGTTTGCACAGTTCCCGTCCCTGAATGTTCAAGTAATTCAGACAACTCTTAAATCAATCTATAATAAATCCAGTTTTGGTTGGCAGGGCTTTGCAAGTATTCCGTGAGCTTTCCTGATACTCATGGGGTTGAACTGAAAGAAAAACCACAATATGAAGAAAACAAAAAAAATTCAGAGATTGCTTTTGGGTAGCTGAGAGAGCAGGATCTATTTTGGGAGTAACTCAATGAGAAATTTGTTTATGAGACTCTGGGGAGGAATAGAAGTTATGTGTTATAAACCAAAATAGGTCCTTTACTCTCTTCCTAAATGCAGTGTACTCAAAGGCTGCTTTAGGGTGGAAACACATACAATCCTTGGAGACAAACCACAGGAATAAGAACAAAAAGAAAAATAGACCTCTGCCCACCCACCCCACACTGCAGCAATAAACCTCTGAGAGATACCTGGTACCCCAGGGCAACAGTTAGGAGATTGGCCAAATGGACTTTGGTCAGGGTAAGAGCCTTGGCAGTGCAAATACTGCTGTGGGTTGAAATACAGACCTACAGGGTGGAGTCTCAACTAGAGACAGTTGGTGCCTTGCACTCCTGGCTTTCATGGTTCCCAGGGTGGCTGGGGCCAGCTGCCTTCAATCCTATGAGAGATGCATGTAGGGACAGCTGCATGGCTCTGTCTTCAGCTGATCAGGCTGTTAGCCATTTTGGCAGGCAGACTGTGCAATGATTTATGATGCCAAACATTCACCAGAGAGAATACAGTGAGTTCTTCGTGAGAGAACAAGTGGATGAAAGTTTCACTGAGATTTTTTATAACATCCGGGTTTTTAGCTTAATTATTGCATTTATATCTTCCTGAAGCCTTACAAAGCAACAAACTGGCAATTCAAAGTATACATCCATATCATGTCTATACACACTTCCATATTCTGCTTCATATTACTGAGATTAAAGGGACCTCGATGCTAAGCTCTACATCACATGTCCCTCTCTTTTTCTAGACCAGATCATATCTTCAAAGGCACTTCACAGCTACTGGCAAAATTCGGTTAAATAGGTTGGACCCTCCAAAAAAATAACATTCTTTAAAGTATTCTAATGACAATTTTTAAAATTAAATATCTCATTTTGAAAATGCTGAAATATTTCACTTTGACTATTTTAATTATATTTAGGTCAGTTTGTTTTCAAAATGAAAATTTTCATTTAAAAGGACCTACACTTGAAATTTAAAAAAGAGGTGAAAGTGTTTTAGTATGGGCAAACTAACTCAAGAGCAACTGTGTTGCAGCTGGATCTGAATTTTGGTGGCATTAAAATATACCTTTTCTTTCCCAAGTGTATCTGTTTACTACACTCAATAATTGCTTTTCTCAGTAACAGTGTAAAAAAAAAAAAACCCCTTGCTGCTCCAGCCCTAAGGGATATTCATCCTTCAGCTATCACTGAGATTTGTTCTCTAAAGCAGTCACAGATGCTTCACAGAGTTAGGTCACAGCAGCCCCTTGTGAAGACCCGAGGATGTCTTAGTTCAGTGCTCTCACAATATACCATACACAATCCTCTGCCTTTTCTACCCCTTCTTTCCCCAAGACTAACACAACTATGGGAAGGAAATATATCTGAATACTGCAGATATGCAAATATGCAGAATACTGTGAAGGCCCTGATGGAATACTGGAATGGTCCCCAGTAGTCATAAAGTTGCCTTTCCATTGCACCAGTTATATCAATGACTATGGCTCAGGAAGAGCAGGAGCTGGACACCCTCCAAATCTGCTGAACAGAGCACCAAGATGCTGACTACAATGGAGAGGGCTCCTCATGGCCTCTGCTTCAGCAGGACAGAGGCATCTGTGTGAAGGATCACACAGAAGGGTCTTAACAGTCCCAGAACTGGAAGAGTTTGCACTCTGAGGTCCCTCTTCAGGCCCATCAATTACCCTTCATTAAAGGGGTGATGATTCTCTGCAAAATCTGATCTGCCTCTTAGGAAAAGCAGAGCTGCAGCAGTTCTCTCCAGAATACATTTCCACTCTGCTGTTTCATTTAGCCCCACAGAACCAAATGTAAAATTGTTCTAATGACTTAGCTAGTCCAGGAGCAGGCAACATGAAGAGTATTCTTACCTAGGCACTTAAATTAAATCTGTCTACTCAGACAAAGGCAATCTTTGTGTGCAAGTTGTCAGCCAGTTTGATTCTCAGACTCCAGGTGGATTTGTAGGGCAGGGACCTAGAAAAGAACATCTTTCCTTCCCAGTAAAGACATTGCATATGAATTTCGCTTTCTGTGCACCAGTAACCAAGGCACAGTTTTGCTGCCTCTTTTCAAAGCAGAACCACACTTAAACAACAGATATGTATCTGGGAGCAGGAAACTAACTGAAAGCAGCCCTGATATCCTAATTATGGGCTGCTGCCTCTCCCAGCTGGAATAGCCACAGAAGGCCCTGCAGGAAGACCAGCCACCCCACACACAGGGAGCTTGTCAGTAAGGGCCAGCCGGTCCCGAGGCCTGCCATTCCTGCTATCATTCCCTGGCTGTATTACAGAAGGCAGTCTCTGTCTGTTCCTCTGTGTGCACTCTGTTCTGAGTTTCTGGCAAGTTACCAGTTGAAGTCATGGTGGGAAAGCCTGAAATTCTTCCTTTCCCTCCACATTTCCCTTTCAGTTTCTCATGCTCTCCAGACAGTCACTCCTACAGCTCTCCTTCTCTCTTGCCCCGACCTGCTCAACACCCCAGCAAGGTGGTGACGGCATTCTGCCAGATACACTGAACCTGAAAGCATCCCCATCTTGCCCGGCAATCACCCAGGGAGGGAAGCAGCATTTATCACCACTCCATCGGCTGCTGCCAGACACTCTTGCCATTAAGATGTCAAAACAGGTTTCTCTCTGGAAATCCAACAGCCCTGCAGACTTGCCCTTGCCAGCAGCAGCCCCAGTTGGACATCTGTTCCCTTTCAACCTCACACGTGCACTTAAAATGCCGGTACTGTCCACTTCTTTGGGGGATTAGGCTTCTATTAAAGCTGCCTTCCACATGATTCATTGTTATCTCCTGGTGTTGATCTGATTTATGGATTGGCCTGTGCTAATTAAGGTCATAAAACTGGGAGTGGGAAAAGGCTTCCAGCACTGCAATGCTGTTTAACTTTGGGTCACTTTCCAGTGCCTATGTTATTTTGCAGGGGATGGGAGAAAGCACAGCTGATGTGCTGTGGTCAGAAATGAGACTTCACTGGGATGAGCCCTTGCTGCCCTCTCAGTCTTGGGAGAGACAAGTCACTGGGAAGGTGAAACCATCTCTGCTTATCACTGATTCACAGACTCCAATGAACTCATAGTGCAAACTCTTATTACTCACATTAGGCTTGTGTCTACAGCCCCATCTGAGACTTGAGCTCCATTCTGCAAAGATGATTGCTGCCCTGTGAAATCTTGCTGAGAGCTCAGTCCATGGGCACATTGCATTGTCTTTTGTGCCTGCAGCAAAGCAAAGACAGACCTGAGCTCCCCTTGTTCAGCTCAGGAGTCACCAGCAACATAATTCTGGCCAAATGTCTCTCTCTGCAGGTTGTCACTGTGCTCTCAGGTGACACAGAGCTCTGAGCGACCATGACAGACCCGTTACTCCATCCTGAGCTGCACTGGTTCAGGCTACCTCAAGCACCTAAACCAGTGTATGGATCAGAAGGTGCACTGTCATCAAAGCAGCACCCAGACATGCAGCAACTGGTCACTTCACCCAAGGTCACATTATGAGTTCAGAGAAAAGCCTGAACCCAAACAGGTGCAGTCATGACTGTCTTTAAGCCAGCTGAACACTTGCCACAGGACCTATATGTAAGTCTGGCTGCAGGGATAGCGTCCTGCCATTTCAACATACAGAGTCTTTCCACACTTAACTTTGGGGATTTGGTTTGGGATTAGGTTCTTGGGTTTGGGGGGGGTGGTGAAAAAATTCTATGAAGTCCGTAAGTTGTTGAAAATATAAAAGTTACTGATGATATTCACCTCTGATAAAGTAGCACAGACCGATGCATATTTAGCCTCACATGCTATGAAACAGGCAGATAAAACCACACAAAACTAGCACTACCCATTTATCTTTGTAAGCTGCTGCACTTTATTTTGCTATTTTGCTACAATTTTGATTTTTCTTAGTTTCACAACTTTCACTTATTTACAACACACTTGCTTCCATTGGTAGCAGCAGGTTTACCTGTGGCACGTGAACCTGACTCGCCCAGAAAGGGTGATTTCTTTCTGTTTCACCTTCCTCTGCCAGCCAATTTTGTTACAAGATTCCCATGAACTGGCTCAGTAATTCATTTGCTGGGGCCATTTTAGCAACCAGGGACTGTATAAGTATATGCTTATTACACTTTTATTTTAACATCAGCATTTGACACTGTAAATCTGGTATTGCTCCACCATCAACCACAGCAAACTTGTTTGCTTGATACAAATGTAATGCAATCTTAAATATTTACAATGCTAGACAAAAATATTTCATGTCCTATAAATATTTCTGTTTGAAATTTCAATTTCAATTTCAATTAAAAAAACCCAAAAGAAACATATAAATAAACTTAATTCCCCTGTTAAGAGTTTGCAGACTTTACCAGAGGTATATCCAAGTGGAAAACTTAAACATGGTAAATTCTTCATCACATAAAAATCTTTATTTAAAAAGTGTATATATATTTATTATTTTTTGTTTAAAGGTACAATTTATAGCCTGGCTACAGGAATTTCTGGGTGAGCTTCTGTGACCTTTGTTATGCATGAGGTCAGATCGATTATCATAATGGTCCCTTCTGGCCATGAGCTATGAATCTGTTAATTTTAGCTCAATATCCTCTTTCTCTGGGGGCTAAGCTAACTGAAATGATATCACATTTTCCACTTAGTACTAAAGACACGCACAATCCCTACAGTTGAGCTGGCATGTACCACTGTACCATCACACACTAACTTCTGTGTGTATCTGAACCTTCTTTCAGCTACTTTATAAGTCACATTGTACTCCTTGGATCATGAATTATTAGTGATATCCCTGATGATCTAAATCAGACTGAGATAGCTTTTCTGCTCCACTCTCCAAAAACGGGGACATTTTAAAACTATTCAAATATTCGTCTTCCTTCTGACTCGAATGTTTAAGTTCCTGTTTGGGAGTTTCCCTTGTATTCTATTTATGTTTTATCACAGTTTATTTATGTATTTTAAGAGGACCTGAAATTCTCTCAGTCTGCCCATTCCCATAGGTGGGGCTTTACAAAAGAATAAGCAGATCCCATGATACTTAGCAGCAATGCAAAGAGCACTGCACTTGTAGGTTATTAGAAGACAGACTGAACAGTTTTGCAGTTAAGCACACCAATGTGTTTTATGGCAGCAAGACTTCTTGGGGGCCAGGCAAAAGCCACAAACTTCATTTCCAGATCCAGCTCTTCATATGACACAGTGCGTAAATAGGTTCTTTTTCAACACAGATAATCCACCCGCAGTTAACTGTGAGCTGACTATTCCACTTTGGGCTGCTTAAGCTGAAATGAAAACGCTTTGTCCTGGCCAGACCAGCAGAGGAATTTTGCTGCAGGTCAGTTCAGTGCTCCTTCACCTGTGGCCCTGGTGCCTCCCAGCCACTACAAAAAGTGGAGTGCAGCACACCTAAATGCTTTGCAGACTGCACCCCTCATTTACTATGAGATTTTCAATTTCACATATTTTATAATTGTACTTTCTGTGGGAAACAAGTGAGTTTTCTGGTCTCTTTCTCCCAACTTGGAATGAAAACTAATAGTGATACATGCAGATTTTCCTTGAGAGAAAGCATCCTATTTTTACACAGTATCTATTGAAGATGTTGAACTTGAACAGAGAAAGGCTTTGGTGAAAGCAGAGAGATTTTTAGCCCAGAAAAGCTTATATAATATTTAATCCTTATCAGCTCCCCAGTCCACTTCTCCACAGAGACATCCAAATAGCTGCACTGGTACAAAGGAAAGGGAGAAGGAAGAGATGTTTGGGGCAGAAAACAGTGGCATGCAGCCAGGGCAACTTAATCCATCTCTCAGGAAACTTCAGCCTCAGAAAGGAAAGGTCAAAATGGGGTTTACAGCAGAAATGCAGACACAATATGATGATGGGGAGACAATCTGCTTTCCATAATATTCCTGTTATCCTAAGCAAACAGTAGATGAGAATGAAAAGTACCATGGGGCTGTTCTGTTGTGTTTGTGTAAGAATGCCATTTTAATTCAAGTTCACCAATGCTTCTAAGTTCCTGCTTCTTTAGAGCTACATTCTCATGTGAAACCTATATCCTGGCAATTTGAATCAAGACTGCCCCAGGTCAGACACCTGTAAAGCTGAACTGCAACAGGAAAGAATGACACTTTGTATTAATAGGCAAGAGACAATCCAGAGTCATAGTTTTCTTGTTGGACCTTCAATAGGCAGAAAGAAAGACTCATCATGCAATTACAAATGTCCACATTGTTATGCAATTTCTCTTCAACTTTCCCCCTTCACTCATCTCCGTATCCATTTGCAGAGGGGCTACTCAGAGAGCCAAATTCCAGAGTGAATGGACATACAACAGACCCGTGCCAAATATGTCTACAAACAAATGCTTTTGTAGATTTAATCAGTTTTTAAACACTTAGACTCCAGCTTCTTTGCCTTTCCCAGACTTTGGTTTCCAAGATTTGTCTACTGAGATTCCTGTGACTTAGTCACTGAACTCTACAGTCAGCTAGGGGATTGGGAGAAAGAGAAAGCCTGGTCATTTGCAGTTTATGCTAATATAGAACCTGTAGAAGTCCTCAACTCTAAGTAAAAATTTGCTTTTGTCTCAAAAAAACACAGTTAGTGCCTTGACCTAAGGGTTCACCATGCAAGATGTGTGCTGTGAGTTACTAACCACCTTTATCCCAATCAATCCTTAGAGGATGCTCTTATATGTACCCACATCCCTTGCCAGCCAAAGTAAAGAATGCAAATAGTAACCTTAGTGAGGTGTCTGTATATCCCCCACCATCCCTGATGCCTGTGGTGAGAGCTGGCAGACCGCACTCAGAAGCAGTAGCAGATGTGTTGGGGTGACTGATTGGGTTACACTTCCTCACCTTTCCACTCACTCATTTTCTCAGAGGTTGCTGCCACTGCAGCATGGGTGGCTTAACTGCTTGTGAAATTGTTTGTGAACTGTGGTATTTTACTGCCTGATGCCTTAAAGGCTTCACCAGATGTGCTGGAAAAAACCTCCAAGAGAGGGATGACACAAACAGCTGAGGATAGCAATTCCACCAGCCATTCCAGATGCATCCCTGGGTATCTATGACTCAACACACTGAAACTCTATAGCTTTGCTCAGAGGCTGTGGTTTCCCAGCAGACACCTCACCAGTGCTTGAGGTGGAAGAAGATCAAGCACTAGTAGACCGGGCTTGAATGTGCCTGCAGGAATGGCAGCTAATGGCTCAGAAAAGTGCCAGGGACACCCTCTTTATCTTCCAGCAAACAGCTAATGCTGTGAGGAAGGTAGATGCAGGGGAGGGAGATGTTGCTACTCTGTACGTCTCTGCTGCTGCTGCTTCTGCAGCCTGGAGGCTGTTTTCTCCTGCAACCAATTACTAGAAATCTCCAAGCAATTCTGCTATGATTTACAAGAGAGCTACTAATTGCCTGGAAATGCTAAAGAATTATAGATGCTAAGGCATATCTATCAAGCTTAGTTCAAACAAAATTGCTATATATTATTACATAAACTGAAGACCTATAATTTTCTCCATGCTAAGTGCTTTTTAACTGAAATCCCTGATTGTTTTTTCCAGGCTCCTCTCCAGCCCACCACCCAAAGATTAGTGATGCATGTAGCAAAGTGGTATTAACATGCAATGATGTGTGGTAGGGATTGCCCATGATTATTTCACCAATCCCATCTGTGGTCTGATCTTCTTGTTGAAGCAGAAGGGTCTTGCCAGATTTAATTGAAGTTAAATAAGATGAATTTTTTCTATGGACCTCCCTCCACAAATTACAAATCATATACATGACACTCAATTTTGCAGCCCATAATCACATTAAGCAATGCCACTGAAGTGAACAGAACTCCTTGGGTGAGTAAGAGTTACTTGAACAAGAAAGTACTTCAGATTTGGTTACAGCCTATGTTGGACTCACTCCAAAGTGAAAGTTTCATATGCCCTAATCTTCTTCATGATTTTGGGGCAAAGTTCATCTTTTTAAGAAGTGATGCCAACTGCACATCAGATGACTGTGGGTTTTCTATCTAGAGAGTGGACTGTTTCTAACAACTTAATTCCACTGATGCCTTATGATTATAATCCCAAACACTGTTTTTGCAGCTGGTTGCTTAGAAGTGAAATAAAACCAAAGCACCTCTGCAAGGATGGGTGTTTTAAGCTGCACTGAATGGCAGGCATGCGCACCTCTGTGAGACAATCGTAAGAGATATGCTGAACAGAACAGGACAGATCCAGTTCTGGCAACAAACACTATTTAATGTAGTTCAAGTCCATAGAAATGATTGTGCTGGGATGTTAAGCTGAACAGAAAGTTGAGAATCTTGTTTCCAATATAATTTTCAGAGAGTGGTGTGTCCTGGGGCTATAGGTGAAAAGCTTCAAGCAAAAGCTGAATCTTCTGTAGGCAGTACAGAGCCTGTGGCACACTGGGCTCACACAGAGGGGTCATTGACACCACCAGAAGACATACCACATGATTTGAGTTGCTAATGAGTACACTCATCTAGGGTTTGCTGATCCACTGAGCTCCTCTCAGGCTCTGGCAGGCTGCCCAGCAGTCCTCCTGTGCCACACCACTGCAGAGTCACACAGCAGTGGGTCCATTGGGAGCTCTCATACAGTTCTTTTGGGGTCCTTTTGTTCACAGACAATGCTGAAATAACTTTGGCCATTGTGGCCAGTATCTGTAACTGCATAGCTCTCCAAAATCAAAGCCACAAGGTTTCAGACAGACTTGAGCCACAGAGCTAGTTTGCACAATGAATGTCTGCACCACACATATCCACAACATGTCAGAGCTAAACAGCCCCTGGAGACACATAAAACTCTCCTCTCCTCACACAGACTTTTGGTCTTAATTCACTTTTTCCTGGGCTAGATCTGGTTGCCCTCTGAGGGACAAACCCAGCCCCAGCTTATTCTGAAGATGGAACCAGTTTCCCAGCCTGTGGTCTTGTTTTCAGCATGAATTACGCATTATGCTACAACTTTGACATTCCCTGCGGCTTTGCCATGATGACATCTTTTCTGAGGTGCCCAGGCTGTCAAAAGAAAAAGGCTTTCTCCACCAGAGAGGTGACCAGAATTACTGGGTGGAGCTTCCAGAAAACCTACCAGCAATGTCCTTCCCACACCTGAAACACCCTCCATAATACTGCAAGCAATAAGTAAAAGTTTGCTTCCTATGAAGGATCTTTGAGAGTCCTTTGGGACTACAGTACAGATCAGGACAATATAAGCCTTTGGGATCACAAGGGCAGGAAACAAGGAAACAATGTTAAATTTTTTTAATATTTTTTAATAAAATGTATTCCATATTGTATTTCAATACTTCTATGAGACTTCTCTTCAGTCACTCATGGCCCTTAGAACACCCTCTTCACCTTCCCTGGGGGCACCTGACATTTTTAACATCAGCAAATTTGAATGTGATTTATACAGTTTCTTAAATATAGCCTTTACCTAGTTATAAAATACTGCCCCAATTCTTTTATATACAATAACCATTGTGCTTATGATGACTTAAGCCATGTGCATTATTTTTTAAAAGAATTATATTTACATGGAATGTTTAAGAAAAGAATTTTCCAGATTCCGGAAGGAGAACCTCCTTCAGGACAGGAAGGAAATCATTAATTTTTACCTTAAACCCCAACAAGTGTAATGGTTTATTACCCAGCGGGAAAAGTGTGAGAGAGTTTCTTTTCAACTTGATGAGGTAGATGTTTATATTAAGAGATTGTTCTGAAACTCTGGTGCCACCAGCGAGTGAATAACAATACTCGGATCATGCCTCAAGCTCAAAACATTTTAGAGATGAAGTCAGTAATATTTTGGGATAAGGGGACACACGAGGCACAGTGAAAGATAGCTGACTTGCTCAAAGCCACCTCAGAGGTCAGTAGCAAAGCTGACCTCTTTGAGCATGGAACTCATGGCTCCAGTCTTCTACTGATCTGACTGTCATTCCTTCCTTACCCCTAAAGCCTTGGTCACAAAGTCTTTTTCTGCAGTGGTTATGTTCTCCTGAGCAGACAAGACTCTCTGAGGTACTCTGTCATACTGTGAGGTTCCAGTACATATTGCCAGTAGCTCATCATTTTACAGTATTTGGAAAGTTCTGTTTAGAAATTAAGAGAAGATAATAAAAAGAAATCTACAGCCTTGGTGCAGCAAGACACTGTGTATTCACATCTATTCATGTCCTCTAAGTGATTTCATTTCTGGAAATGCCCAATATGGATGCGCAAGGATCTGAGGACGGTGTTATAACAGTGAATGTGTTTTCCCAAATAATTTCTGAATCACTGTTCTTGTAAAGCTGAAGTGCTCCAGCTGTATCACAAACCAAGAGCAAACTCCCATTCCTCTTCAGACTTACAGGAAGCTGCATAACATCTGGGAACTTGTACCACCTCAAACACCTTCTTTTGGCCAATAAAGTCTTAAGCACTTGTGCTATCAGTGATCTTTTGACACGTGTGAGTAGTATGACACCAACACTGATATCCTGGCCACATAACGATTAGGGAAGTGCTGTCTAGCCCCTTCCACATTCCTGCTGGTGATTCAGTTCCCTTTGTACCCTGCTTTGCTGCACAACCTTGACAGTAAATAGGCTGCCCTGCTGTGTCCCAGTGGTGGGGCTGCCTTTCAACAGTGGTGAAAGTAATTCCTGAACATAATAGTTTTCTGTTATTTTCAGGCTTCAAAGCACTTTGAGATCCCTCAGAAGCTGGGGAGATATTACTACTTCTATAGAATATTACTCCTCCTACAGACATGTGTGTACCCCTAGGACCCAAAGGCAAACATGGGGGAACTTAAGTCCTAGAGCTGAACTCCAGCTGCATTCATCACCTCATCTGTTATTAGATGGACTTTTGCCAATGGGCATTGTCAACAGGAAAAAAAAAAAGAAAAAAGAAAGGAAAAAGAAAACCCTCATAACTTTCCAAATAGTATTTTAAGGCTGTGAACTAAACGCCATTTCCAAGAAAGGAGAAGTAGAGATATATTAAGCATGTGTTCTGTCTGTTGTTGGATGTGGGGAAGGTATGCCACTGGATGACTGGTCATCCAGTATGAGCATTGATTTAATCAGTCAGGATAGCTGGGAGAGTGGGAGCTGCAGCCCCTCAAGCCATGTATTCTCCTTTGACAAATCCACCCCTTCATCAGAATACAGCAAAAAGGTAACTAGTATGAAAGAAGATTTAACATTGGACACCCATCACATCCACACGTCAGTGACTTTAAGGGATCTACAGCTAACATATCAATGAAAGCAAGCTCCATGCTGGCAGTCACCCAATCCTGTGGGATATTTTGTGTGCCTCCACTAACACCCATTCACCTCTGGCTGGGAAATTGTCTGCATGGCCCCTGATGCCTAATCTCAGCTATTAGACATCACTTTTAGAGAAGTCTCTCCTTGTTTTAAGAGCAAAATTAAACTTAAATCCAAACACTTTCCTTAATGCTTGAGTTCCCTAAAACTGCACCTTCCCAACTTTTTCTATCCCTCACTTGCTTTATTTACTCACAGTTTGTCACTTCATAACAGGGACCAGGCTGTGTTGAATCTGATGGATGCCAATGTGTGTATGTAGTCACAGGCAAATGCCCGTGCCCTGAACTGGAAGAGAGGAGAACAGGAGGACAGCAAGCCTGTGTATCCTGGATCATCTGTACTGAAAGGGGCAACAAATGATTCACCTACTATGTGAGATCTTGGGATTTGTGCTTCTGCAACAATACATTTTATTTTCCTGGGTTTTGTGAAAGAAGATGTAGCTACTGGTTGTGTAGCCAAATCAGGTATTGGAAGCCCATACACTTGTCACAATTCCTCTGTGGGATAGCAGCTCTCAGAACTGTATGCCAGAATGTCAGAGGCCAGCAGCTGTGAGGGTCAGCTAACCTGCATCTTATGTATTTCTAACATTTGTCATTCCGTGCGCAAAGGATTCACCTTCCATAAGAACAGACCAAATTTGCACATTTGCCACTGTTTCTATTGGGCCTCAAGAGGCAAAGCACCTCCAGCATTTTCTCCTCAAAGGAGCAGAGCTGCAGATCCTCTTGCAGTGACTCAGAGCAACTTCAACCATCTCAGCTTGAAGGTCTGCAAAACATTAGTGACAGACATACCACTGTATGACTGGACACTGATTCAGAGTCTTTGTCTGATCTCATTGTCAGTTCTTGGGGAAAGGGAGGGAAAGGGAGAAGGGAGAACTGGATTGAAGTCAAAGTCACTGCTAGCCTTCTCGTTGAAGAATGAGTCCAGGGAGAAGCAAGTAAAGTCAAACGTACATTAAAGTAGTGAGATACAATAGCCACCAGGCACAGGGGAAGTCACATAGCAATACTTTTGTCTTCTTTTTACCCCTTCCAAACTCAGGCATTCTTGTCTAAGCAAAATTAAGTGTCTAGGCAGATAAAAACCCATGTTTATGTCCTTGATTCTGAGGCAGAGTGAAGCAAGCTGCCACATGCAGGGTGAAGGTGGCTGAAAATGAGCTGCTCTGGGCCTTAGTGATGTCATTGTTCCTGTGCCATAGATCATGCACATTCTGTTAGTGCTGCACAAAATGTTGTTGCCAATGTGGTCATCTCTGGGCTCCCTGTAACTTGCAGAGCAACCTGAAGCAGTAGAAAGTGAGATGCTTGGGATCTCTGAACCAATCTACTGCACTACTTCTGTACATGGGAGAGAGAGTACCTGATAAATGGAGACAGATCAAAATGAGGAATTCTTCCAAAAGCTGCTCCTCATACCGTATTACTAAAACAAGAAGCCTCTTCCCACACTGCTGTCCAGATCTGACTCGTTGTGAAACCAGTGGGAAGAAAGTCTTCACTTTCATGGGCAGGTCCTTGAGAAAACAGCGAGAAATGTATTTTCATGTATACCCGCATTTTTCACGGCTCTGGAAGGGACATCTCCATCTAGTGGTCAGGGAAGAGAGGCTTACAGACCCCTCT
Organism: Scytalopus superciliaris; assembly: GCA_013400415.1. Classification (NCBI taxonomy): domain Eukaryota; kingdom Metazoa; phylum Chordata; class Aves; order Passeriformes; family Rhinocryptidae; genus Scytalopus; species Scytalopus superciliaris. The sequence goes on from VXBX01009921.1 coordinate 3,210,050, forward strand.
CCAGCTTGTCCAGTGCTGAGCAAACCTGCTCTGCTTCAGGGACTTTGGCTTCTCCAACTGCACATTCATACAGTAACATTTCTCAAACTTCCAGGGGGTCCTGTTAATGTTAGAGAAAGGCCTGGAGATTCTTGGCTGGACACTCTGCTGTGAGCTACAGCCCAGATTCCACCCACTCAGCTCAGCAAGAGCAGGAGGGGATCAAATTGTCATCTCAACATCTGGTTTGAATCCAGTAAGAGAGATGCTGTAGTGTCACACACATGCACACACAAGCACACACACTCAAGGGCTTACAAGTATCAGGCTGTGGTGACATCCAAGTGGTTTCAGAAGGTGGAGGTGTGAGTGAGGGGAAAATCTGGCTATAAATCAACTCCTAACGACAATTTACTTGGCTTTCCTTAACAGCAAGGGTAGTAAGTAATAGCAAGCAATGCCAACATTAATGCCTTATCTCCTCAGCATCCCTAAGAGGCTGTGTTGTCAGTCTCACTTTACATTTGTGAAACCAAAGGCCAAGAGTAGCCAAAGTGAGTCAACCTAAGCCCTGCGCAGGCTAACAGCAGAATGAGGAGGTGAGTGTAGGTCCTCCACCACTCAGCCTAGCTCACTTGCTGACTCCACACTTACTGACTTGCTCTGGAGCCTGGCAGAGGGTTCAGAGCAAAGTTACAGCCCAGTATAAATACTGTAATATAGCTTAATTCCCCAAGCTTTGTGTAAAGAGGTATCCCATCCAGGGGACACACTTGGATACCTCAACAGGAGAGCTTTGTGTTGTCACCAAGTGCAATGATAAATTACCTGCTAGAAGGAAGATTTCATCCTGAGCAGCAGCTGGGGAACAAGCCATAAAGAGAGCTCATATGAGTGTGGAGGGGAGTGGGGCTGGGTCCTTCTACTGAGCAGGCACAGTGCATCACCTGCCACAGGGTCCTGGCCCCAAACAGAGCATTTTGAGGGGCAGCCAAAAGAGGAGAGTGGAAATGAATGCAGAGGTACAGAAAATGGCAGGACTTCATGCAATATAAGCAGACACATTTGGAATGGAAAAAGCAGCTAATAGAACTCCCAATTTCCCTCTAGACACAGGGTATTAAAAATAATCCCAGCTGAACTTTACCCACCTCTCTCACAGCATCTCCCAGCTGCTTCAAAAATAAACAGCTCTGTCTGGGTGGAGGAGCTGCAGCCACATATGATTTTGGGCTCCCAACGTGAGTGCAGAGATGGTGAATAGAACTTCCCTGGCCCATCTGTCTAGGGGGGTCTGCCATGAACAGTTTGTGGCTGCAATGCCAACTGCCCAGGGGGTAACACAGAGTGAAATGAAGCACAAGTGGAAAGGGTCTTAGTCAACGACCCTGCTCCCATGCTGTTGCCACAAGTTGCCCCTTGCAGACCCACAGGCCCTCAAGCTCAAAGACCCGTCCTTCCCTGCACCCACTGCACTGCCCTGCCCTAGCACAGTCTGTACCCCCACCCAGCCACCAGCTGGCCTCAGCCCAATTCTGGTGAGTCCTTTTCCAATAGCACTGCCAACAGCACCCTCCCAGCACCGACATGGGGCAACACCTTGTCAGATGCCCCCAAGAGAAGGCATTCAACTTTCTTCCCACCATGCCAGGATATAACCTTCATGTTACAAGCTGCCAGACAGCACACACACCACATTTTAGAAAGATTTAGCGTAAGTTATGTGAATACCAGTGCCCATGGGACTCCTTTTGCTCTCAGGCTCTACAAACCTGGGGCAAAAGTTTCACAGGAGGGCATGGATACCTTGTGGATTCAGAGACAGCATAGGCTGCAGGCTCACTGGAAGTCCCAGGACTTCTCAGATGACCACATTTAACCACAAACAGTTTCTACAGACTTTGCACCTCTCCTCTGGTGCTGAGCCAGTAGTGAGTCTGGCAGCATGGGCATTGGGGAAGACAAGACTGAGGTTTTATTGGTGCCAGAGAATAGGGCACAGTTCTGGGTGTGAAACAGATCCTGACTGGCTCTTGGGTTATAAGTGACCTATGCTGCAGCTTCTACATCTTTCAGTTGTCTGTGGTTGTTCGGGCACACAAAATCTCCTGCTTCAGGCTCCACTGATCTTCAGACACCAGAAAGCTTTTCATTTTTTAACAAATTCTCTCCTAAGGACTGCAAGATCTAACAGGTACCTGGCAGATGACAAATGAGCCCATCAGGGGCTGGAATGCTGCTCTTCGTCAGTTGTCTTTGTTTGCCTCCTAGTCTAAAGACCAGGATCCCTTCTACCCTTGAACCCTGCCAACTCCTAACACTGTACAGAAATCCCTAGGGGAGGTGGAAACCACTCTCCCCAGCAGACTCCAAGTCTCTAGCAAGTTCCGAATTTTTAAAGGTGTTAACCTTCTTTCAAAGGGGAAGCAAGTAACAAGGCTAGTCCATGGCAAAAATAATCAGGCTGGGTGGGAATTACAGCTCCTTTTGACAGGGCCACACAATCCGCTCTTCAACAAACCCTTTGTTAATCTCCCACCTATTTCCTGCTGCAGCATTAATTGTCGGGCGTTGCTCAGAGGGAGGCAGCAGTCAGCAGCAGGCTTTCCCTTCCGACCCAGCCAGGGCCACCACACACCATGCCGCTCTGGAAAGCTCCTTTCTGAGGGACTTGGCCAAAGGACAGTTTCCAATTCTGGCTGCTCTATTTCAGGCAGAGCACGTACACCGTCCCTGGGCTCAATGCCTTGTTGTAGGATTGCCTTTTTACTTTCCTCGGATTCTGTTGAGGCAAATTCTCATTGACCTTCTCCGGTACATCATCCTCAGAGAACAACTGGTTTATTCAGCTGTGACAACGCAACGCAACCTGTGCCCTGCTCAGGTGCAGACAGTCTCTGAGCAAGCTTCTTCCAGAGATGCAGCCACATGCTCCCACCAGCCCCACCTGTCATGGGTTCACAGAGAGGGGCTCTCAGTAGGGGAACGTCCCAGAACAAGTGAACTGCTGTCCTTGCCAAGCTGTCCATGTGCTGGCAGGAAGAGGAACATGGCTGGGCACCTTCCTGCTCCCAGGAGAGGTTTGCCAGGATGGACATACTGTGAATTCCTCTGGGGTAGCAAGATTCACCCAGCACAGTCGTGCATAGGAGTACCCGCCTGGGACAATTCCTCCTTGGTAATTTAGGAATGTCTTTCTGGCATGAGTGAGAGACTTTTCATACAGGACAGACAGGGCATGGGAACAAAGAAGGCATGCACGAGAGAGAGCCCTCAGGCAGTGCTTGATAAGGGGTTTGGAGAATGTGATGGAGATTGAAAATCTAATGCTGGAGATTTCATGAAGCGGCAGAAAACCATCACTAACAATCAGCTCCTTCAAGTCCAGGGCCTCACACATGCTCCTGAGCCTGTCACTCCTGCCAGCTGTATTCTGGTGTGACAAATCCAAATTTCTAACATACCAGCATGCTTTCCCCACCTTTCCTATATGGATTGCTCATTGTTCTCTCATTCCTCACAGCAGGCAATTGCTTCTTGCAATGTAGATGTTAAAGTCACAGGTTTCCTGAAAACTGTATCATGGGCTGTGAAACTAAACAACACGTGCTGTACAATAAGTCATAAAGCATGTGTGAAAAATAGTTGACACAGAAGCTGTCATGGAAACCAGTGCTACCAGAGAGCATGCAGCCACAGAGCTCCCATTAAAGCCTGCAAAGTTGAACACAAAATGCTAATCACTAAGGCAGAAGATATTAAATTTGCCATCATGCCCAATTCAGTTTTTACAGCAAGTTAGCTGAAAACTACAACCATTTCCACTAGCAGTGCTGGATGGTAGTTAGTGGTAATTAAATTACCAGAAGTCTTCTCACGGAGAAATTATTTTCATCTTCTGTACCTTAAAAATTGTATATTGACTAGAGACCGCTCTTCTCCCAGGGAGTAAGTCTATTTAAAGCAGACTATACAGATTTCTCTGGTTTGGGTTATATTCTCCTACCTGATTGTCTCCCAGCTACCCCCAGCAACAATAGCCTGCAAGCAAGAAAAAGCCCAGGCTGGAAAAAGAAACACGGTGAAGCCAGATCAAGCTGTTCAGGCAAGATAAAGAGAGACAGATTGAAAACTACACAATACTCTGCAAGTATTACAGGCGTATCCCACACCATGATCAAACCTGTGGTCCTTAGATACCAGCTAGAAGGAAGCAAGTGACCTAAAATTATTTGCATATTGATACCTTTTGACATCTCACAGGCAGAGCAAGGGTAGAAGAACTCTACCCTCTGTTGTGGAAAACAAGTTGTACAGCCTTTCCTCATTCCCCAGCCTGGCACACTTCTCAGGTGGCCTCACTGGCTGGGCTTCAGACTTGAATGATGCATATTCTGCTGTGATGGGGTTACACCAGAATTCATCCCTGACAGCAGCATTTACAGCCTAGAGCAATGCTGAGCTGTCTCATGTGGTCTGGATAGAGGCACATGATTCTATTTTTTCCCTCTACCACTTTGTTCAAAATATTTTGATGTATCCAAGGGCCAGAGCTGTGCATTTAAGTGTGTTTTTCGTGCTCTCTCTCAGGGCCTGGTCTTTATCTCAGTGACTTCAGAAAGTTTCAGGATTGCACTGGTTCAGGCTGTGAAGAAAGCCAGCTTTTTCTGCTGACTCTACAAACATATAGCAAGGCTTTTACTGACCTATAAAGGAAGCGTCTAGGCCAGGGTTGTCAAAAACAGGGCACCAGCAAACTTATTTCACCTTATTTTTAATCCACCCAAATACTATAGGTTGGAAAGTTCACCTAGTGCTCAAATGTTTATAGGGATCTTATATTGCTCAAGAGGTTATAGAAAGAGAAATGGTGGAAGAGAAAATAAAATCCTTATGAAGAAAAATTAGGACTGGTTAAAAACTCCTGATGAAGAAAAATTAGGGCTGGTTGAAAAATTTGTCAGAATTACTTTTCTGGACAGAAGTCAGATCCTTGAGTAAGTGAAATTTTTAGAGAATATCAAAAGCATGTACTTTCTGTAGAAAGTAGAATGTTTGTTATAACCTTTTGACTGAAAAGTATGTGATTCTGCCAGATGCTCCTTGTTAATTCTTTTCATTTTATAGATGAAAAGTTGCCTTGTTTCACATGGAGATGCAAAAGGAAGAAGAAGGCTCCAGTTACATTTCTACAAGAAGAGATTTTAAAATAAAGAATGACCCACTACAAATGAGAAAGGAAGAAGGATCCTGAAAAGGGGATGAAACAGAAAACTGTAAAATTAAAGCATGGGTTCAGATTTAGTAAGGTACTAAGAATGATAAAGTCAGTGATCTTCTAATGTAGGTGTCAGAATGAGGTCTTTGGCCAAGACTGGGGCCTATTCCACACATTCATTGCCCTCTTTAATGACAAGATCCCAACCCATTTTTCCTACAGTTCTGCTCACTTCATATACCTTGTTATTATGTTCCAGCATATCAAAATACAATACACACATATTTTATGATACATAAAAGGTGCAAGCTTAACTAACACAGATGACTACTTGACAGTCATGATGGGAAAAGGACAATATTTTCCACCAAACAAAGAGCTTTCAGTACATAAATACTGAAGTGTGATACAAGGTCAAGCTGCAGTTCATCATATTGGGTGTACCTTTCCCTTAGACTCACTGAAATCCAAAGTTCTGCTGCTGACTTCATGTCTTCAAATGAAGGATGTGAATGCTGTGGCTACAAAGAAGGCATTAGCTCTTCACTTGCTCTTTCCCCACATGGGAAGATGTAGAGGTGACTGTACTTCTGACATTTCCCATTTAAAGTTAAAATGGTTCTTCTGTTGCAGCCAGGACCTATACAGAGGAAATCACATTAACTCTACTATGTCAATACAGTGGGATAAATTTACACCCATGGAACTTGTGACCCAAACTAACTCAGACCTCAGTACTTTTTTTCAATGAGAGAGACCTCAGAAATGCCAGTTTTATCTCCCAAGCTTGACAAAAGCAGCTTAAAGGCTTTCCCATCACACTCAAAGTGAGAGCTGATAAGGCTCAAAATCCAGAAATTGCTTACTTTACAACTCTGAGGCCCTTTCAAGCTGACCTTCTGCCCTGAAAGCCTAAAACTCTTCACCAACAACTATATTTAGGCAACTAAAGGACTGGAACATCTGGGAATAATAACAGCAGTCTCACTTGGAAATGGCATTTATATGCCGTTGTCTAAAAAACATCACCATGCTGCAAAACCTTTGCAAAATCCACTTTGTAGATTTCAGGCAGGAAAATTACCTTCTAGATGATCTGAGCATCACCAGAGGTGATGAGTGATAAACACATTTAGGAATAGTCCAGTTATTAAAAAAATCTTAGAACAAGGCTCAGCAATGTGACCTGGCAAAATAAAAAGCAATTAAAAAAATACAAAAGACCCTCTGAAAAGTGTCCAAAACTTTCTTCAACCAGAATGTTTTTCATGATCTCATGAAGGTATATTTCAACATTGCCCTTCCAGCACTGAAAATGCAAAGTCATCAACAATTGACCAACGTCTGAGAAAGAGGAAATCAAACTGACGGGTATTTTCACCTCCCAAGCTGAGCAGAATGTGAAAAAACAAACAAGCGGACTTCAGGATCTCACAATGCTTTCTTTTGATTGCTTCCTTTTAAAGGGGGCTGCAAAGCTAAATGGAGCTCTGGGTCAATATTAGCAGCATTAGTTGTTTGTTCAGCCTGCTCTTCATCACAGCTTGCCTAGGGCTATTCATGTTCAACACATAAGTAAGCAAAATAACTAATCTCAGTTGAAAGTTCTTCATCAGTATCCAGAATTCTGTTGGTCTGCACACTAATTCCTTGAGAATCACTAAAGGCTTTGGTAGTGTTGAAAAATAACTAACACACCTACTTCATACAGACAGGGGAGAAGAAGCAAATGTGGGTTCTGACTTGTCCTAACACAAGACTGTAAGCTGGATGCAGATATTATCTGTTGGACCTTTCGATGTCCCCAGTAAAAATCTCTTTGCTAAACTGCCCTGTACCAGGACTAGGTGATAGTTTGTTGGAGCCAGTGGCTAAGCTTGTAGGGAAGTGCAAAAAGAGCAGGTTACAGTTAACACGCATGGGGGCTAAAATATCTGTGCCTGGATAGACAGTCGGGACAACCCAGGCAATGCCATTATGATGGACTGAGCATAGCAAATATCTTCATCATGTGGCCAAGAGTTGAGGTACAGAAGTGAAGAACTCCTTTGCATCCGAAGATATCAGTACATTTGAGTATTTAAAAGCATTTGATGTATCACACGGATACATGAGGCAAATAACTCACTGACGGTGGATGACACACCCATTCACATTTACATCTCTGGCTCTACCTGCTTGCAGTCAGAAGAGCTCCATGTGGTAATTAACTGCTTGTTACACTAGTACTAATTGCTGAACTAGTAGTAACATTCTAAATTAAGGAGCACAACACCAACACAGGCAGCAAACAGTGTAACACCGTGACACTTGTTAACATTTGCAAAAGTCAACACATAGGCACTTACATACCAACCCCTACTACAGCTGAAAGGAAAGGCTGGGCTCCTAAGTCCACACAGCATGTCCACACTGATTACTGGGATCAGCATCAAGGTCACTGGTAAGCTGTGATCCAGTGATCATCTGTTGCAAACCCCTTTTCTGGTTCTCAACACCAATGTAGTTTTACTGAACCCCCACACATGAAGTCAGCACCACCCATCCTTCATGCTCTCTACTGGTTATTTGGTCAGCAAGGCAGGAGATCACCCCAAGAAGATCCCCTGCAACTCCACCTCACTCCCATTCCCCTTGCACTCCACTTAATCTTTGACCTCCCTTTCCAAGTCTGCAAGGACAAGTAAAAGACAGATTTAGGTAAGATTGTTTCCTTGAGGGGAACTTCTGAAAGGAACCTGAAATACTTTTCTTTGTGTGGAGCTTGAAAAACTACAAAAAAAGCAGCACCCTCTGGACGGTACTGGTGTGCACTGCATGGTGCACAGCCTGCAGAGAAAGGTGTTACAGCAGCTCACATGTTACTTAAAAAGTGGATCCTGGTCCACTCAGCAACCTTTACTCCATCTGCAATGTCCCACTACCTTCTCAGCTCACCTTGGTGAGTGTACAGTGTCTGCGTGCTTGCTACATGCTTGGCAAGTGTTGAGGTCAAACTGAATTCCCACTGCCTCTCTGATTTCAGTTCTAGGCTCACTTAAAAACCCAAAGCCGTATCATGTAGCATGCATTCTTTAATTTTAAAATTAACTTCTGAAGGGACAAAGGGTGAAATAAAGTAGGGAAGTAGGACAGGGAAAGGCAAAGGAAATTGCTTTACTGGAACACATTTTATTAATTTTGGTACTGTCTCTTTTTCAGCTGGCCAAATAATTGTCAAGGCTGTTTCAAGTCCTGCAGAGGAATTTGCAGAGACTGGAGTGATATGCACTTGTCACGACTCAGCCAGTCAAATTAAGGTTCCCATGCATCAGCCTCCGAGCCAACAGGACACTTCATGACTCCACTAACAAAACCAATAATTAGAATCACAGAGACTGACAGCTATGAAAAATAAGCAGCAACAAAGATTAAAGACTCCAAAGCTGCCCAGCCAATGGGAGCTAAAGTTTATGTACTCAGTTTAAGAAAGACCTAGTAGAGCTCCCCTGTGGTCTTTCGGCAATTTGATTTAATTTAGTCTGTTCCTCCAACAAATAATTTCTAAATTAAAAGAGAATGAAATATAAAAAAAAAAAAACCAACCCAAACAGTGAAGTGCATGTGTCCAGTGCTTAGACTTCGTGGGTTACAGATCTCTAGCTTCCAGGAAATCTTATAAAGCTTTAAAAACCTGTTACTGGATCCAAAAAATCTTCTTTTTTGCTATGTTTCTCCCTTTAATTCAGCCCAATAGGGCTCAGCACTTCCAGTCAGTCAGACAGGGAGATGGGATTCCCCTGTCTCTGCAGAAACTGACTGCAACCACACACATAGCCAAGCGGTAAGTACACAGAGGTCCATACAGGCAGGACCAGAATGAACTATTCCTGGTCCTGCACTGGCACCACCAAAGAAGGATTTAAAAACACATTTACAACCCAGACATTATTGCCTTTAGCACCTGTTACACACAGGTCAACTAACACTGTTTTTTTCTGGACCTCTTCTTTAGGCACTTGGACTTCTCTTCCTCTGTTCTGAACTCCCTCTGATCAAGCAAATCACCAGACAGCTCAAAGGGCCTCCTTTTTTTTTTTTTTTTTTGCCAGCCTTCTGTAGCATGAAACCTTCACCTCCCTACTCTCCAGAGGTGTGTGTGTCATCTGCCCTGCCCTGGCATCTTTCTTTGGTTCTGGTCATGCTAAGGACAAATTACAAAGCCAGCCATGCAAACCCCAGCTTTCCTCTGCTGCCCTTAGGCATACATACAGCCCCAACTCACCTTTTTCGAGCCCCCATCTGCAGCAATTTTAACATAGCACTGAAATCTGCTGAAAGGAAATGAAAGTCAAAGAGATAGAAAGAGCCAGGAAAGCAGACCCCATTTTGACATATGTACAGATCCCTGCAGCTAAACATCACACGTTGCAGTATGAAGTGACAGGTCTCCAGACATGTTCTTAACCTTGAAGCTTGCACTGCCAGAGCGTGAAGCTCCTTCAGTAGCACAGGGTGTGCTGACCCACAGTTACTACAGATGAGATCCATGAGCTGAATGCCACCTTTCAGTTAACACTACATAAAGCTATTGAGTTACTGAATTTGCTTCTCAGGTGCTTCCTTCCAGATAGATTTTAGCCAAAGGCTCATCCTACCCTCTCAGAAGTCAGCAGAAAGGTTAGCAGGCAGAGGGCCAGACCCCAGCACCCCAACACTAGCTTTAAATTTTCATGAAGCAAATTGCACACTCACTTTCATCCTCCTCCCAGCTGTATTTTACAGACAATACTCATCACTCAGAGCTGTATCAAAAAGTGTCATGTATCTGAACTCCCTCAGATCCATCTCCTTTACCTTTTGAAACACCTATTGGTACACCATTGTCCACCAAATATCAGAAATTGCTGATCAGTTTTGAGAGGAATGTAAAAGGATACTTGTATTATTAGTTTAAGAGAAGGGACATCCAGCGCAATGAATCTGAGGAAGGAAATTTAAGACATGAAAACTCTGATTCATTTACTATGTCCTGAACAAGCAGTGTGACTTTCTAGAAAATGGTGGTATTTAAATGATTCTTCATTTTAAGCTGGAATATAGCTTCCCTACTTTTCCTTACCCCTTCCTGCTAACCATGTTCTTTCCTATGCCCACCTTTGTCTGTGTTTTTTGTATTGATTGTGCCTTCAGGAACTTGCTTCTGAAGACCAATTTTAGAGTCATATTTTTTCTAATGAGACTTTTATCTTCTTTATAATCTTGTCACTTCCTTTCACTTAACACTGGGTTTACATGATGAAACAACAATAAAACCACAGTTCAAAAAAAAACATTAATGCTGTTGGCTATCTCTTTTGTGGAGCACACACTCTTACCTTCCAGACACCTTGGCAGTACTCAGAAGACTGGCTGCTCAGATGCCAGTGCATGCACATGACTACCCACAGCTACCCTTTATATAACAGACCCAGCTCTTGTGTGTGGCCAGTTCGTGGCCAGCATAGACTCAGCGGTGGATCTAAGGAGTCTTACCATCCCTTGATTCTTACAAATTTACCTTTCTAATTCATTCAGTCAGTGTTTCATATAAACATATTTCAGCCTCTTATCTGTTTCTCTTCTGAATCACAGAGCACTGTCATAGCTACAGAGTGCAAAAATAAAGAAGAAAGCTCAGGAGAAAAGTTACCAAAGCTTATTTGGCAAGGATGTCAAACAAATAATGGTATGCTTAAAAAAAAAAATGGTTTCCTTTTAGCAGAGAAACAGGACTGTGATGTTCAAACAACCACCAAAGCAACTTCAGAAGCACAGTGACTGTAGAGCTTTGCTGGAACGTTGACTTAATAAATAAAATATCTCAATAAACCAACACCATTTCATGAAACACCTGTTCTTGTCTGCTTCCTATACAAGTTTTGGCATTGTCAACTCCTGCTTAGCATTGAGATCTGATAAAGTCATAGCCCAAAGCAGTATGTTGAGAATTGAAGGGATGAGTTAACCAATATCATCGGAAGCCCCAAATTCTCATTTAAGTCGACACTGGTGGGCTACATGCCCTTTGGAAGAAAAGACCATATAGTTGTTGCAAGGCACTTAAAAAACTGCCTTGTGTCTCTTTATCAGGAAAATAACCAGACAAGGAATGACTTTGAATTGTTCCAAGCCACTTATCTTTTTCAGGATTAAAATGGAATAAAAAGTGAAGCAGTCATTTTTGCAGTACTTCGAGAGCTGCTCCACACAGGAAAATCAATGCCAACATTTTGAGTCAATATTACAACAATCAAGTCCCTCGCTGTATTAGTGATCTGCAAGTAAGTATCACTTTACATCCTCCTTCATGTATTATCTCCCTTACACCTAATCAATCCTATCATGATCTCAATGTGATTTGTAGAATCTCTTATTATTTGTCAGTGGGAGGGAAGGGCCGTAGTCCTTGGGGACTCCTACATAAGCCAAAAGAATACGCATCAATTGGTAAATTTAGGGCCTATTGCAATCATTCTTTATAAATTCCACTCTAATTGCTAGGCTGCCTGGACCATGCTGCATGCCAACAGTTCCTGGTAATAGGTTTCTTCACATGAAGAGTGAAAGAGATCTGGCAGTAAGTGGTAAGTAGTGTCAGTGGCTTTCCTGAGTAATTTCCTGAGTTCCTACAGAAAATGAACCTGTAAGACAGCTGCCTTAAAGTTCAAGAGGCATAATCAGACACATATGTGCAACAAGGGCAGCTCTTAGGGCTCAGTGAGAGGAATTCATCATTTTGAACACACTCCTTCATTGGTGGCTAATTAGTTTAAATAAAATGAGGTGTGCACTGTTTGTCAGGGCTCTGAAGTCATTCATTCCCAAAACACAGATGACTGCCCCATCTGCGCTATCATTGAGACAAAACTGCTTCTGCTGAGATTACTTTTTCAAGGGTGTCTTATCAAAACAACTATTTCATACTCAGTAGAAGTATTTCCACCAGCCTTTCTAACTACATCAGTCCCTCTCTGACCACTAAGTACAGCTCTGTCCTGCTGTTGCAATGTCTCTGGATTTGTAAAGTCAAGTCAAAGCTTAGACATGCAAGCCTAAGTTCAGGTTTCTGAAAAGCCACCTCCACCCCTTCCAGTGGTGGAGCACTGGACAGTCAAGTCTAAAAGCCTTGGAAGATGGACCACCCACTATTGGCCACAACTGAAGGCCATGGAGGAATAATTTTCATGCAAGTCATGGATATTCTCCAGTGAAGGCCACCCAGAAGAGCAGTAGAGTAGCAGCTCGGACAGAGAGAATATGCAGCACCATACTTGGGATTCTGCTGCTCTAAACAGAACCCTGCTTATGACTTCAGATGGAGTCTCTTCCAGCAGTTCAAGTGGCTGAGATGAGTATACTACTGGTGGTAGTTTCACATCAAGCTGATTGTTTTTGTTGGAATCTTTCTTATTTTGCCTTTTCCACCCATACATTAAAAGAACTAAGATTTTGTCTAAGACTTGTTAAATCAAGAGGGAGAATCCCATTGACCACAAAGAATGGTGCATCATTCTGTTTGCAAGGACACATTGTTGGTTTGACTCCAGCAGCATGAGCAAATTGAAGATGCTTGCATAATATTTACAGACTGGTTTACTGCTTGGAAAAAATCCTGCATGAATCCTGTAATACTTCCCCTTTTTGTGAACCTTAAAGATAACTTCTTTGACATAATTCAATAAAAATATCTCTTCCTTACTAAAATAACAATGTCCTTGAATGAGTACAGTGAATTTGTATTCAGAGAAGACACAGATCTTACATGTTTTCCTCTTGTTCAGTAAGCACATTTTTCTGCAGCGTTCCTCCTCCCCCCCTTCATAAGGAAGCTTAAACACGCAGGGTGAGATTTTTTTCACCAGTTTTTTTACTCACCAAGCAAAGGCACTACTCAATCCCAGTACCCTGACTATCTGATCTTTTCACTGTAGAGATAAACAAGAACAGAAGCTGCTGGCTTTCTCTTTAATCTATACTGCCCTCCCTGAGGAGGCCAGAAGCCAGCCAGGATCAGAAGAGAGAAGCTGTGGTCATTGCAGGTCATGGTTGTATTTGCCTTCTGGCTTCCTTCCAAAGTAATACCTTCTCTTGGACCAGAGTTTATTTTGCATTCTGAAAATATTCTCAACAACACCGTTTCCTTTTTCAAGTTATTTTTTGCACAGCCCTTTGGGAACCTGTGCAGCATGCTGGCCAGCATGTGTGCGTGAGCATCTGCATGCCTGGGTCTCACACCACCGCCCAGGGCAGCCTCTGAGCCTTCCCAACAGCTTCTGACCTCTGCAACCTCTAACTCTTGACTGGTTGCTCAGTGCCAGGCAGCTGCAAACGTGTGGCAATACCATTTTTAATTTTTTTTTTAAACATCACATACAGCTCAGCCATGGCAACATCACATTGTTAAGTGGAACCACACAGGATACCAGTCCAAGTGATTGAAACAGAAGCAACCACATTACCAACATGCTGATAACTTTTTGGCCAGGCCTGCTTGGCCTTTCTGATATTGTTCTATGTTCACAGACACATAAAAAATGTTGGCCAAGGTCCTCTCCCAGAGGTCAAACTGTAGATGTCATTAAGGCAGTTGCAGAGAAGAACTGCATTCCCATCTGGCATCCTCTGACCTAGGATCTCCAGTTCAGCCATCATAACTCTGCTCTTGCTTAAGCCTAAGAAGATCCAGCTTGCACAGTATCCCTTTCACTTCCAGTTCAGATACCAGACTCAGCAAACAGTCTCAAATCTTCCAGATGACAGTAGCATTGGGTCACAGCTGACCACTTCTCCATGTAGGAAATAAAAGATTAAACAGCACTCTGGTTCCCCCAGCAACCAGAAACACAGGACATTTCCTTCAGCCTCGTGCTTTAGTTTGTCAGAGGATGTTTACCCACATGCTGCCAGAGCTAATGATGTACTGCAGGTTTGGGAACTTGTCATGAACCAACAGTAGGATGAATTGAGGAGCAGATTGCAACCGCATGGTGTTTCTGAAAGTGAAGAGTGGCTCAGTGAGTAGGAGCAAAGGACATTGATTCATCTTACTTAAAAATTACACAGCTTACTTGTCCCTACAGAGTATTTCTGTTGTACCAGAAAAATAGAAGTTTGAAATATCTGAGACATCACATTCTGTATTTAAAAAAGCCTCTGTATTTTCTCAGCCACCACAGGCCTACACCAGACAACACTTTCCATGGCTGCTGGACCGAATGTAAAAAGTCAAGGCTGGTGACTTAGCCACTGCCTCCTGAACAATGACCTGTTCGCCTTTTAGAAAAGAAAGAGAAAAGCTGAGCTTGAGACAAAACTTTCACAGTGATACAATTCTGACTCCAGCTTTTGGGTCAAGTAGCAGGATAAGCAGGGCCACTGTGGTACCTATTCAGTATTCTACTGTTGGAAAACGTAGTTTTCTTGAACTTTAGATTTTCTGTTGGGAAACGATGTCAGTAGAATTCACCCTAGAGAAGACGAGGGAAGCATGCAGTCAATCAAGAAGAAATAATTCCTTGCATCCACTCCATTCCTCATATCCCCCATTTTCTCCAACAGAGCACACTAACTTCCCAGCTGTCTCTTAATTTACTTGCAATCAGAGGTACTGTGAGCTGCACCTTCCCTTATTCTTCCCTATTGAAATGACCTCTTTAAGGCATAGATAGGAATATGACTGACTATTGCTTTATACTTTCCTGGTGGTTTATGTGTCTATCACTAATCTGAGTCACTGTACTGAAGGAGAGCAAAGACTCCCTGCACAGTTCAGGACACTGCATAGTCTCTATGCCTGTGTCACAGATGTCAGTACTGGAGACCTTTCCCTAGAAAGAGCTCTCATCCCAGTCTGGTCTCAACTGCAGGTCACTTGTGTTTTATTTCTGCTCTCAACTCTACCTTATATATGAACCCTCATTCAAAATTATTTCAAACAACTGTGAAGCACAACTACAGCAAAGGTGACCAAGTAAATGTGTTTGGTTGTTTAGATGCTCGAGTGCCACAACTGAGACAGACCAAAGAAAAAGAGAATAGCAATTTCATCAAATGAGCCATACTGAATTACCACACCCCTTTGAGTGAGGCCATCCTTATCAGAATAGGAAAGTTCCACTAAGAGATTTAATTTCCTATGTCCATGGGCAGCTTCCTAACAATATTAGAAATCTTTTGGTTTTCTTTCCAAAGAGTGGGTGGACAAAGTGGAGAAAATACAATTTCAGGAAACAAATTTTCAGGACCGCTGCACAATCTGTGATACATTAAACTTTCTGAAATGAACCACTTTCACAGTGTGCATCATTCAATAGCCATTACACACACAGTGCAGTAAACTTCTCCCCCACCATGCAGAATGCCCATGGATAAATGCCATGCCTCGTTCACTTCCCCCCCTCCCTGTCTTTGCACCTGCACTATGCTGCACAGGGAGCAGCAGAAACAGCCACTACATGAGTGAAAGCATCACACTTCTACTCATGGCCTTGCCTGGAGCAGCTGGGACTTTTTAGAAATTGGGGAACAGTCAACTGCTTTTGTTCTATACCTATTTCTTGAGCAACTGCTTCAAATGTACTATAGAAGGTGGCCTTACTGTAAAAGTTCCTTTTCCACAGCATTCCAACCACTCCTGTGCCTAGATTTATGGTCCTTCTATTAAATGAATATAAGACCCTGCACCTCTAATTGTGAATAAGCCGTGGTTGTTTTGTGTTTCAGTAGAGGTTTAGCTCTTGACAAATAGAGACAGTCAGATTATTATATATATGACATGAACTGGAGAGTAAAGCAATGCTAAATGGCTTAATGAGCTGGAAGGAAGCAAGCCCTGCTTAACCACTGTTTTTGCAGGCTTGCTAATATCTATAATTCATCCAAATAATTGGCAGATTGAAGATCTATAGCAGCCAAGTAATCCTGGCCATTCCCACCTGGCTAGTAAAAAAATTTGATGATTAAACAAAATGTCTAAATCTGATGGCAGCAATAAAACCTAGTGTGTTGACACTGGATCTGAGCTAGCACAGTCCATGGAGACCAGGAATGCTCTAGGCTGACTAGATCCCACCAGGGCAAACTGTGGTTGGGCTGGCAACACAAGTAGCTACATTACCCTCAATGAAGATGAGGTGGCAGAAAATAAAATTGCTGTTCTTAAAGTATCTGCTGCTCTTGCTTATATACCACTTTCTGGAAGGCAGAGTTCTGTAACCACCATGCCTGACTGTGTCAGGCATCATGTGAAATTCTGTCAAGACTGAGGTTCGTTAAAAGATGGATGTGCCCCTATGCCTTCCAACTGTATTCCAGTGAGAGGACCTTATAGATTCTGTTGAATTACACATGAGCAAGAAGTATGTCAGAGAAAAATAAAACCACCCTGGTTTTAGTGAAGCCTCTTCTTTATGGCTACCACCCACTCAGCTTCAGAGAAATAAACACTGCAAAGTGGACACACAGCCTCCAGTACCCAGACTGGGGTGCTCTGGGATGTATTAAACTTTCTGACACAGAACAGCAGCACAAGTGAACTTGTAAGGTAACAGCAAAAATACACAGAGCTAAGGACTTGGTTGCATGTGCTGCTGAGACAACCAGAGCTGGGGTTCCCTTTCTGGCATTGATCCAATAATTTAGAAAAGCTCTGCTCTTAGATGCAACTCCAAGTCTGCTGTCAACACCATCTAGCTTCTGGGCTTACACACTGCTGCTAACATCTGCCTCAGAACAGATGATCTGAGCCTCCTCAAGCCTTCTTGATTCTAAATAGTGACCAGCCTCATGTCTCAGACCAATCCACAGTTGCAGTTAATGGAAACTGTAACGCACAATTGTGCTAAGACCTGGGTTTGCCATTAGTAAGA
This sequence comes from Scytalopus superciliaris, assembly GCA_013400415.1. Lineage (NCBI taxonomy): Eukaryota > Metazoa > Chordata > Aves > Passeriformes > Rhinocryptidae > Scytalopus > Scytalopus superciliaris. The sequence continues at coordinate 3,227,135 of VXBX01009921.1, forward strand.
TTCCATGCTTTAGATTCTTCCAGGACATGTTACTGATTCTTCTCTACATGGAAATCATAACACAAGCAAGACTTGACAGTGGAGAAAATTTCCCATCTTCCCCTCAATAAACTGGTATTCTTGGTCCTTGAATTACTCCAGTTACTTCCAGGATATCACCAAGTAACCAGGCAGATGAAAACCTTCTGAGCATGAAAAGAAGTAGACGATATCCTGGAGGAAAAAAAATAAAGGGAAACAACTCGTTGTGATCTAATACTTTTGTAGACAGATGGAAACTAAAGGATAAATCTATGTGCCTCAACTGACTTTACCGGTTAACAGAGGCTACAAGAACCGGAAACAGTCTTGGAAAATCCAAGATAGCCTTGGTAAGAACCTTACTTATTAACTATTGAGTTAAGGGTAAAATGAACAAGCAAACAAACAGCACCATGGGATTTGATGAGCAACTTCTATTTGTTTTGAAGAAAAATGGGCACAAGAAACCTCAAGCACTTCTCCTATAGTTTGCAACTCTGCTCTCTATGCACGTAGTTTACACTTGCTTTCATTCCAACTTATTTCAAGTTAAGCCTTCTGGTTATTAACCAGAACAAATTGCTGTCATGTTTCCTTCCACTCTGTAATCAGTGGAAGATTTTATATCAATAAAAATGCATCAGATCATTGTGATAACACTTTTTGGGAAACGGGAGTTGATATGAAACTCCTGCCAGCTTGAACACATTGGGTACTTTCTCTTGAATTAATGAGGGAGCACGTGCTCCACACTTCCAATAGAGTGACTCAAGTGAGTGCTCTCCATGTAAACCACCAGCAACACAAAAAAAAATGTCCTGTCATACTTCCTAGGTTTACATTAAACAGGTCCTTTTGACAAGGAAGAGCAAAGGAAGGAAGTTGCAGCTCACATGCCCTTGATTATAAGTAAATCAAGAGACAGCTGCAAAGTTAATCTCAAATGTAGCATTTGCAGAGCATTATCTTTGATGCAACACATCTCACCCTTGTGATACAGAGCCTTCACAGAAGCAGCTGTGGGTCCTTTAAACTATTGCTTTCCTAAGGGTGACATACATAGACAACAGGTAGCTATTTGAAGAACATAAAACCCATGCCTGGGCTGTTCCATATAACCACGTGCAAAACTGGGGCCTGGGACTGCTCCTATGGCATCCATGTCAGGTGGAATTCTGCTGTCAACCTCAGTGTCAGCAAGATCAGGTTCCTGAAGGCTCAAACTGCAGTTCCCTCAGCAAACAAAACTGATTCCCAGGCTCATTGTTGCTGAAAGAGTGAAAGGGTCTTGCTGACACTCTCCACTGATAATTTTCACCTACATTAGTGAACTGAATCAGGTTACAGATGGACATAACAAACAGCAGAGTTGGTGGCAGAAGTGGAATGGGATGACACAGCCAAGAGCAAGAGCAGGAGATGCACTACCTCTCAACAGAAGTGTGTTAACTGAATAATGTCAGAAAAAACTTCATAAAGTAAGGTAAAATTGACAAATAGTTGCATGAGATTAGCTCAGTTGGTTAGAGCCTGGTGCTAATAACGCTGAGTTGTGGGTTTGGTCCCTGTATGGGCCATTCACTTAAGAGCCAGACTACGTGATCCTTGTGGGTCCCTTCCAACTCAGAATATTCTGTGATAAGAACTGCCAGTCCATGGTGGGTGCAAACACCCAGCTGGCAGCAGAGGAGTGCACAACAGCACCCTGTTCACCCACAGCATAGCTGTCAGCTTAAATCAGCTGTGAAATTCTATCTCCAATACAAGGGTGCCAAGTGCCAGGAAGGAGCTATTCTGCTTTGATATACCTACCAACTGGGTGTATTGGTTTGTCACAATGTGATTATTCAAGGCTTCAGGGAGTTTAAAAGCATGCTGTGTTCCTAGTTGATAGCATATTTATGAACATGCTCTGTTCCTATTTGGTACTAGGTCATCATTGTATAATTTAGGAGTCATAAGCTGTCAGGCTGCCAGCAACCCACTGTACTCGCCGCACGATGTTTTTTGTTGTTTCACCATAGTTTAAGTTTAAATAAAATCTTAATTGCAAATGGAAAAAAAAAAAAAATCTGCCTAATCAATCAGGCCTGCTCTGAAGAGAGTTTCCAAAAGTTTCATAATTGGGAAGTTCAAGCCAGTCCAGAAAAGATTTACTGGAGTTAACAATACAAAAGGGCTTGCTTGAAAACGTTGCCAAACTCCCACTCAAGACAGAAAATCAGCCGGAGAGCACCATCTATTGGCCACAAAAAATGGCTGGATTGCTTTCTTTTCGCCTTTTAGAACTTAAGCCGAAGATAGCACGGCGTGAGCCGCCGGCAGCTCCACAGGTACACTCCGCAGGACATGCTGAGCTGCGCAGAGAGGGAAGACACTCGGACCCATCGCACACCCACAGACCCACGACTGGGCAGCTCTTTTGCATGTCAGACAGAAGTTTTGGCTTGATCAAATGTGACCCCAGGACTGGCTGCTTAGGGGAGGACAGTACAGGCAGTCTTGGCACTTTATTTCAATGTCATTTTCCTCCCCAACAATGACATCTAGGTTTGGTGACTTCATGGCAGAACCAAGCTACAATCAGAGTTTTCTGATTCTGGCTTTAGACAACCATTGTTGCCTCACCCAAAGGCACATCCCACAAATGAGCAGCATCCCAGAACGGTGAAACCAATGTCAAAATGGCACCTGGCAGTTGTCTCTGCATGGCACTGAGAGAATTCCTCAGCCCTTTGGCCTCTCCCTCCCCATGCACACAACAGCATTTTCCTGTGTGTCTCAATACAGAAGGGGCAGAAGAGGGCTAGCCTACATCGGTGTCTATTTCTATGGCACTGTCAACAGCCCCACAGATGGCTGGCTTATCCAGAAAGTGTGTTTTTGACTGCAGAATTATGTTTCTGAGGAATCCTACTCCAAGCTGATCTTATCTTTAGAGTATCTCTATTTAGATGCCTAAGTTTAGAATTCAAGGGTTGGCCTATGAATCCTACTTTTAACTGTGAAACAGAGGTCCCTGGGAAACACTTTTATTAGAGCTGGCTAACACTTCTGGCTGGAGAAACAGGAAAGAAATCTTAAGTAGCTTTTCACTACTTTTTGCCTAATTGCCAGTTGCGTTTATTAGAAATACCATGAAGGCATGAAAACTAAATTAATGCTGTCCTTGAACCAAGGGAGGCTGACTCAGGTCACCACCAAACTCCGTGGCACTGGTGCTGTCCCGGAAAAATTTGTTAGAAGTCAAATAGTCTGAAAGGTCCCACTCAATGTCCACTTCCAGCAAGGTCAGAGGGACCTGGCTGTGGTACAAACATGAGAGGCACAGAGCCCCACGGCAAAGGCACCGCTGCAGGTAACACGAGTTCAGTTTCCAAAGCAACACCAGCTTCTTGGATCCTGACTGGACATGAGGAAAGCTCTGAACTGCCTGAGCAGTGAGTCACAGGAGGACCATCTCCATCACATGTGGTCTCTGGAGCATTTCCAGCTCCAGTAGTTTTCCAGACTTTTTGCAGAAGCTGTACAGAGTTAAGTTGGATAAAGAAGTTATCAGTGATAATGGTGAACTAACTATCTGTGAATATCAGTGAATCAAACAGCCAATACAGACTGTGTTTTGGTTTGAAATAAAATGGATGTTTCCTGAGAAACAGAAAAGCTGTTCTAGTCAAATATGAATATTTAATACACACTTTTTTCTAAAAAAAAAAATCTATTAATGGTTGTGTTTGAGTTTTTTTTCTTTGGTTGGTTGGTTGGTTTTGGGGTTTTTTTGGGGGGTGGAGGGGAGGGTGGAGATGAAGCTAAATTCAAAGTGGATACAAACATCAAACTTTGGAGCAACAAAAATACAGATCCCGATCAGAACATCTCAGCTCAAATCAAATACCAGATGAGAAAATAAATCTAACAATGGCAAAAACTGCAGCCCCAAAGTTCTGCCCATTTTAGCAAATTTCCTGACCTAAAAGCACAGAATGAAATTATAGAAACCTAACTGGATTTCATGGGAGGGAGAGGGGTCCTCTTTTGTCAGAGCTCTTCCCCATGATTCCCATTCAAATTGTCCCAGGACACAGTAAGGAATGCAGCAGCACAGAGATGGAAAGGCAGGCCATGGTAAACTGCAACAAGTGCTCAAATAAATCAGTGCAAATAAGCTAAGCTCTATGACAAATTTCTGCTGCAGAGCAGAGAGGAGATAATTAAATCAGAAGCAATAATTATGGCTGACAAAAAACTTGACACAATTAGGAGAAAGATAAATCAGTAAGTCACTCCAAAATAGGCAGGCAAGGGAATGTCCAGCAAACAGCATCCTGTCTAAGGTGCTTTAGTGAAATTCTTCTGGGAGAAGGCCAGCAGGTCTGAGGTCTCAGAGCCCAGAGCTCAAATTGGAAAATAATGAAGCTGGTCTGCTGCCATTGCTATAGAGGTGACAACGCTGCAAAACAAAGGGATTCTGGAGCCTGAGTTAGGGCAGTGGGAGAGATCAGCTTGCACATACAGCAAGGGGTTGGGTTACATGTAATTGCTCCTGTGAAGAGTGGGTGGTTTGCAAGTGTTATGACAGCTGCAGAGCGGAGGATGTCTCTGCTATGAGACAATACAGAGCTAGACCACAAAACAGGGAGGCACAAGTCACCAAACTTTCTAACGCAGGGTAAGTACTCTGTCCCAAGGCACTTGCACTATGCAGGGACTCCAGAAGCAGGTAAGTTTATCAGCACTTACATTCATCCATTCGTTCCCTTCAAGGAACACAGAGTGGCTCTACACAGCCAAAGAAATAAACTCCAGGGTAGCTAACAGGTCCTTTTGCTGCATAAATCCATGTGTTAACCATATGAGTGGGGCTTTCTTCTCAAAATTTGCAGGGCAGGGCTGGGGGACAGTGATTTTTCAGTCTAGATTTACCAACTTTATCATGTTTTCATCCTCATTCCTTGAAGACAAAAACATTAATTGTATGTTCTTAACATGACAGATTGTCTTGCTGATATAATCTGTATTCAGAAGTTCCTGGAACTGCATAGCTTATTACAACATGATTTTCACCTTTAAATGACTGATACAGAACTTTACGTTTAACTCCATCTTTACATCTTTTATCTAGGAATGCATTAGGCAGCCAGTTCCTCTTGTCTGAATTTTCTATTCAAAATGCTTAATGAGCAAGCAGCAGGACCGCTAGCACATTCCTACACTAACAGCTCCCACACACACAAGAGCTCACCTTCAGGCTTGCTGCTTTAAAAAGCTCTCTTATTTGCATACCAGTGTGGGTGCAATGCATTTCCATGCATCCAAATAAACTGGGCACTGCTGCCTTGTAAATGCATACACAGGGAGTGAGCCTGGCACTCTGCACACAGGCAAAACATGAGCAGGCCCCCCGGCTCAAGCCAGCCAGCTGGCCAGGTCTGCTCAGCCTGCTGGCACTGCCACTGCCACTGGCTCATCAGCCAGCCCTGCTGCACCTTCCCTATCTTCCCCAGCCAGTAGGACCCTCTGGGTGCTGGTTTCTTCCTTAATGGCATCAGCATCGAAAACCCTTTGGAAGTGCTTCACACGATGACGAACTCATGACACAAGCATGGCATTTTTTCTTCACATGATGACAAACTCATGGCACAAGCATGGCATTTTTTCTCCTTCTGATGTTTTTCCACTGAGTCCCATTTTGCCTGTGCAGTAGTTGATCTCCTAAACTATATTAGGGTACCAATTGTTTTTCCTGTTCTGGGAAAACTGGCAAGTGAAAAATGTATTTGAATGGAGAGGAAAAAAGTTGTCCTGAAGTGTTAATCTTCCGTCTGCCAAAAGGAAGCAAGACAGAACTTTCATCACAGACAGCAAGACAAAACTCCAACTTAACAGCTTGGTTTTGATACTGCAGCAACAAATATTCTTCCACAGTGCTTTCCATACCAAGTTCTACCATGGAAATTAAATGGGGACCGTGTCTACCCAGCTTCCTGCCCTGGTGCCCAGCATTTCCAATGTTTGACACCTGTGTGGCTGTTTCTAGTCTTTGTCCAACCTTTGTTCACCCCCCTCCTGAGCCCTGTGGTCATTTCCCCAAGGATATAAGCACATTGCAAACCTTAATTGCAGAGCCTACTTTAGCTCAGTCTGGACAGACCCAAGTGTTTTCAGCACAGAAGGTCTCTCATTTCAATCCTGAGGGAACCTGCCTAGACATCCACTGCCACAAAACTAATAGATCCAGATTGTGCCTTGAAGGCTTGGGTCTGTGTGGGAGCATCACTGAGATGCATGACCTGGGCAGAAGCTTGAAATGTGATTCTCCACGAAGAAGTGCAGTCCTTCATCAACTGACAGTCATCTCTGCTATACTGGAATCACTCCCCCCTCCCCTTGCTAACAATGAGGGTGGTTTGAGCCTGACAAGTGCACCAAGCTCCGAAAGTGAGACCCAGTAAACTGATGCGGGAAAGGACCAGCAGGAAAAGAGCATTAAATAGATAAAGAGCTTGTGTCTGTCCCATTCAACATACTCTTTTAAAAAAAGCAGGACTAGATATCTCCACCTCTTGTCCAGAAAGAACACCTTTCATTTCTACTGGATCCTGCAGAGAGCTGTCTTTGATGTAGAGTGAAAACATGTTCAGTGGATCAAAAAGTTTGACTGTGCCAGGAAATCTAGGAGTAAAACAGGGAACTATGCTGCAGAAACCTAGTATGAATCCTTTGCACCTCTCTGTCCATGCAGAAAAGGCAGACAGCTAGCACAGTGGTTTGCTGCAAAGGGAGACACAGCAGCACACACTGAGCCATCCCTGCTCAGTGCACACGAGAAGAGGTATTTCTGCATCAGGTCACTTCAGGAAGGGGAGATGAGCAGGGGACCTACAGCCTGGGGGCCACAACTGTGCACTCTGGCAGCTGCTTCCTTCTCCTCGGTCCCCTCATTATTCAGTCACACAATGGTGGCTCACAAAAGCCTATTTGATCCTCACTGAGGAAAAATTCTTACCTCTGCTTTAACAGATCTAGCATTTCCTGCAGAGACAATCAGGATCCTTGGCCAGTTATCATTCCCACTTAGCTCTCTGTGAGTTTACCTGAGTAAAAGAGAAAATTTGCTCTTCCACTCTTCACTAAACCAGACTGTACAAACCACGGGCAGGATCTGATCCCTCTAAGAGCCACAGAAGCATTGTTGCTGATTTTACTTGGGTCATGATTTCACATTTCGTTTTCTATTGAGAGAGGAAAGAGAAGCCCCCACTCTTTCTTCCCCTTCCCCCATTCTCACTAGTGCTTACCAGTTATCAAAATCTACACACAATTCGCAGAAGAGATTCTTTGTTATTTTTCCTTTCCTATAGTAGCACAAATTTAACATGCAAACAACCTCGGCCTTTTTGATGTCAGATATGACTCATGAGATAGAAGCTGGCTTTACTGATTAATCTTACTTATGCACATGTCTTATTTCTCCCCTATGACTTGCCAAGAGCATTTATTTTTGCTACACTAGGAACAAAATCGCAGCTATGTCTCCAGAGCATTACATATTGCAGACTCTGTCTCTTTGGCCCTCTGCATTAATTTTCTTCAAATGACACCAAGGGGCCGATATGTTAAGTTTGCACTATTGGTCTGACAAAATTTTGGCTTCTCTTTGTAATCATTTGTGTAAAAAGCATCAGTTTGGGTTAGCTTAGACCTATTGCGGAGGGAATCACTCTAGCACAGAGCACTCTGAAACTGCTTTCACTTTCTGTGCTTGCTGAGGTTTGTGGTTTTGAGGCAGTGTAAATTGTATCAGGGACGCTGACAACTGTCTGGCGTGCAGCTGGAAGTGTACACTGGAAGACTCTATTAATCCCAGCTTTGCTTTCCTGTCCTTTCTAAGAGGATTTATTTATCGAATTAGGTATTGATCCTACCCTAGTTATTGGAGTTGATTCACAGCTGCATGACTCCATGGCCTGCTGGCATAAACAGTCTAAAATCAGATGAGTACTATGAGCACTAACACAGAAGATGTAACAAGGGCAAGTCCAATTACGTAATAAGGATAGAGATTCCTGAGCTCCTCTGGACCTCTTCCACAGTGATTTACTTTCCTTACTTCTTTTTCATTGTCTTTCAGGTACAAGAATCTAAGATTATTCCTCACACATTATTTTCCTAGGTTTGGGTGTATTATGATTGAGTGTAACTCATGCTACAGGCCTTCTGATATTTCTTTAGGCTGACTTAACTGTAATAAATTTATCTGTCATAAAGTTCTTTGATATTCAGTCTAACTTTTGGGGTTTTATGTCGTCATAATACTTCAAATTATAAAAGAATGCTGTTCACAGCTGCTCTACAGAGAGAACTGTAAAACAGCATATCCTTATCCAAAACATTCAGAGATCACGAAGGTTTCCCTGACAATGAGAGGTGGATCCCATTCAATCAAAGGAAAAATCCCTTCTTCACTACCTGGTTCTTCATGTATATGTTGAAAATAGCCTTGCAAGCTTCCTTCTGACACAGGAACTATGAGTTCCTAGATCTGCTAGCTCAGCCTGCTCATCCTGAAAGCATACTGAATGCTGACAAAGCCGCATTTGTGTCAGCAGCCTACCCTCAGACATCTTTTCTTCAGCCCCTCCTGACTGTGCACTGCATGGTGCAGCCATCTACCCTCATCCAGCAGTTCTCAGAGCACTGTGTTTCCTACATGTGCCAAGCAGCAGAGACATTGCTACACAGTAAGACAGACATTTCTGAGTATCAAACATTCTACATGACTGAGGGAGGAAAGCAGCACTGTGCCAACATTCCCATACACTAAAGGATGCAAAACTGCCATCAGAAAAAAATCTTGGGCTCTGTGAACTAATTCTAGATTTACTCTGTATTATTCTTTCAGCAAGATATAGGAATGACAGAGAAGTGTACCAACATGCTGAGTGGACTGAGCAAGGACATATATTTTAATGCAGCACTTACTGGCTCACAGTTCCTATTGTGTACCCTGAGGGAAAGCATAGCAATACCTTTTGTAGATACCTAAACAAAGGTGTTGCTACCTAACCACATGGCAAAATTCACTTCACAATTAACTAAGAAAATAACCCAATAAGGTAACCGATTGATCCATGGAAAAACAACTGTGTGATATAGAGAGGAAGAGCAGATAGCTAACTAGAACTATACCTTGTAAAAACTGACCAGCATGCACAGTCCCCAAACACCTCACGCCTGCCTCTTTCTAGCTACATTGTAATCCTATTTGGCAGTCTCTGCAATTTAAGAAATTCAAGTTTTTACATGTGTTCTTAGGAAAAGCCCAACAAACTTTTGCAACCTTAACTTCATTTTGCCTTAATGAAAAGCACCTTAGCAGAGGGTCTATAGAGCCTGGATCTGCTCCAGTGCTGTATGGAAGGTTGCTTATGGATTTCAACCTTTTAGGCTCAAATCTAAAAAGATTCATTCACACAAAACAGCTCGGTGAAGCCAAATAACTAGGCTTAGTCTAGGCTGTCCTGAGATATTTTATTACAGATGAAACCAATTCCCTTTGAAGATAAGGGAATGCTTTAGTTGATGGCCTTTATTTTGCTTTTGGCAAGATCTATGTAAATCTGGAGTAATGCCATTGACTTCATAAGAACTTCACCCCAGATTTACAGTGATGTCACCAGCAGCAGTCTATAAACCCTGGTTGATTGAAAATGAGTACCGAGCCCTTGAATTGAAACTGAATCTTAAAGTTACCAGTGGGAAGATATTTTTTCAATTGCACGTGTGATTTTTGTTAATTTGTAGTGAATTATTAATTTAACCCTTAAAGACAAAGAATTCACATAAATCAGCATAATTTATGTCAGGAATTAAGCATACCTAATTAACTACAATTGTTGATTATTAATTATTATTGCTTTCTGGGTAACCAAGATTCCTAATGCTATAGGGTGAGCCAGAAAATCTAGTGTGTTTTGATAATGTATAGATATTTGGGATTTGGAGCATATTGGAAGGTACACATTTTCTTTAGTATAATTTTCCTCAACTCAAACACATCCAGAGTGAGATTTAGGGAGAATTAAGTTATTTTCTTAGGGAGTTTCTTAATGTTCTGCTTTCAAAATATTGTAATTTTGGACAAAAAAAACCAAAAAAACGTATATGGAGAAACTTTTATCATATATGATAAAAACCTCCATATTCTTCAAAAGTCTTCTCTTCTGAGAGAAATGCATTTTTGAGACACTTTTTTCACACTTAATGCCAAAGCGTTAAGCCAATGGTGAACAGGTTAGAGTTATACTTTTAAATGATATTTCATGTAACATTAGTAAGTCATTTGAGTTCCTGACAAAGTCTACTTATTTCTTTCTAAATGTTTAAGGCTCAGGGGGAACATTATCATAATCTAGTCTGATCTTCTGCTAAACAGACAGCCAAGCACTGAGAGGGAATATGTTGTGGATATTGTTAGTAGTGAGGTTTTGTATACCCAGTCTGGACATGGAAGACACCATGGTGCCACTTGGAAGTTGCACTGCTCTTCTCATCTTGACCTACCGGGCTAAACAGGTGAAAATTCTCTAAGTAAATTTATTTGTTAAGCCATCTTAAGGAATTTCATGATACACAGCTAGGATTATACAACAGCATAGACACTTACCTCATTGATGATCCTCACCTTTTCACCCCACTCCAACGTGCATCCAATACCGCCTACCATTAGACAATGGCCTCTAGAGGCCTTTGATGGAGGTATGGTACCTTTTAAATCTCTCAATACATGGAGTTAAATCACTGAGCAAGGTCCCTCACTGATGCTCACCTTGGGTCATTCTGACACAGAAAGCAGGCTGCATTATTATCTGCATTATTATTTCATCGGTGATGTCAGTAGCCAGAACATTTATCCAGATCCTATTTCATGCTCCAACAGGATCCTTGCCTCAGAAGCTATCATACAGTCAGGAGAATAGATCTGGGGAAAAGTCCAGACATGAGAAGAATACCAACCTCAGAATAAGTAACAAAGGGGTGGAATAAAGTCCATCATACCACAGACAACAGCATGTCACTGTACAGCAGCAAGACAGAAGATGTTTTCCTATTATTTTGAGAATTTATACTCTGGGTCTAGTATGTAATCCCAAGCTTTACAACAGTCTGATCAGCCTCTTCACCTCATCTTTCTAATTCCCATCTCATGCCCCCTGGATCTATTTAAAACAGTCCAGATAAAATTAATTTCTTGGCCTGTTATTTGACCATGTCACATAAACCAAATCTGAGCCAAAGACAAATCCAGCTCAGGCTGTGGTTCAGGTTTGGGTTTAAATCAAAAGAATGCTTGTGATTTGAGTAGACAGAACATTAATAAGTATCAACAATATAATAGCCTGTAATAATTAGTTTACTTTGCAAGAATAGAGTCACAGATGAATCAAAAGAAAGAAACTAATCCCCTGAGTGATATGGTTTTAGGATTAATACAGTATGAACAGATATTCAGAGACATGCAAGCCAATCCAAAATGCAGTAGGGTTTGTTTGGCACCAAGCTTCCACCTTTGACTTCATACTAATAAAAATTAGAGTTGCATGTATTTTTGTTTCTTTCCTCTAACTTATATAAAAATACTTCAACCAATTTAAAGAGCAAAACTTTCCCAAACTACCAAAGTCCAGGGGCCTCTATTTTTGCAGCTCCAACAATTTTACTAAGACATCTCCTATTTTGTGACATTTTAATTATTCACAGCACTAGTGCACTACAAGTGAAACATGCTGTGTATTCTCCATTCACTCATTCATTAGTTTTAATTAAACCTTCTAATTTTATTTATGCTGTCATGGACTGATTAACAATTTGCAGCACAAACCAGGAAGTTTTAAACAGCACCTTGAGAAATCTTCCTTGCTCTAAACAGAGATCTGCTATAATAACTACAAATCTGCTGGATTATGTTCTGAAAGGCAAAAGGAACTACATCAGCAGCTTTCCCAAAGCAATTTTCTCTTAGCTGTTTAACAAAATATATCTCAAGGCCTTTGGTAAGAAACACAGATGATGAGGTGTCCAAGGGATTCAACAGAATGAAACTGCAGACAGACAGTGTGAAAGTTCCTTTATTAGAAGCAGTCTAGGGCTGAGATGGAGCAGCATGATGCAATAGGAACAGTGGATCAAGTCCCACTTCAGCAGAGACTCAGGACACTTTAAGTGTTGCCAAAACGATGAAAGGCAATCCCTGGAACTTGTTAAAGGATAAATTCATGGGCCATCTTAAGTAACTCCAAATAGAGTCTTTATAGCTGTAATTTACACATTTTGTTATTCTTTTAAATTGCTGTAAGCCATTTGAAGTGCCTGTAACTTGCACCTTCTGACAACAGACCTTCTATCAAGACCTTCATCACAGTGATCTTAGAGCACCTGAGTTCATCAGCATGTCTGCTATACCTCACAAATGCAAAGATTTAAGTTCAGCCAAAACACCCACCCATACGCCACCTCTGCAGTGCCCTGCTCAGCAATTAATTCTGGTCCCCAGATTTCATAACAGCCATTCCCTCACTCTTCACATATGGTCTTTCCTCTCTGGTCCCCATGTACACATTTCCTTCTCACATCTGTTTCTCTCCCCACCTGAACATCTCAGCTCCGCCCTCCTGTTCCCTCAGCAGTGTTTCATTCCCTTCTACTTGACTAGACAAGACTGACTCAGACTGCTTCTTCCACCTTTCCCTGCTAGGTGTAGCTGTGCTCACCAGCTGAGACAACGCCAATAGAAGTCTGGAAGAAATAAGCATCTCCATTGAACAGAACTCATTGAAAGATTTGGGGAGGATAACCAGAGTTCTGGGCTCTTCCTCTTCCCTCACTACTCTTCTCTGTGTACCGCTTTTACTCATGACAATAAGGAGTGAGGTAAGTAACAGGTAATCATATTCCCTCTCCCCCTTTGCTGGAATTAACTTGCAGGGTTTTCAGCTACGTGGTCCCTACTTCAGAAACGTAACTTCCAATTCTCTAGTCAGTACAATATATGCTTTATACAATTCTGAGTTCCTGTCAACTGCTGTGGAGCCCTCAAATAACTATTCACATTCTTCCATGATCTTTTTGTGTAACCCAGCAAAATGCAGTCTACAGACATGGAAGTCCTAACACGAACAAGGGAACTGTGCATTACCTCTCCTTTTTATGGTACAGTATCCATGCTGCAACAGAATGAGCTAATGGGGTAAAGAAGGAGAGGGACAACCTCCTCAGGGACCACAACCTTTCCTACATAGCCATCATCATTATGTGAAACCCTATTATTTTGCTTATAGGCTTGCAATTAGGGAGAAATAAATACAGAGTGAGGCACTGACATTTCATCTTCCTGGGCTCTGCTCTGAGTATAGTCTGAGGCCAGACAGTGAAATCTGTTTGAATGTGTCAGTCTAAAGTGAACTAAAACAACGCAAGATTTTATCCTTTGGCACAACCTGCAAAATCTGCTCACACAAGAATTCAGCAGTGGGCTATTTATAGAGGCTGCACTACCTCCAGGCCCGGAGCAAAAGGTTGTCCCAGGAGAGCCCAGCTAAGACAAAGCAGAGCAGCGCAGGCGGAATCTGCCCGCCTCATCAGGAGGGTTGGATTTCGCTCTGGCCAAGAGTGTTCTCGGCAACAAATGAGGCCTCCCATAATGTATTCCAATAAAAACAGAGGCTTTAAAAAGAAATCAGTGGTTTGTTCCCTTCCAAGACATATAAATCGTTTTAAATTGCTCTATTTTAGAAGCATTAGAGATTTCTTTTAGGCGATGCCTCCCTCTAGTGTTAGAGTCCGCAGGTGGCCGCCACTGGATCTCGCTGCCAGCCCAGTTTTTGCAGAGGTGAAAGAGTACTCGAATACTTATGCTTCTCCTCTTGGCACCATTCCACAGTTCAAATAGTCTTAGCAGGACTTTGTCAGCGAGCTTTAGCAATCCTCCCAGGTGTTAGTCATTGCAAGGAGACCTAGCACAGGTCAGCCTATAGGTGTGCCTGGCTAAAATGGCTGTAGAAGATCCTGGTTCTGGGACCCAAGTGTCAGAGCCTTGTCAAAAGCTTTATGATGGACAGCTATGAAGTACCTGAAAAGCGAAAGGCTGGTTTGGAAACACTCAATAAACACCCAGGTTCAACTTCCCTCTTTGCCTGCAGGAGACTGATGCAATTGCTCTGCCAAAATCCTACTATGTGCTTACTCAGGGCCTTAAAAAGGGTTGTGTACACACAGCTATAAAAGATAGATAGCAAAGACACACGTGAAGCAAAGATCTGTCTGCAAGCTTAGGAACAGGTCTCTACATGCTGCAGCAGATTCATCTAGAAAGTCACTTTTTAATTCCTCTGGAGAAACATACAGCCCAAACAATCACAAATATGGAACTTTCTGAAAACTTTGGTACTATCAAGAACTTCCTTACATGTGATCCATAGTCCAGCAATATCTGTTGGAAATACAAAAGTGACCACAGAAAAGTGGCAGAAGAAACTTTCACTTTTGCAATTTATTCCCATTTGCAGTCATGATTTTTTCAATCTAATAGTGCATTAGGAGTAGATTTCTGCATTTAATTTCTTAAATTCTCCACAGCAGGGAAAGTGAGGGAGGGAAAAAAAACAGTTTTATTTCTCTGCAATATAAAGAGTAACAGTTATTGCTTGCCAACTACACAATTATTTTCAAAGAGCTTAGCATCTCTCTTAGGTTGATATATAAGCTTTATTACACTGGCATGGCTCTGAGAGATACTTGCCATTCAACTCGTTGGTACAAAGAGATACAGATGCTTTATTACTGTGGATGGAATTCCCATTTCTGCCAGTGCTGACGGCAATTCTGTGCCCTCCTGAGAAGTAATGCAGTCCCTAAATCATTTATTATCTATTTGCATCACAGCTTCACAGTTTTGGCATTTTGCTTTAAAAGTATCAGGGTGCCTCAGTGTATAGCATTTTCACCACCAGCACAGAAATCTCCTAGGGTGTTGGCTCAGACCCACAGCTGATACTTCATTAGGAAAGGATTGGAAAACAGAGAAGCTAAACTGACATGCACTAAAATCTGCCACCTGCCATCTGTTTTTTGGCAGAACAGTGCAGCCCATGGGCACCAGGACACTCCATACCTGACTAACTGACCCCTCTAGCATAATGTTGGGATTTTCATTTTCTAAGCTGGCCTCAGGCAGGACAAGTGTACCCAGCTGATCACCTCAGCCATAAAAGCAGCCTTTCTAGGAATAGCCATAGCACAGGGAAGCATAAATTGCTTTGGGAAGTTTTAGGTGAAACCTGCGGTGTCCATCTCACTGCAAACCTCTATGCAGGTAGAGAAGTTTGTTCTCCTGAAATTTAGCCTCAAGATTTTACAAAGTTGTGTTTGAGCCTTATTCCAAAATTCCATTGAAATCTTTCCTTCCTCTATGTTTAACAGACCAGCCTCTCATTTAAACACATGGCTTTTTGTTGTTTTTTTTTTTTTTTAAGCTACTGTGTTTCAGGCTACCTGAAAGATAGCAGGGGAATTAGTTCCTGGAAAAATCTACCAAGTCATTTAGTGGATTTTCTGCTGTTCAGTGTATTTAAATCAAAATGTGATGACCTGCTAAGCCATCTGTGCTACTCAGCCCCAAGACTCAGGCCTGATGCACAAGTTACTGACTATTTTTACTGTGTGTCACACAGGAGGTCAGAAAAAAATGATCTAATGGTCATGTCTGGCCTTGAGCTTTATCAATCTATGAATAAATGAAAATCTTAGGCCTGAGCACTTTGGGACAAAGAACATCTTTAAATATTTAGCAAAGCACTGTGTCCACTGGGACTGCTTCACAAATAAAAGTAGCAGTCATATGCCTGAGGCTCAGGCATCTCTGGTCATCCTAATGCATGTAAACACTGGTGTGTGAGAGCTTGAAGAAGATGTTCAAATCCTGGGATCACTTAATCCTGAAAATGTAGTGGTTCGGATTACTTCTTTCTTAGACAGTCAATCCAAGCCTTTCTGTGCAGTTGCTCCATTGCAATCAGTCATAGTTCACGTACAGCATTTCCTCAGAACAAAATCTGTAGTTATGTTCGGTCACAAAACCCTTCCTTAGCCTTCAGTTTGGCAAAATACATACTAAAATCTGTCGAAGAAATGCCTAATTGAAAAAAGCAAGAATGAAGATTTGGCCAACTGCCAGCAGGGCACACCCTTAATAGCACAACCAGCTTCTCAAGCACAAAGGACTTGAGAGGATCATCCCCTGCTAAGAAACAGGGACTTAGACATGGCAGGTTATTACTAGTTATACTGGGTACATCACTGAGATGTGTTTCTCACAGAACTCCCAGGCTGTGACTCTTGGGATAATTTTTTAGAGTAGGAAATTGAACAGAAATGATGGACTGAAAATTAAACCACAGTCCCTTTTCCCCTCATCACTGCCTATAATTTAGAGAACCTGACTTTTCATTAGCCAGTTCTAAGTCACAGAAACAAATTGCTTCCTTTCCAAGTTGTTATTGTATTTGAGCTTCCTTGGAAGTCTGTTTGCAATTCCACACAGTCCTTTAGATCCAACAGCTGAACTCTGAGCTGCTGCTTCACATGGTCTGTCAGGATCCTTCCCAGCAACTCTGCAAGGCTGAGAGAAAGGGAAGATGCCCACACAGTTTAATTTCCCAATTTTGCTAGTTCAAGTGAAAGAGCATAACATCTGCATATGAAAAGCTGTCAGAACCAGTTGCAGCAAGAATTGTCATCACTAATGCTTGCATACAAGGGGAGTGAAGATAGTGGCTATGCCAACAACATTTTAAAAAACTAATCAAGCAAGAAGAGCTTGTCTTGCCCAGGAAACCATGCTGCCAATCGTTTAGCAGACTATCTGCACTGCAGCTAGCAGTTATCTATCTGTAGAAAAAAAAGAAGAAAAAAGGAAAACAAAATGAAGGTAAATGCAATTAAGGACTTCAGTAAAAGATAAACATGCATGCATGCATGCTATGTGAAAATATCAGAAGTCACATATGTATGTAGTCGAGACCAGAACTGAACTTTCAGTTCATCAGAATTTAATTTTCTGTGTGAAAACAACTGCATTGAAAACATAACTTCAAAGTCATTCTGGTTTATAGTATGGATTTTGTACTTTTACAGCCTTTGTAATAGACCATTCCAGGCAATAGATGAGGCTGAGAACAGAGTGAAATGACAGATCTCACCTACTTAGGCAAAATGATGTGTTGAGGTAGAAAACTTAAAGAAAGTTTAAGTGTTGCAAATTAATCAAGGATAGACCACCACAGAACAAGTTTTAAGGGCCTATAGAATCTATCCTTACTATGACTTTAATGGAGCCTTAATGATTTTCAACTTCTGGAAGACCTGGCTTCAGCAGACTTCAGTCCAGCAGCCTTCAGCCACAGCACCTGGGCACCTGACACAGCTTGTGCAGACTATTTGTACAATGTGCTTATTATTGATACATCATTTCCAGTGCCTGTGGTGATTCGTGGACAGATGCCATTGATCAGTCTCTGAAGGGACTCCCATATTTTTATATCATTATTTCAGAACAGAAAGACCATTTTCAATCCCATATATTCCCTTATACACAGAGCACACTAGGGATCCTTATGAGCAAGCTCTACCAGGGATCTTTGGGGTCACACCCAGTGTAAATGTTTTGTTTGACAAGTACCTGCTTTGAAGGAGTAGTATTTAGTGTTGGATTATAGCGCTCCTTCCAGTCTCAGTAGTGATCCTTACTCACATTAGTAATCTCTTATCCCACAGAAGTCTGTCAACATATAGGAAAATCTCTTATTTCCTCCTGAACTTAGGAAAGCAGCAGCATTTCATTTGAAAACTCCTCTCCCAGAAAACAACACAAAGCTCTTTTTTTCTGCTTCCAGGACAACTTAGTTTTTGACTCTCATTAATCAGTTTCTAGAAAACTGAGCCTACCCGTCCATAACATATTTTAGCTTTGACAATAGCCTGATGTTGCTCTGTCCTTAAACGCCCTCTGGTTGCTGCCTTTCTCACTCTGCTGAAAGCCTTTTTACACTCCACATTTTAAATAGTTTGAGAAATTATAAAACATTATTCCTTCCACATAAAACACAGCAGTGAAGGTTAAAAAAAAGCCTCCCTGTTGTAGTCACTAAATACTAAGTAAAGGATATTTGCAGTAATAGTATATTTCTGAACACAGGAAACAAACGAGTTTATTATCAATGTAGCACTGCTTTATTTGCCTGACGACCTTTGGGGTCTTGGTCTTATAGAGAACCCATTCTGTGTTTTCCTGAGACTTTCAGACACTGCGAGAAGAAGGGAGTAAGAAAATGAAAGAAAAGAAACTTCTTCAGTCAAGGATGTGAAATTGCAGTTCAGCATAAAGCCATCAATATCTTTGAGAATTATTCATTAATGCTCACACCAGTGGATATTAAAGCAAATGGTATAATCTGACACAGATAGCTGGCAACATGGAGAACTTGGCATTTTATGAAAACTGTCACTGGTGATAGCTTATGAGAAAAAGTAACAGAACTCCTATTCTTGGAGCAAGTATGTAAGGACCCTGTGGGTCTGTTGGGTATGCCACAAATTTGGAAAAAAAAAAAAAAAGCTTCAATGATGTTTGAAATACTTGAATTGCTGGGTACTTAACATATCCAGAGCATTTTACTGCAGCAATGTGGGCTCCATCACTGTACTGTAGCAACACAGCTAAGGAAATGCCAGATAATCAGTGTCTACAGAGACTTTCCCAGTACAAGAGGCACGGGGCAACTAAGAGACTGTGCAGCAAAGGGTCCCTGAGTGAGCAGGGACAGGACCATGACCATCTCCCATATGAGGAGAGGCTGAAAAGAGCTGGGTCTGCACAACCTAAAGAATAAGGAAGATCTCATCAGTATGTACAAATATGTAATGGCACGGTGAAAAAAAGACAAAGCCCAACATCTAATAGAAGTTATCTTCTCTGCCTCTGTATCCTGACCTACATCCTCAAACTTTCACGACTGACACATCACACCCAGTCAGACACAGACACCGCCTCTGCTGTTCCACCATTAAACACCTGTGACAGTTCTGCACAGCTACAATCCTAATAGTCTTACAAGTACTTATCAGTAGGATCTGGGATTTCTTTGGATCAGAGGTACACTACAAATGTGTTACCATTACTGGACCAGCTTGCTTTCTCTCTTGGTCTGCAGCACTGTGATGAAATTATATGTGAAAAGGTGAAGGCATCATGCCTTTGTCACTTATACTTGTGTCACTTGTCTACACGCCTGAATAATTCACGAATCTTCTTAAATCTGCATCTTGTTCCAAGACACTCGCTGCAAAAAGTCTGCACCAAGAACAGGAGCCGCGAGACAACTGAAAGGCAATGGAGGAAACCAGCTCGGCGGTCAAACTGAACCAGAAACCGTCCGCTGAAGCCAAGAGTTAAACTCTGCCCGACTCAGCATTTAATTCGCAAAACATTCCCACACGCCCCCTGCTATGCATTTATCCCACACACACACAGGTACCCCGACACAGACACACCCACACACAGACACACCCACACACAGACACACCCACACACACGCAGGCACCCCGACACAGACACACCCACACACAGACACACCCACACACAGACACACCCACACACACACCCGGCTCCGCGCACGCGCCCCGCCACGCCCCCTCCGCCGCCGCCGCGGAAGTGACGCGCGCGCGCGGCCGCGGAGCCGGCCCGGCCTGGAGCAGCTCCGGTCCCGATCCCGGTCCCGATCTCGATCCCGATCCCGCCCGCAGCCCCTCGCCTTGCCATCCCAGCCGCCGACAATCTCCGCCCTGCGGCGCCGTGCCGGCCGGGGGCTCGCCCGGAGGGAGAGGTGGGTGCAGCACCGCTGGGGCCTGAGGCCGCTCGGTGTGGGCTGTGAGGGCCGGGCCCCTCGGACGGCACCGCTGTGCTTGTATCGCGGGCTGTGCTTGTACCGAGTGCGGTGCGTTCGGAGCGGATGGGAGGGCAGCGTGGGGCGGGACTGGGAGCTGCGGGCTGCCCTGCCGGGAGAGGCTGCTCGCGAAGCCCACCAACGGTACTGATGCCTTCCTGCAAGTTAACAGCACTTGTGTGTCCGCGAAAATGATGAAAAATAACATCCTGTCAGGTGACAGTTCCATTCTGAAGATGCTGAACCTCAGCCTCAGGCTTGCCTAAGTACGCCAGGCCAGAGAACTAAGGTGCTTTATGTTTCACTTTAAAGCTGATTTGGCAAACTAAGGCTTCCATCCAACTATCCTCACCAGTACTTTCATTGGCAAATCATAACCTGTTTCAAAAGCTTGTATTTTTTGGGTTTGGGTATCTTAAGTTGCATATATTTGTGTTACGGCGTAGTCTTTTGGAGCATGACCATTTACACACAAGACTGAGTTCACTGTCTGGCAAGAGGGGTAATTTTTAGAGGTTGTCCTGTTTGTTTTCATATCAGCATCTTCCAGGAGGGTTAGGCACAGGTGTCTCTAAGAGAGCTTGACTGCTCTTTCCTTTTGATTGTGGAAGTTGGTGTGGAGATGCCTTTGTGGGGAGGACTCATAGAGTATGAGTACCAGATGTTTAGAAACAACCAATTTCTCATAAATGTGCTTATTGGTTTGCTTTATTTTTTGTTGGGCACCATCTTCATGAGGCGCTTTGTATGTGTGAATGTTTTTATGACAATGTGTTTGTTCCTTGTTGCCTTTGAGCAGAGGATGCCAACAGACAACAGTCACCTGCCAGACAGTATCCCAGAACAAAACTCTGCTACTACTTCAAGCAATAATTGCCTGCATAATGAGGAATTGGGAATTGAACAAGAAAATGGTATTTGTGACAATGATGTGGGCAATACTATTGGAGTTCCCAGCTCTGACAGCCAGCCTTCCACTTCCATGGCTGTTCCTTTGGAGGTGCCGAGAAGAGGACATCCACTTTTACAGATCAACAGGCAGCAGATTCAGTCTCTCTCATGTAGTGCACATGCTGCTGAGCTCAAAGATTTAGGAGTTGATGTCTATGACCAGGATGTGTTGGAGCAAGGAGTTCTTCAGCAAGTAGATAATGCAATTAATGAAGCTAATAAAGCTGCAGAAATAGCTAATGCACCAAAAGAATATGAATCAGTACTGGAGGACTTAAGGTAAATTGTGTTCTTTCTTATTGTTCCTTTCTGTTACTGACCATCCAATGAGACTCAGTATCTCATGTTTTTAAAATCTGGAAGAGGAAGGGATGTTTTGAAAGCTCTGAATCACATGTACTCTTCAGAGTCACTCACCTTTGAAAAAGAAGATATTTTTCATGTCAGACAGTGCTTCATTGCTCTTATTTGACTAATCTAGTCATGCATCAGGGCAGCAGAGTACAGTGCATCTCCTTTTTATGTTTTGTCTCCTACCTTACCAAGATTCACATCTGCTTTCTGGGCAGGGGAGAACTGCATTATACTGTTACTCAAAATTAGAGTCAGAAAAACTGTCACATTCTCACTTCTGGTTATGTGCTTTCTGTAACTTTGATAACTCCATCTCATGAATGTCCCACAACCAAAACAACTTTATCACAAGTGCTTGTAAGAATTCCTTAATGACACCTTAAAAAAGTCAAATGCATAAGTAACGTGGTGTATTGATAGTAGAAGACTTTGAGGGATAGGAGACTCTAATCTTTTGAGTTTTGATCTCCGTTTCTGTTTCTAGTCTCATTGTAGAGTTACTATGTGGACTATTGCAGGTAAATAATTCTGTCTCTGTATTTTTCATGGCATTGCATTAATGGTGGGTTTTTAGTTCTGTAGGCCTCATTATCTGTGTGAACTCACATAGCTCTTATGCTTAATTTTATACACTTCATTAATTTTCTTGTTTGGGTGTGGAGTGTGACACTATATAAGTTTGCAAAACTGGAAGCTAATTTCAGACATTATAGAGCAGAAGAAAATAACAAGTAGGATGGTATTGAGAGGAAGAATGGAGCAGTGTAACCATTACAGTTAGATTATGTAAGAGTGGTGCACAGCACTATCAATTGGTTTATATTTTCTTTAAGAAGCATCCTTGATTTTTCTTATCCCTGCATTTTTGCCTTTCACTGAAAGTCGTAAAATGAGATTTGCATGAGGGGATGCAGATAGTTTATGCAGACTTGGAGAAACTTGTCTGCATAAGACATAATGTAAGAGTCTGAAAGTTGATTTTTGAGAAAACAGGTATAGCTGACTTTTTGAGCAGTAACAAAACTAAAGACATGAGTAGAGCATGGTAGAGTTGGTTAAAATCCTGTAGCACAGTGAATCCATGACTAGACAAAAAGTCATGCAAGAGGTGGTTTTTGAGTAGTTGGCACAGAGTTTATGGCAGAAGCTGCAAGATTCCATAATACACACACAAATTTAAGCAGAAATATTTGAAGTTAAATCCTTTTTAAATCCCAGAGTTCTGTTAATTAAAGCTTTGTGGAAGAGTACAGTAGTGATATGTATCAGGAGACCCAAGGGCCAAGGAAGCAAGAGCCAAAAGTTAGGAGATGAGAGAGAGGATGGTGTACCTCAAAACAGCAAAACTGAAGAGTGAAAAAGGGGATGGGGTGGTTCGAAAGTATTGAAAGAGAATAGAGAAGTGAAGATGCCAGTGATAGCTGGAGAGCTGGTAAAATACTTCTCATAGAAAGGATAATAGTGTTAGAATCCAGATTAGAGCTGGAAGTAAATCTGACCCAACAATTTCCTCCCTGACATGTGGGACTTCTGTAGTGCTTCAGTTTGCGTATGAGGGGAATAATGGCCACTTTGCAGGTGTTGTGCAGAGTTTTTTTTGACTTTCTTTATAATGTTTTGAGATGCTAATTTGTGTACTCTTATGAAATACTTTGCTATTTGAATCAACAAACCTAGATTCATTGTTTCTGATGGTAGTGCCTTCTTCCTTGCAGTAAGGATAAGAGGTTACAACATGTTATTCAACTTGAATTTCATATTGTATATGGAAACATGAAATTGCATTTCTATCTTGTGATCTACTTTTGGTGTAACAGCAACATTGTAAAGGTAAAGAATAGAGGCTTCCCTATATAATGGCATCAAATGATTAAAAGCATTTTAGAAGCTGAAAACATGAGATTTCCCGTTTAGATTTTTGTTTTGTGTTTTGTTTACCTTGAATAATAAAAACAACCACTTATTTGCTTATTATCATCATCAGACTTGTAACTTTCCAGTGCTAAGTATTTACTGTAGCTGTTCAGTTTCCTTTCCTTTGGAATTTTGCTATTAGCAACATTTAGTTTAAAAATATTTTATAATGTACAAGTTCTTAAAGTGTTTAGTATTTCCAGTGTTGTCTAAATGTAATATGCTTATTCAGAAACTTAGACCTTTAGACCTTTTTAAACCTTAAATCTCCTGGAATTTATAAATTGTCTGAATCAAGATTGTTCTGTTTTTGTCTCTTGAGTTTACTAGTACCTTGCAATCTTATTGTTTTTTCAGATCATGTGCAACATCTCTGAGACAAATAAATAAAATAATTGAGGAACTTTCACCTCAAGCTGCTGACAACAAAAATATTAGCAGAAAACTAGATTCTGTTAAACGGCAAAAATATAACAAGGTAATTAGATTACATTAATTTCCTGCTGGCAATACTTAGCTTGTACTTTTTCTTGAGGTTTGGATTTTGTAATATAATTCTTAATTATATAGTTCAGAGTTAGTCTACAGTTGCTGTTCCTTCCCTTTCAAATGGTTTCATTTTCTACCAAAAATATAAATAACTAATTTCAAGATGTTCAAGTGAGAGCTGAATTTTTTTTTTTTATTCCCAGTTTCAAAACAAACTATAAAAAAGTTCCAGGACCTTCTCAGAAGACGGATTTGCATTAAGTTCATTAAAACCCTCCAAGCAGTGTTTGGAGAATTAGCACAGCATTGTTAGGACATGGTTCAGTAGTTGACCTAAATATCAGCTCTCATGGTCTTCATTCTCTGTGTTCTTTTCCTTAATCTTCTTTCATAGGCTGTGTCTTGTATCAGAACACATAATTTATTTCTATGAGCCTCTTTAACTCATCCATTTGTCAGAAACTGCTCCAGCTTTTTTCTGCCAGAGTAGTAAGTTAAAGGAGCTGTAGAGCAATCTAGGAGGCATCAGGGTAATGTAAGCAATAGACCATTATAGCTGGGAATAGGAAGGAGATTTGAGAAAAGGGAAACTTCTGGTAGTCAGCAATGTAGCACCTTGATCAGTTCACTGTCTGCTGGATATTTGCCTTAAATTTTCTCTAATGATAAACCTGACTGTGAAACTTACTGTCCTTTGCCCTCAGACAGGCCAGTCTCAGACCGTTTGCCACTGACTCATTTGGTTGATAATTTCAGCAACATGGATAACACTGTGCTCATAATTCAGCGAATTAAGAGAGTGACAAGGACAGTACTGAACAGTGGCACAGGACTAGGAACAACTAGATGGAAATAGTAGGAAGGAATGCATTAAACCAGACTTATCAATAAAAAATGATCATGTAATTGGATACTTGCTTGTTTTCGTATTGCTTGAAGTGATTTACGCAAGTGTTAGTTGCAGGGGAAGTACAGACCTCGTTGCAAGTTCATTTTAGCCATCTTTGAAGTGTAAGAAAAAATTACCAATTTGGAAGCTATAATCCATAGAAGTGTTCCTAATAACCTGAAGAGTGTTTTTGGAGGCAGGCAGTCTATTTAAATCTGGTCTTGAGCACGGAGAAGAACTTTTCAGTACTCTTTCTTTTGTAGTATTTAAAAGGAAATGTGGACGGTTACATTGCCCATGTCTTTGTTTTACTGGTTAGAATCTTTTAGGTCACAAATGATATTTAGCAACACTAAGGAATCATAACATCACCAGTAAATAGACAGTTGAGGGTATTATAGTCAGATAAAAGGTGTAACATTAGAGCTAGCTATGAATTATTTTCATATCCGTAATGAACTGTACTACTTACAACATCTGTAACATTGATTTTTTTGAAGTCATTTGACTTTTTAGTTTTTGCTGTAAAATTAGCTATGACCACTCCTGAACTAACCACGTACAAACACATATCAGGATGTTGGACTGATTTACAATTTTAGTTTCTTTCTAACAAAACATTCCCTAACCTCTGGGATGGTAAGTAAATCTTACAGCTGTTTTTTGTGGCTTAGTAATCATTAACCCAGTCTTGCAATCATAAACAAAACTTTTGGTGTTCTCTGTGCATCTCAGCAATCTGCTTAATGGACTTGGTCCAATAGAATCAACACATTTGTAGAAAGACCTTAAGAGATGTAAATGAAAGTGTGTAATGTGCACGTGAAATTTGTGTATGTAAACAACCTGATCTTACTGTACAAATATGGTAAGATGATCATACACACAAAATTGTGTCTCTTCTGTGGGCTGGGGCCCTACAAGTATTGTGACACTTTTTTGTACTTTTTTTTGTTTCAAGTGTGATACTGTAAACATTTGAATATGAGATTCTGGTTGAGAATACTACAAGTGTAGTTATTTAAGTCTTGCCTAAAAGGATAGCAAGTTTACGAAACAGATTAAAAATTAAATTATGTATCTAATTTTTATTGAAGGAGCAACAGCTGAAGAAGATAAAAGCAAAACAAAAGCGTCTCCAAGGAATTCTTGGTTTAACAGAGTTCACTGATGAAGCAAATGAGATTGCATTTGAGGAAGATGAAGGTATGTGTGGGAGAAGGCTGAAAGTTCTGTTCTACTAGATGTAATGCCTTTTTTTTGTTTGAAGCTAGTTGGTAAGGGTTTTGTCAGTGGTTGGCTTTCAAAGAGAGTTAGGAACACTCATTCTCTGCACCTGCAGATTTGCAGATCTTGGTATATTCATGTGGGAAGTTTTAAAAAAAGAATGCTAATCTGCCTTCAGCTGAGTAGGGATGGCTGAGGCACATTAGAGTATTGGGCTTAATAAATTGGAAATCCTAACATTTTTTTCACAGCTAATTTGATAAAGATGACTAACATCATGATTGAATTACATTTTAGATGCTGGATGCTATCAATCAGCATTAACAAAATTGTTTTTTCTTACTGTTGGGAAGTATCACTAGCAATGGAAGGGGGAAGTGCGTGTTTTTCAGGCTGCAGATTTCTTCCAGAGCAGAGTATATGTTCTCTCAGTGTTTTTCTAGGTGTGCCTTCTCATTGCTGTCTGCAAACTGATCTTGGATTTTGTCACTCCAGCTTAGCTGCATCTTGGCCACAGTCACTAATCTGCAGTATTCTGCAGGGCAGGTTTGGATCCCATTAACATCTGTGTGTCACCATTGGGTTATATTGTTGTTTGCAGAAATGAAAACTTTGTGCTATTAATCCCTGGCAAATGTGGCTGGAGTGGACTCAAGGTCTCACAGAGCTCATACTTTTCTCCTAATTCAACAAAACTTGGAATTGTCAAAACCTCAGTAAACTTTTCTCAGTAGAAAAGCACCTTTACTCCTTTTTCTTTGAATGAGTTCATGCAGTAAAACTCGGGCACCCAGTGTGTTGAAATATAACTAAGACTTGAGTAGAGCCCAACAGAAGAAGTGGAGTAGAGCAGTTCCAGTAGGAGGGCATGGAGGTGAAGGGGTTTCATGCCTGATGCATCATCCTTACTCATTAAACATATGATAGATAAAGCGCTTTAAATGGGACCATAAATTGTACTATGCTGGGCTGGCAGTTCTGATATAGTTACTTTGGCATTTTGGATCCTAATAATAGATTTCAGGCCAGAATTCCCCTTCAACTTCCTAAATTCAGGAGCTTTTCTTGCTCTTTGGTTTCAAACACCAATTATAGTTTGTGTATAATAACTGTATGTGCAGTTTAACTGAAGTATTTTTTATGGCAAAATGCTGTGCAACCAGTCTTGACTTTTTAACTTCATCATCCTAATGTTAATATTGTAGGATAGGAAGACAGGTTTGGGGTTTTTTTTGAAGTGTGTGTGAAGACAGTCTGTGTTTTGTAAGGTTCATGTCTGTTCTGGTGTGGAAATCAGAAGGTCAGATTTCAAGCTTACAGCTAGAACTGCAAAATCAGCAATAAAATTGAAATGGGCAATGTTGCTGCATATGGGAACACAGTCATTTCTAGCACTGAACATAGTGACATGGGTGGAATTGACAGCATAGGTGGCACATTAGAGTTCATGTGCTACTGGGGACTGCAATTTTGTGATAGTTCTTGCTGCTGTGTGTATTTGTATTTTGATAGTATATGTAGCATTTTGTATATGAAGTTTGAGAAGTAAGTTGAGGTAGAAGTTAGTCTTGACTTTTTTTGGCCTTCTGTTTTCTCGGGTTTTGCCATTTTTGAACTTCAAGTATTTTGCATTAGGGTAATTTGTAACTTAAATTGTATATAAAAACTGAGCTGAATGCATATAAAGCTTGGGGTAAAAATAAGAAACCAAAACCACCTTTGTTCTTGTGTTTTAGTTATACAGAAGGTGTTAAAGGCATGTTCTGATTTTTGTTGTAGAACCTGGTCCATCATGTCTTGGTAGTATGCTTATGCCTGCTCAGGAAACAGAATGGGAAGAGCTTATTCGTACTGGTCAGATGACTCCATTTGGAACTAAAATACCTCAGAAGCCAGAGAGGAAGATACGACAGTTAAGACTGAATGAAACATCTGATTTTGAGAAGTACTTAGCAGACCAAGCTAAGCTATCATCTGAAAGAAAGAAGTTATCCCTTCGCAAAGGAGCAAAGAAGAAAGTACAAGCCAAAAATGTTCCATGTGTAGCTCCCTCAACTACTACAAAGGAAAAAAGTGGTAAAGCCCTGTCAAAAACAGATAAGCGCTTAAAAAAACACATGAGAGAACTTCAGAAGCGTGCCCTTCAGATTCAGTCAAAGGCCAGGATTCCAAAGGAAAAGAAGTACCCTCAGGCCAAGAAGGTCAGGCATGACGAGGAGGATGATAGTGGGGAGTCTGAGTATATACCTGATGAGGAGCTCTTTGATCCAGAAGCAGCAGAAGAGGAGGAAGAACAGGCTTTTTCTCTTGCTGAGAATGATTCTGATTATGAACTTAAGACTTTATCAAGAAAGAAAAAAAGTTTGGTGAAGAAGGTTTTTAAAGAAGCTGAAGATGATGCTGACTTTGTTCCAAGCTCTGAGGAAGAAGAGTGTACACCAGGGAAGCACAAAGTAAGAAGATGGAGAGATGATGGAGATGTGGCCTATTATAAACAGAGGCTGAGGTTAGTCCTAGACATTTTTATTAGTAATATTAATAAATTATGTTGAACATGCAAAGGGCAATGTCTGTAATACTTCAGTACACTCCCTAGCAGTATAAGGGAAATCAGGCAGTTGAAAGAATCATAGACAGCCTTCCAGAAGGAATCAGACATATCTGTTAATTACTTACTGAGTTTTTATTATTGTAAGAACTTCACTGTTAGATTTTTTTGATTGTTACAGGTCCTTCTGTAATAAGCTATTTGTGTGTCAGTGTGTTTGTTGTTCAGAGAACTGTAATATACCAAAAATCAAGTATATATTAAGAAAGGCGTTACTTTGGCAGCTTGGATACTTAAGTACTGCCTTTGTAAGTATATCATATATCCACCTTTTTTAAAAAAATAAATAAATTATGTTTTCTGTTTGATAGGCAAAATCACTGTGCAGGCAGACAATGCCCTCCCTCTTCAGAGGTGTGTCACTTTTCCACTGAGACAAAAATATTTGGTTTGGGAGGGAGTGGAATGCTTAGTTTTCAGCTTTAAATGATTAACTGCTAGTCAAGAAGAAAGAACTTGAATAAACTACAATTACATAGTATTTCTATAGAATCTGTTAGTTTATTGAAATTCAAGGCATTTACATATAATTTATATGGCTAACAAGTTTATTTGAAAATCAGTATTAAAAGAATCTTTTGGCTTTAAACTTATAAAAACATTTATACTGGAAATGACAATATATTATTTGATTGATAGCATATGATATATCTTGTATAATGTACATTAGAAGACATAAGTAGGTAAGATTGGGCATTTATGCTGCTGTCAGTCAAATCTAGAAAGAGCTTGTTAGTCAAGTCTTAAAAGAGCTGCTCTCTTTGACAGTGATTTTCCTCGCTTTGTTCATGATGAGAGTGAGGTAAAAGCTTCGTCATCTAAAGAGGTGGTGACAGTAGTGATGTTTTCTGTTGCTACAATGACCTAAGTAAGGTTTGTAAGGAGAATCTAGTGTGCTAGGTGGGAAAATACTTGTTCTAACCTAAGAACAAATTCTTTTTGAAAATGGCAGCTGAAGCACATTGTGCTCATTTGTGATTTATGAAATTTATATAACCTATGTGTTGGTGTTCTCTGGGTAACTACAGGGTGAGGTTGAGATGTTTTCTCTACTGTTAGCATAGCAGTTGAACTCCTAACAATGAGACTGAGCAATGCTTCTATTCTTCACGACTCAATGGAAAACATTTTGAAGGGGCAACACAATGACATGTAGTTTGTTAAGCTGTTAAAATCCTAACTAGAGATGTCAGTGAAGTTATGAGACTTCTGCGCATACTGGGAGTCAAAAGATCCAAGATCACTAAAATGGTTGTCTGTTCTCTAGTGTAAGGGTTGAGCTTCTGTAATAAACTTCAGCTTGTTGATAGCATGTTTACTTTTAATTAGTTACCTTTAGTGAATGCCCTTCAAGTAGTTACATAGTCCTCTAGAAAGCCATAAAACTTCAAAACAGCTGCTATAGAGTGGAAGGAAGAATATATATAAGGTCTGTTAGTGAAGGATGTTTAATCTAGTGATAAAGCCTGGCATAGGAACTTGATTAATGCTTTGGAGGCTCGAATTTCTGTGGAAATATAAAGTCTTATGGATTTAAATGAAGCTGTGTCAGAGAAGGAGTCAAGAAGTAGAGGTATAAACACCATCTCTTCTGTGGTGAGAGCCTGGGTTGCTGTGGAGGAAGAAGTATCTTCCAGTGGCAGAGGTTGTAGAAAACCTCACTTCACTTTTACATCCCAGGTTTCCAAGGCAGGTAAGGAACTGATGTAAGGTTTGCAATTCCAGGGTGTTACTTTTCAAAGTTAATACATAGTTTATTGGTCTTGAAAAGAAATTTTGACAGGAGGCTAATCTGAACAATGTCCAAAGGGTCAAAAAGAAATACGTTTTCTATTGGATGTGTTATCAAAAATTAATTGTTCTTTATCAGTAAAATATTTACTGTTTTATTGAATAAAACTGTATTCTTCACATTTAAATTAGACCAATATTAAATCATTTTTAATTCAGTGTTTTCATCAAGAGTAATTTATTTTGATTGAAAGTTTTAATATGACTCACAGTTTAAATTCATTCAAAAACGTTTTTTAATAACGTTAAGATTGTGACAATTTATCCTTAGCAAAGTCATATCATAGACTACATTTCTTTTGCTTGCTGAAGTTACAATAAAAGCCTAAATGAATTTTAGAAATATCAATAACTGTAATTGCTACCAAAACACTACATCTCTTAAAAATTTCATAGCTACAGTTATTGTGGCTGTTAAGCTGCAGCTGTCCACATTGATGTTTTTATGCTGACACCCCCAGGTAATCTTCATTATGGGAAATGCCATGAGAAAATAAAATGTGGTGAATTAAGAAACATATTAAGAATGCTGCAGAAATGCTGTCATTTGCTTACATTTATATCTTGTTTCATGTCAGTTTTACTTTTGAATGCAAACGAATGGGTGAGATTATGGTATATTTTACCCGTGAGAAAGGCAGAAGAAAACCCTTTAGGATTACTTTATTCTTCTGAACATCTAGTCTTATGCTTGGTGATGAATGCAGTCCTATACTCTTAGAGATTGAAAATGAGTTTCCTTAACATTAAAACTTTTCAGAGATGGGACTTCAAGAGATTGGTCTGTGTCAAGGGGAAAGTACATTGATGTTGTTGAAGCATGATAATTAGCTAACTGTGCGACTGCAAAGCATCTCTAGAACAAGAGACTTCGGTCAGAACAGGAGCTGTTATCTGCAGTAAACATCAGGCACAAGAGTACCCAACTCTTTCCTTCTATGGGCTGCTTGCAGTGGGTTGGCCCAGTCACTCAAAGCAAGATGTGATCAGTGAAATATGAAAAACTAAAAATTAACTATACAGAATTCAGCTCAGACTCTCAGTAATTTAATTCTTTTTCCCTTGTGTGGGTCTTACTCTTCTCTAGTTAGTGTTACTGGAGCCGTGTTGCTGTGCAACCAGGCAGGTGAAAAAAAATCTGTTCTAAAAGGTCAATGTCCAGGGTGAATCATAACTTGCTAGAATGGTGAACTGTAGCAAGGAACATCAGCATTAAGGAGAGTATGATAAATAAGCAGAATACTGCCAAGATTCAGTGTAAAGTAGTGTATTGTCATTCCCAGCTATCCTTCATACTGGCTATTACCAGCTAAATCCAGAGGCTTAGGTAAGCAGTCTCTGGGTTGCTGCCGAATGTCTGAGACTTATCCCTATCAGCAGGTATGCTACCGATGTCTATTGTGTCATGCTTGGTAGTGACCATCTTGGTCTAGAGGTCTTCAAAATTGGAGCTCTGGGATTTAAACCTGTAGCCTCCTCTCTGGTGGAATGGTTGGGTGTCATGGTTTAACTACAGCCAGCAACCAAGTCCCATCCACCTACCAGTGGGATCAGGGGGAGAATCCCAAGGGTAAAAGCTAGAAAACTTGTAGCTTGAGATAAAGACAGGGAAAGCAAAAGCTGCACACGTAAGCAAAACAAGGAATTAATTCAGTGCTTCCCATGGGCAGGCAGGTGTTCAGCCATCTCCAGGAGAGCAGGGCCCCATCACACATAATGGTTACTTGAAAGGCAAATGCCATCACTCCAAATGTCCCCCCCATCCTCCTTCTTTCCCCCCATTTTATATAAGTGAGCATGACACCATATGGTTGGGAATATCCCTTTGGTCAGTTTGNCTTGAGATAAAGACAGGGAAAGCAAAAGCTGCACACGTAAGCAAAACAAGGAATTAATTCAGTGCTTCCCATGGGCAGGCAGGTGTTCAGCCATCTCCAGGAGAGCAGGGCCCCATCACACATAATGGTTACTTGAAAGGCAAATGCCATCACTCCAAATGTCCCCCCCATCCTCCTTCTTTCCCCCCATTTTATATAAGTGAGCATGACACCATATGGTTGGGAATATCCCTTTGGTCAGTTTGGGTCACCTGTCCTGGCTGTGTCTCCTCCCAGCCTCCCCACCAGCGTGGCAGTATGAAAAGGCCTTGTCTCTGTGTAAGCCATGCTCAGCAATAACAAAACCATCTCTATTATCAACCCTGTGTTCAGCACAAATCCAAAATACAGCCCCATACCAGCCCCTGTGAAGAAAATTAACTCTACTACATCCAAAACCAGTATATCAGGTCGTGGCAGAGCCAGTTTCTTTGAAGACTGTGGAAAGATTAAAAATGCACCTGTTTTCAGCTTCTTTTGCCTAGAATCCCAAAAGAAAAATAATCCTTTATGCATGTAAAATGCATAGGAAATAAACCCTTTTGGGGGGGTGGGAGAGGGTCGTTGTTTTGGCGGTTTTTTCTCAACAAGAAAACTGATGCATGGTTTTCTAGTATTATTCTCAAGTTTTGCAGATGTGGAAGCTGCAAATTATCAAGAATTTTGTTTTTCGTTTATATTATTCAAATTTTTCATTTGCATGTCTTAAAATGACAAGCAAAAGTATAGAAAAAGCAATTTTGCCTCTTACATGCAGTTAATATGTTAAACTATTGATGTCAATACTACAGTATTTGCATAAGGTTGGAGTCAAAACACAACTTAGAAGTCTTATGGACACTATTCCCACAGTTGCCAGTATGTATCTGCCTGCTGCTTCAAGGAAGGAATTACATGTCATTTTATGTGCCATATCTGTGTTTTCTTGTGCATTCTCTACAGTTCGTGAGGTACAGTTGTCTAACTTCTACTGCTGTGAAGTGCTCAAAGGCAAGGCTAGGAAAGCTACTTCTTTCCATGTTTACCAAGTGACATCCAAGCAGCTGATTAGATGGAAGTTGTGGCTATCAGTATACAAAACAGTTGATCCAAAGAATCAAGAAAATTAAAATTTGTTTTAAAATAAGTTGGTTTTCATAGGTCAGTTTTCATGTCATAGCTTTCTATGATTTATCTGAGTCACAGAATCTCCTGATGTTTCAGAGTTATAAATTAAAAAAGGATTAAATATTACCTTTCCTGAAAGATACTTTCTTAGAGTCTCCCAACTGCTCTTTAAAATGACAAAGCCAAGACACAAATGAAGATATATTTTATCTCACTTGCTGAATACACCTTTCATTCAAAGCTCAAGTGTGCAATTGTGTACATCAGTCTTAATTTACTTATGGAGACTTGTAATACTAACTGCATGTATTTCATCTGTTAGGACGTACCAATTAAATCCACCCATATAGACCATAAAAAGTTAGATCAAAAAAGTAATACTGAGTGCTTCAATTTAGCAAATTAGAATAATCTGTAAGGAATTCTTAGCTGTATAAAATATAAAGTATATTGTGCTTCACAAATGTAAACTATATTAAATACTCAGCTTGGTTCCTGACTATATTTTTTTTAAAAAATCAAATTGTGCTCATTACTGTTTTGGGTGTAGAATTTCTTTCTAGGGTATTGCAGTAAGTGGGAAATGGGTTTAGTATCCGAATACATTCTCATATTAAGAAAAAATTTAATTGTATGATATATGGCTTTCATACTTCACTTTCAGGATAAAATTGTGTCTATGACAGTGACCACGGACAGCGTAAGATAGATTTCTCAAAGGTCATATAACTGTTTTCAAGAGGCCTTGGTGATATAGTAAAACTTGTATTTTCTGATTGTTTAGGTATACTAATTATACTTAAATGAGGTGCATAAGGAATATATTGACCAAATGGCCAATACGTTACTGTGTAGTTAAAACAAAGATGAGCTACTGCTGTTTCTCCCTCCAATGTATGACTTCTGGGGAAAAGTACAAGACCAGACTGACCGACTGTTACTGATCTGGTCTAGCAAATAGTTGTTGTCCTCTCATTACTATAGCCATTTAGATATTTGCACTTTTTAAAAGAAAATAGTGAAGTTTTAGTGTAGCATATCTTAATGCTATGTGTTACATTAAATTCACAACCTTTCAGAAACTGAATAGCTTCTTCAAACTATGAAAGTTTGTAGCGATAACAAGTTGCTAC
Organism: Scytalopus superciliaris; assembly: GCA_013400415.1. Lineage (NCBI taxonomy): Eukaryota > Metazoa > Chordata > Aves > Passeriformes > Rhinocryptidae > Scytalopus > Scytalopus superciliaris. The sequence goes on from VXBX01009921.1 coordinate 3,261,493, forward strand.
TCTTTCTTTGAACTGGTAATCGAGTGCAAAAAAACCTTTAGACACTTGGAAGAGATGTAGTACGAGGGCCTTCAATACTACAGCTTGAGTAATTATACATTTCAATGAAGTAACAGATACAGTGTGTGAAAAGTAAACTGTTCTTTAGCAAAATTAAGTACAGGGTTTATTAGTTCAAATTCTAGATGTATGTATTTTCTAGGTATCTTATAATTTTAGAGGAAATCCCAACATCAAATCACATTTTTTGCAGAAAACTTAGTAGTTATATGAGGTGAAGCACCTGAATTTCTGAACAGCTTGGAGGTAATCTGAGATGATTTTCTCTTGGTTGTTTCTGGATCACTTTTTCTAATGCACACTAGAGGGCAATCTGCTTCTTCCCAGGGGATGCTGATGCTCCAGTGCTGGCTGGTGGTGATTCACGTTGGAGTATAGAATTAGAAGGAAATTCATGTACAAATTATTGCCCTGCTTGGGTTTAACATGGCTTATTTACTTAGATGTCTCTTTAAAGGCTTTGCAATCTGTAGTTGTTTTAATTTTAGTGTGGTAAGTAGGAGTTTCCTTCCTTGGTTTGAGTCCTGTCATAACCCAGTCAGATAAAAAATCAAGTTCTTACATGTCTCAGTTCCAGTAGTGACACAGTGTGAAGCAACGACTGTCAGCGTTTATCAGTTTGAATTGTTGATCTTTTTCTGGAACTCAGAACAGTAATTGACCTTCTGTGCCTGATAGCACAACGTTGTAGTACTGAAGAAAAAGAGAAGTAGTTTTATGCTGCGCCTCTAGAATGCTTCATAGCTGCCTGCTAGACTCCAGAGCATGAATGTTATTTTTCTAAGTCAAACATTTAACAAACTGCTAGTCTCAGAGATTTCCGTTTCTGTTTTAGGTTAGGTATGTCAAAGGGGAAAGCATTGACACTTCATGTATTTTTAGGAAGGTCTTTTTTACTACTTAACTGGATACATGATTTCATATAATGAAATAAGAACAATATAGTAATAAACATTAGCAACTCACCAGTTCTAATCTGGAGGCTGAAGACTGTCTTTGTCCAACTTTTTTTTTGCTCGTATATGCTGTTTTTTCCTCTCTGTCATTATTTTTGCTTCTGGGGACTTCCTTAGTCTTAGTTGTCTTAGTTTTTCAGTGCAGTCATTCTAGCAGTTACTGTAACTTGTGTATATTTGGAGATGGTGATGTTAATTTTCAGTTAATAATATCAAGTTTGTGACTGGTTCCACAAAGGCAGTCTTTTAAGTGTTTTTTCAAAACATACTGCTGAAAAGCCAATCTAGAACCTGCATGTCTAGTTTTCTTTCATGAGGAAGGGTGTATCATTTTGTTGCTTGTATATGAAGTATTGAGCTTCTTCCCTGTTCTCTTGTTTCTAACCCAAGTTAGTTCGTTGGGACCTAACAATTTCAATTTTCATAGTCCAGATACTTCTAGACTATCAGATCTCCCTCTCCTTCAGACTTTTTAGGAGATGGAATATGACTGCTTTTGTGCTGCATCCAGAACAGTAGCATAGGGATGTTGTTAATCCGTTCTGTAGTTTGCCAGTTCTGGTGGGAATTCTGTCAGCTTATACACCACATTTGGTGTGTCTGCAGTGAATAGCATGCTCATGAGAGAATTCCAGCAAAACCCAAATTGTAAGTGAAATGCTGTTGATTGATTGATACATGCCCAACACTTGTGTACACTTGAACATTAGAGGCAGATGGTTTTGGGTCACTAAAACACAAGTCCATAATTTCATTGGATGTTGAAGATTCTTTGGTACTTTTTCAGCAGTGGGGAAATGATGGGACAGGACGGTAATTCTCTAGTAAGCTACCTAGAGTCCAAATAACATGAGATTGCAAACCACAAATTGCTCTGTAATTTCAAAACTTCATGAAACTCATTCTCTTAATAATGACTGCTTAAGAGATTTAGAGTACATCACCCTAAAGATGGTGATGTTTCCACCTGAGTCTTCTGTATAAGCTTCACATTTCTCTAGGAAAGGAAGTTATTTAAGTATTTGGTTGATAAAATAGTTTTGTAATACCTAAGGTTTATTGATATTTGGGGGGATTTTAGGGAGACTTAGGAATTTAAGGTAGCCAGATTCTTTTTGATGGTGTTAGCTGTTGATTCTGTTATATTAATATTTCTGTCTATAGAAAATTTTAACTAGCTATAAAAATTTGAAGGCCTGTAACTAAATAGTAAGGAGTGCATGCACCTTTTAATATATCAGATATTTTGAGCATTTTTTGAACATACTTGCTTGCATAATTTGGTCCTCCGAAAGATTACTGTTTTAAATCAATTACATCTGAAAATGTGTTCTTGTTGGTTTTTTTGCTGTGTCGTTTTCGTACAGTATCTTTTCCATATTATAATTGAATGTTGATTCCTTGTGTTGCTCCAGGAAGTGGCAGAAAGAACGTTTGAAGGACAAAGAACATCAAACAGCTGAGGAACTTTCTGAAGAAAGCGATGTTGAATTTGAAGAGGGTTTCAGAGTACCAGGATTTCTCTTCAAAAAACTTTTTAAGTAAGTATTGTTTAGTTCATGTTAATCTTATGCTGCTGTATGCTGTTAATAGTATTAGTACTAATTAATGGTTCCAGATGCCCTTTTACTTCAGTCAATGATGCCTCAACTTTTACTTCAGTTGTTTCAGTAGGACTCTTTCTTTTGAAAAGGTTCCAGGATTGAACTTCAAAGAAATTAATTTATTGCAAGTACAAAATGTAGTTACATGAAGATACAGATGATAACTGTCTGATGTGAGTATTGTGGATAGGTATGAGCTAAACTATGAATTGAGAAGCTCTCCTTGTCTGTTTTTATAAATGCTTTCTTATAGCGATATATACTTGCTCTTAATGCAGGTGTGGCGTGGCAGAATTACTTTGAAACATAAAGTGTTGGCAAGATGTGATAAATGATAAATCACAGCATTTCTGTGATTGGGTGGAGTAGGTGAAATTTTCTGCCAGTAAAAAATACACACAACTTTAACTACTCAAAGTAGCTACTTGTAATTCATATTATAAAATAATCTTGAATTTTTTTGCCAGGTAAAATTTTAAAATGTAAAGTGAATTCTTAGTTACTTTAGTAGATAGAAAACACTCCACAACTCATTCTTCAGTTACTTAATGCTGGCTTACAGAGTTGGACATAACTGCTTTCTGTTTCAGTTTTTTGAGACATGGTGCCCAGTGATGCTTTCAAGTTCATCTCAAAAAGCTCTTTACAAAAGCAGCTGACCAGTTAACTTCATTCATAATCTCTCCCTTAAATTTCATGCATGATGGGCTTGAATTCATTTTTGTTGACAACATTTCACACAGCAGGAAAAACATCTCTTTCAAAAGCAAACTCTCTAAAATCTTATGGTTGTGGTAGAACGCCCTGGTTTATAATGGGCGTGTGTGGTATCCCTTCCAACAAAGCCACTTAGTCTTGACCTCAAAGAAATTATTACTGTTGTCCTGTAGTCCATGGAAGGAAAGCACTAGCTCTGAAATGGAATTGAATTAATGACTTGGTTGCTGGGACCATACAGAGCCAATATGTGGTCTCCAGTTGTTTATGCAAAGGTACTGCAGAAGTATTCATCTTGAGGACGGATGTGTGGTCTGAGCAACCCAAAGGGAAATAAAATAAAGCAGACACTAAAAATTAATCTTAGAGATGCAAGCCTCACTAATGAAGGGTATCCCTGCAAGCATGAGTCAGTTGGCAAAACCTCTTAAGTGGTTAGAAAGATCAATGGAGTTGAATGATTTGTCTGACTTGTAACTTAAATGCTGATACCTCCAATGTAGGAAAGCCCATAGTCAATAGACATTAAACTGTTGAGTTCTGAGCAAGTTTAGTACAACCCATGGAAGGACACGTATAGGATATACTGTAAGTGATCTTCTTGCATAGTTAAATTCCACAGAAGTTAGCTTATTCTAGAAATAGGATACCGTTAAGTTTGTCCTTTGGCAAGTCTGTTAAAGTGGACAGTAGGTTTCTTCCCTATATTCTTCTCTGCTTCAATGAACATTCAGCAGGAATAGCACTGGTACTGCTGTGGAACAAAACCAAACAGATTTGCAAACATTGCCTTATGCTGTCTACACTTAGCCTGAGAGAATGCTGTCTATATAAAAAAGAGAAGAGGTTTCACAATTATTTGCCTTCAGTGTGTGATTTCCCTGGTATATCTGAGATGCAATTTTGTCTCCACAACATTGCAGTTAAACTCTGGTAGTACTGTGGTGAATTTTGAGGCATGTATCACAACATGATTGCTTGTGTGAAAGACAGTCCAAATATAACTTTTTTGGAAGACCAGCAGCACTTTTATTTTACTTTTACAGTATTTTGGGAATTTAAAAAAAAAAACAAACCGTAAAAATTTGGGCTATAAAAGCATAAGATTTGAGGAGAATTTATTGTCTCTCCATACTCCATGTAAGCACAAAAAATTGGAGGAGGGATTTCCTTTAACTTCTGCATAATTGCAATTATTGCATGTTTATATGATTATACAAAGAAAATACCTGCATCTTTTACATTTTTAGATAACCTTGGAGTGCAGTTTTTCACAGACTTAATTCTCTGCTGTGAAACTTTCTCAGGAGAAGGAAGGAGAGATTGAGAGAGAGAGAGAAATGCACTTCTAAATGCATCTAGCTTTAAAGCTTTGAATGTGGTCTTAAGAACCAATACAAAATTACATCAGGCAGTTCTTGAATGGTTGTCTTCTGAGAAGACATGCTGGACATTAGTCTAGGGGAGCAGCTTCTGACTGAAATGAGGATTCCCTTCAGTTCTTTAATATTTGTCAGAAACCGTTTTGTCTTCATAAAATGTAGTAATGATAGCATCTTAGCACAATTATATCTAATCCTGCAAGCCATTTCATAGTTCTTTTATAGATTGCTGCATTTTAAGGTGAATTAATTTCTGATAAGAAGGGTTTTTAAGGGCTTCTTGGCATAATGCTTTTGAGACACCAGCAGATAATATGATGTCTGAACCATTAGATGTGTTCTTTGATCATGTTTTTTTACCTGCTCACGCCATTTGTTTGTCTCCATTTAGCTTTCTCTAAATCCATACAGAACTCACCATAAATTGATTTTTAATAGTACTTTGTAGACACTAGTGTCATTAGCTGTCAGTAGTCCTAAATATTATTTGTTCAAGGAAGAAAACAGGATTTTGAAATGCACACAAGAAATCCCCTAGAATGAACAATCCCTATTTAAAAAAGAGAAAAGTGTTTTGTTCTTTGCTGTGCTCTGCACTCCAGGAATGCGTGCCATCAATAAAATTATATCAGTAATCTATTTCTTCCTGTGAGTTAGAAGACACAGAAGTGCTGAAACATGTTTGATTTTTATAAAAGTGATTTAAAGACACTGTTTTTAATTTATTTCTGTTTTAATTTAATCCACACATGTGGTGTGTTATTCTTACTGGTGTCACTATTTCATATCATTATAAGAAAGTATGTCCTCAAGTGATTATCAGTCCAGCATCTTATCTCCACCTATTTAGCTTGCCATTGTAAATTTAGCTTTCAAGTCTGTTTCTTTTAACTGGAATGTATTTTACATTGTTGCCTGTACAATTTCCGGAGAAGGACTGGGAGTAGAAACTGCCCTGGTGCTCTCACATAATGCTCTGCTACATCCCTTTCACTGCAATAGCTTCTATTGTTTTGCCATGGGGTTTTTCTTCATTTAAGGAGACTAAATGTTTTTAAATAAATTTATGTAAAAAGAAAGCAGGCTATGACAGATATGATCAGTTTTTACAAAGGAGTATGAAGTCTGCATGGCTTACAAGTCAACCTTTTTCTTCGGTGTCAGGTATATGTTCCAGATAATATAGTTTACTAGACCCTTGCATGTTCTTTTGTGAGAAGATAATGCTCCGTAAGAGTAACTTTCCAAGTTGCTTTTAGCACTTAAAATATATATATATGAAATAAAATACCCTCTAATTACCATGACTATCAGTTTAATTAGAAATGTTTTAGTGTTGCATAAAGAATGAAAGTCACATGTAATGTCTGAGCCATCAAAAATGTATGATCTAGTAAATACAGCACTCATGTAAAACACACATCCAGCATGTTACTGTAACTAGTATAAGGACCTTGCCAAATGATTAATTCATGAGTACTTTCTGTTATGATCCGTATTATCAAACGTTTGCCATTTTCTTTTTCCGTGTTTTAGGTACCAGCAGACAGGTGTTAGGTGGCTCTGGGAATTGCACTGCCAGCAGGCAGGAGGAATTCTGGGAGATGAAATGGGATTGGGCAAGACCATCCAGATAATTGCCTTCTTGGCAGGTCTGAGCTACAGCAATATGAGGACTCGTGGTTCAAATTACAGGCAAGTGCTCCTCTGCAGACTGTCAGTCTGTGGAGCTCAATTAATATTTCATCAGATGTATTGCTGGTGGAGGAGGGTCCTGTGAATTATTAATGACATTTCAATTACAATATTCCTTTAATTCTTTTAGTGGGGGACATCAAAGGAAAAATTTTACGAGACAATGGAGCTGTAGGGCAGGAAAAATTAAACATGTAACACTTTTAATGAATTCCAGGCATTGATGCTTCATTTTGCAGATGAGCCGCACTAGATATTTTGGGTCAATACAGTGTCTAAGGTTACCTTCCACAAATGGATTGTTTACAAACTCAATTACATTAATATCAATAGTTTACACAATATGGAATTTTAAATTAGATGTAATACCTTTAGTTCCATTTATTAAATTTTACATTAAAATATTTGTTCTGGCAAGCCACCAGGTAAATGCTTTACAGGAAGTAACAAGCTGATTTGCAGTGAAAGTTAGAGTTTCTGATGGGCAGGGAATTATCCATGCCAAAAAAATAGTAGTAATAGTAAAACCAGTAACTTCTACAGAGGAATTTCCATCTGGGGTTTGGTTTTTTTTTCATTGTTGTTATTGTTCTTTTTCAAAATATGTGCTTTTGTGAGTGTCCTTTTTTACAAGGTATTTTATGGGGTTTTGTTACTGAACAATGCTTTAAAATTTCTTCTTCATAGGTGAAATTAATGGCAAGATACTTGCTTGTGTCCCTGAATTTGCAAATGCATGCATGAATAATACTTGATTTTTCTACTTCTGTTGGCCTGTTTACGTGACGTAAATAGCTATATGCAATTTAGTAACTATCATAGGACTGTACTAAAAAAAGTAATTACTTTTGTATAGAGGTACGTTTAAATTATGTTCAGCATGCACAAGAATTATAAAATAAAGCTTTAAAGAGAAAATATTCCTGTATTTTCTTCAATTGCTTCCTACTGTAGCCTTTTTATAAAAATGGATAAAAACAGGCCCTTCATCACTCAGGCCAGTTGATTTACTTCTATATGGCTGCATGGATAAGGATGCTACTGTACAGATCATTTTGTGCAGTTATATTCCCTACCCCACTTGGAGAACCACTGAGTTGGTGGAAATCCTTTAGGGTCATCTCTTGACACTGTTACATGACATGAAGCTACACTAAAACTTTGAAAAGGCTAAAATCTATTGGTACACCTAAGTCGCAGTGTTCTTTCTCTGTGTAAGATAGTGTGTTGGGGTTTGATTTTGGCTGGAGCATATCATTAAGTCCTTCATTATAGTAATTCCATGGGAGTAAACAAGGTTTAATTTATTGGTGGAACTTGCTTTGATTTTGCATGTATGCTGTAAGGCAGAGAGTCTCAACAACTTGATCTTGCACAGTGCAGTATTTTCCTCACCTGGACTAAGAGGGCAGTAAACCTGGTTAACTAGTTTCTATCTGAAAGACGTGTACTCTGGTAAGCAGGAAACCTTCTGGTCAGCCTGGCAGCGAAGCTGGCATTAGGAGTGGACACAGGTGTGTTGTCAGCATGTCTAAATGTATTCTGATTTTGAAGGAGCCTGAAGACTAGCTGAAGTAAGGAATTACTTATTAGATGGAGTAAAACTACTACAAAATTTCCAATGCTGTCTTACTTTTAACAGTTACTGAGACATATGAAAGCGAAATGTGATGTATGAATAGAGATGCTGCAGTTATGGTGGTGTAAAGATACAAGGGAAGCAAGATTTGTGGAGGGGAGAAGATCTTTTGTTAGGCAAGCTGAGATAGTTGGAACAAGCAACAGCTTTCAAACAAACTGTCCCTTCACAAGAAAAAAGGAAAGCGTCATCAAACTTAAATGATCCATCTCTAGCCTGTATCTAGTTTGAAGTCTTGTTGAAACCTGGTGAAGGCTTGGGGCTCCACAAGTTTTCCTGTTTCCAAATATATTATTTTATTTAACAAAGATGATACCTTTGACTACAGACTTTACTTCGTTTATTTGAGAGATCAGATGAGAGACTGATAGAAAGTTTATACACTGATCATTTACCCATCTGTACTCTTCAAGATACTGATACATAATCATAGCTCAATCTCTACTATGAGTGGCAGAGATTCATTTCCATGGTGCCTGGGTAAATAAAAATACATTGCCCTAGAAAATTGCTCTTGCTGCCCTGTTCTTTTATTTTCACTAGAGTTTAGTTATCATTTCAGCTTGAAGACATGATTTGCCAGACCTTGGCAACAGAGTTGGTTATAGTGCAGCGTGTTTTCCTCTGTTAATTTTCTGAGTACTTAAAGATTATAAATATGGTATGACTACAGCTTCCTTTTTCATGGTATTAAGTTGCAGAAATAGATCTTATTTGCAGTGCCATTTGCATCCAATTAAATAACAATAAATAAAGGATATTGTTGTGAATTTGGGTTTTATAAACCAGGAGCAATAGAAGAAAGAGATTTTGACTACACTGATCATGTATTATATTGACCATAAGCTATTACTACAGTGAGGTGTGAAAAAGGGAAGAGATATATTATGGCAATGTATTTGCACTAAGAACAGGGCTAGTATTATTATCCTGGTACAATGCATCAGTAAGACTTCTTTTTCAAATGTTTTTAGTGTTACCTTTGTTCAAGGAAAAGAAATAAAAAGTGGATGGGCAGCAGAGCAAACCTGTAGCAGTGACTAGGAGAATGGAGGATGCCTCCTAAGTGTAGCAAGCCAGAAGTATGTGATTTGTTTAGTTTTGTGAAACAGCTCAGACTGGAAGAAGTTAGATGACTCTTTTATATAAATAAATAAAACTCTCAAGAGAATTATAAAATGCTGGCTAGCGGAAAGCAGTTAGAGCCAGACTAGACACAGAAGAGGTTTCACACAGCCAAGTGGAGAGGGAGTGGATTTTCTGAAAATTGATCAGAGAAGGTGTGAACTCTGTGTTAAACTGAAGGGGTAAAAAAGAAACCCTGGATAAACCAGCATGTGAGCTTGTGTGATACAGACCAGGGAAATAAACAGAGGTATTTTGTTACAAGCCATACAGAATGAGAAACTAGTATTTTCTGGTTGGCTTTTTTGCTATAGATATTTTTAAGAGCAGTAGTAGTGGATTCGTAGCATGGCTGAAGCTGTTTTTTTTGCATCTCTGAGTTGTTACTTCCCCTTGGATTGCTGGGATTTTTTTTAATTAGACTATGTAAGGTTGTGTTATAGTATTTGTGCATAAGCGGGGTATTACTGGTGTCTTGAGAAATCCTTCTTTATTGCTATCAGTGTGTGATCTTGAATGTATACTGTGATCTTCTGCATTGTTTATTTATTACCACTTGAATAGTACATAGTCAGCCAGACACAGATCAGTATGGGATAACTGCAGCTATGGCCTTTGTTTGCAAAGTCATTTTGTTCTGGTTTTTAAAGAGCAAATATGTTTGAAAAAATAACTGCTAGTAACCACTACTTAGTATATTTCCTACATCATTGTTGGTATTTATTTGTGGTGGTAATATTTCTTGTTTGGCTGTGGAGAGATTTTTCCCTTTTTAACTGTAACAGTAGCTCTGAACTTAATATACAGAAATACTTCATTTCAAACTTCCTTAGTAATTCTCAGAAACAATCGTATGATTATTAATAAGAAACTTACGAGACAGTTGGAGCTCAGCTCAGGCCTCAACTTCCATGGATAATATAGTCTGCTGAATTAGAGTCCTTGTCTTATCTGTAAATTATGGTGATGATAGTACAGTATATTACCAACATGAAGCAGAACACCTGTGTGTAAGTCCATTTGTGAGACTCTAGCTACACATTCTGTATAATAGAAGCAATAAAGTAATTGCTTGTTAATGATTTCTTTTCTCTTACAGAAACAGCAGTCACTAAAATCTGATTTGTAATATCACAGGAGGAAGTTCCCTTACGCCTTATTGTTTGGCGCTTTTCTATTTTTATTTTGATAGATGCATCCATTAACTGTTCCATGGATAGATTATTTTAGCAGTACCTTCTTCATCTTCCTTTAAAAAACAGATTTCCAGGAAAACAAAGTGCCAATTCATTTCCATAGCTCTCATATTTCACTCAAACTATAAAGTGTGTCATTTTAATATGTTTATTTTAATGAGCCACTTAATGCAGAGTATTTATTTCATGTTAAAGGGTTTTTTTCCATGAATACTCTTTTATTTTAGGTACCAGGGATTGGGTCCAACAGTGATTGTTTGTCCAGCTACTGTGTTGCATCAGTGGGTAAAAGAATTCCACACTTGGTGGCCTCCATTTAGAGTTGCTGTTCTCCATGAAACTGGTTCTTATACCAAGAGTAAGGTAATGGTTGATATCCATTTTGTGATTCCAAAGACTTTTCTTTTCCTTGGCACTAGCAAAAAAAAAAACAAAAAACCAAAAAAAACCCAAAAACCCTTGTTCCTGAATATTTCTGTGTAGGAAAGAGCTTGTGGTGTTTCTGTGAATGTTTTAAAAGACCAAAAAGTTCACTGTTTTGTGTAGATTTATTAGTAAACTGAACAAAAAGGGGATGACATGGAGTAGAGGCACGTTATGATTGTGTCGCCTGAACAAATTAAACATAGTAACAGGTCTCTTGCTTGAGGCTTCCTTGTGCTGTAATCCATGCTAGGAGTTTATGACTAGACTGCTTTTATACCATATGCTACTGAATTACTGAATACACTTATGAATTCTCTTCTTGCATTTCTGTGATCTGATATTAAATATGTTTTGCATGCACGTGCAATTTCTCTTCTGTTGGTCACTGTCAGTTGGCATCACTTTATTTCATTTTCTTTAATGACAGTGTTACTTTGTTAGTTTTCATTGTTTCAAGCAGTGTCCTTTGTGTCTTTTTAATTTTATTCGCCACTCTCTTCATATGCATGTTCTTAGTCTGTTTCTTAAGCTGGGAAGCCTGACTTGTTTTAAGTTTCAAGCTTTGGTAATGTGCAGGAACAAAACAAGGAAAACTTAAAATTTTACTTTCCCTTAGCCTCATATTTTAGATGCTTAAATGGATTTTCAGGATTCAGCAAAGCATTTCTAAATTTATCTTTAAATATTTATTGAATTTCTTGTAATAACATTAAAATGATGTGGTGCTTAATTGCACTTGATTAAACGTATTCTGAGGTAATTGATGCAGTTACAGTACATGGCAAAAAAAGAATAGCACACTCTAATGTGCTAATAGCTTCCTGTTGTTCAATTAACTTGGTGTGTTTTCAAGCCCTAAAAGTCTGTTGACCTCAATAACATGTTTGCATGTCTTTCTGAATTAACTCATGTGTGCTTATTTTGGGCTATTTGTTAATTAATGGAGTTGACAGACTGGCTCAAATTTTTCCATCTGCAGGAATAGTATGATTTTCAGGACTTCACCTTCCCATTGTCCTCCCACAAATGCATATTCAACAACTTAAATAATTCGGATACTGTATAAGCACTTTAAATAGGCCAGATTAGAGAACTGAATCTAGTCCCTCATCTTCTATGAGCTTCAACAGTATGCTTTAAAAAGTGTCACTGCTGTTACGGTCTTAACTTCATGCACATTTTTTTCCTAGATGCCTCTTAATCAGAGAAGAGCAAGCTAAAGTAAGATTAAAATCTACACCTTCCCCATTCTAGTTGCCTTTATACCTGCAGTAAAAGTTTACTAATAATTTATTAGCATGAATCACATTGTACACTGAAAATATATCATAAAATACAGGACAGGTCATTTACTCCTGCCTAGGATTTCTTTCCCATATACATTCTTCCTATGCATATTTTAGTGCTGATCTGATCTTGTGACAAGTCCATCTTGTAATAACCTGTGGCATTACAGGAGACTACTTTTGCATATGTTAACATTATAATGCTCATCCAGTGACCATTCTGACCTTATGCTCTCTCATAAGGCATAAACCTAAGTAAGTTTAAGAAATAAACTAAAAAGCAGTGGCTAGACTGTGTAAGACGATAGGTTTATTCTTTGATTGAGATTAATTTTACATGGCCAAAAGCCAGCTCACTGTGCACCTGTGATCTCAATGTTGCATAGAGCTGTTTGGAATCAACTGACAATTCCAGGACTTACCTGTTATTCTATTAGTGTATCATGGTTTATCATAAAGTAAATGAGAAGAGTTGTGCTAGACAGCTGACTTGCCAGGAAAGAATTGAGGAACTGAACTTTGTTATCAGCTTTGAAGTGAGAAGGGTCATTTCAGCCTCTGATGAGATTAGAATTGTATGAACAAGTGGAAGAACATAATTATCCTCCAGATTAACTGGACATCAGACAGCAAAGATGTCAATGGATTTTGAGGACTACATTATCCTGTAGTGGTTAGCCAGCAGATTGTGATAAAACACAGTATTGGAGCTTGTTCTCTGCAGGCCTGTGAAAGAGGGACAGGTGGTTTCTAGGGAACAGAGAAAGATTAACTGTAAAACTATTGAACGAGAATTTGGGGAAAATAAAGTTAAGTAATGACAGATATCCCATAAGGCAAGACAGTATTTCATAGCAGAAACAGACAAAAGCTGAAGTTTCATGGGATAAAATTTAAGTTGATGTTTTAGGTGTGATGAATAATACCTAATTTTTACCATAACGTTGTCAGGAATCCCGAAATATTATCAAATACCGAATCTTTCAACATTGGTGAAATTATATGCTTTTATGAATAGGCATTTTCTGTTGCACTTTCTAAGATACAAAAGCATCAGTGCAAGAGCCTGTCTCCACTTCTTTAGACTTGCCCACAGAAGTATTTCATTTGACAGTGAAGAGTGGGGAAGACATCTGTTCTGATTGTTTTATCATAAACTGATACTAGGCAATACCTTGCGCATCTGTTCGGTTAGTGACACTTTGTTAGTGTTACAAAAGGACTTCTGAGCAATGTGGTAAGTGAAAGGCTCACTGATTTTTACCTTGACATATCCTCTCTTCCCAGTCCACTTTTGTTTTCTTTGCAAGCAGTTACAGGATTTTCATAATAATAGTATGAAATAACAGTCTGAATTGTGAGCACCAGCTTGCCTGCTCATCTTGTCAGCCAATTTCAGATCAGTCATCAAGACATCCCACTTGTATACTTCTGGTGGTATAATATTTGTATAGGTTTTTAGCATATGTAAGGCTTCAAAAGAGAGGTTACTTAATTCCTTTGCTAAAATAACAAAGGTAGAAAAATCTGACAGTAAAGGAAAGAAATGTCCAGTTCCAGTTTCACCCCATGAAATATACCTGATAATTTAAAGACCTTCAGCTACCCACAACGGAAGGCAGATTGGTATTTTAGATGATGACCAAGTTGGAGGAGTTTCCAAGGCTTTTGAGCTAGTTTAAGGCATTTTGGATTAAATGTAAAACTTGCTATTATTATTGTTATTATTATTANAAAAATGTGCTTAAGTTGGAAGCAGTAGGAAAAACCAGATTAAGTCTTCCTCTGTGAAGCGAGCTTTCGGTTTGAACAAAGTATAGCATTTGTGGCTAAGTATGTCCTGTGGTGCTGTCTTATGCTATTAAGCTCCTGCTATGGTTTATGCTTAAATCTGATCTGTAAACATTGAGTGCTTTGAGACCTCTAAGGATGAGAGAAAACAAAGAAGTAAGTCTAATGTAGTGTATCACAAATACTGTTTTATTTATGATAAAGAACAGAAAGTAAGGAGAAGAAAGCTCTGCAAGTGTTAAAAAAACAGCCTTCTGTACAAAGAGCTTGTCCTGTTTTTTCAAAACTTCTCTTGGCACAAGAGCATTATGTAAGAGGCAACCTGAGCTTTGGTTATCTTGTGTAACATAGCCCGTAGGAGCCCGAAGGAGGCTGTATTCTTTAAGTTCAGGGTTGAAGTTTTAATTTCTTGATCTTTAGAACAGGTGTCCCTGAGGACAAAACTAACTTTGCATTCCCCTATTCTGGTCAAACACAGGACACACAGTGCAGCCCAACTGTCAGTTCATGGTGCTTGCAGCTGTGAAACCATCTACTTGAAGATGACTACACATTGAAAACTTTAGACCTTTTACCCTCACAGTAGAGTACATAATCTACATGTAAAGAAAATAAGCTTCAGAGGTTATGGTTATTGACTCATTCCATATGATTGCCTGTGGAACTGTGCTTTATCCAAAGGCTCTGAGTTAAGGAGCAAACTCAAATAAACTTTGGATCATGCCCCAAGAAGTAGCATTCTTGTTGAATATGTACTAAGTGCATACTGTTGCAACTTTTACATTATTAAACATTGTAATGTGTTCTTTTGAAGCCTCTTCGTGGTGCCATTTAATTGTTTTGGTGGGGGCAGGGAAATAATAGAGATTTTATATATTGAATTTATGGATCTCTGGACTTAATGGTTGGTTATGAGATAGTGATAAGCCTGCTGAAGAGTGCATTTTTGATTCACAAGTGAAATATGGTTGTGTAAGTAACTGGATACTATCTCTAAGTTCACACTTGCCTCAAAGGTATCTGAACGTTCAGAGAATTCTGTAGTTATCACTAGTCTATTTCTTCAAGTTCAGTCTTAGTATATATATTTCTGTCTAAGAAAAATACCATTTTGAATACATAATACGTAACAATTCAGAATTCAGGTCCTCTTAAACATTTTTAAAAGACTACTTTATCCAAAGAAAGATAAACATTATTTCTCTAAGTCAAAAAAATAGTCCTGTTTCTGTACCTTCAGAAACAAACTTGTAGCTACTGTGAGGTACCAACAGAAAAAAAGCATTTGATTAAAGGTGTGTCCTTAGAGTAAAGATTTTAACCTTAAGAAATGCTGCTTGTCAAAAGTCATCCAGTCTTTGTACACTGCATGTATCACAGTGAAGACAAGGCAACACAACCAGTTTACCACCCCAAGTTAGGAGAAAATACTGTCCTTGAATTTTAAAGGCCTGAAGTCCTGTGCTGAACAGAAATGCACATTCATAATTATTCAGTCTACTCACATGTTCCACCATTCATTAGCATCATATAAAGGCCAGAGTTCAGAATTTCAGGACTCGCTAACAGCTGTGTTATCTTTTGGCATTAGTAGGATTTGTCTTTCTTAAGAACATTTTTTTTTTCAGTTTAACAGTGCATGCCCAGAAATACTTCACTGAAGTGTATTTCATGAGAAAAAATAAAATTAAATTAAACATGCCTTAAGCTAACCAAACAAGAATTGTAAATTAGTGAATACATTATAAAATAGCATAGATTTTGAAATGCCACACCCTAAAAAGAGTGTGTATCCAATTTTAAATCTGTTACCATATTTTAAAGTATTTAAAATTATTCCAAGACCTGCACCTAAAGTGCAGGCAACCTCTGAGAAGGTACCTAATGCAGTAAAATGAGTGTTAGTAAGTGTTGTAGTGTGAATTGATAAAATTGCATTGTATTTCTTCATTGTCAGCACAAATCCTTGTTTATTAAAAATTTAGCTTGAAGGAAACTTTAATTAATTACAGGTTCAGTAAATCCTGACTAGGATTCTGCTGTGGTGTGTTTACAGTGAATGGCCTTCATGTGCCTGTGTTTCACTTCTGTTCTCTCTGCTACCTGACAGCGTGATTTATGGCTGTTGTTTTCTACTAGTCCACTGTTTGCCCTCTAGGAGGGATTGGTCTCTTGAGCCTCTATAATAACAGCAGCACTTTCACAAAACATCTTTTAATGACAAGAGTGTAGCATTCTGTAAGTCAGGCTAATTGCAGACATACCCTATTAATTGCAAAAATTAGGAGAGGTTACATATTTTACAAGCTTTTAATTTTAAATCGCCGGAGATGATTTGTCTTAAGTGTTTGGGTAGAGATGTCTACAATATTCTAGGATAGGCCATTGCTGAGACTTGAGAAAAGTTGCAGATCATGGATAACGTACCACATAGAATTAAGCTTTGCGTGTCCACACCTGCATAGAAATCCTACTCTCTGTGTAATATAAATTGCTTTGGAGAGTATATATTCTCTTGAGAATGGCAATGCCAACATTAAATAATGTCATGGTTTTATCAGGAAATGATAACCACAGAGTAGAAATTCTACAAAAGTTAAAAGCGTAAGAGCTTTAAGTCTTGTGTGAGCAACTTATTTTACAATAAAAGATCATGGACTTCTAACAACATCTAAGATTTCAAGATAGATTTTTACCTTTTGTTTTGTTGGCTTTTTTGGGGGGGGCGGTTTTCTTGCTGGCTTTTGTTTTTTCTTTTCTTAAAGGCACTTCAACTAATCGGGATTTTATCTTTCCTTTAATAAATTCTGTGGTGCTTCTACTTTCTTTTTTTCTTTACATTGAGTATGTTTGTTTTACCCAGAATTGCTTTCCAGACCATTATCTTCTGTTTAAGTCTTCTAGATTTATATGTAGAGGGTAAGTGCAATAAACATGAGACTTGAATACGTTGGGAAGTGACACAGACTGTCTCTGCCCTACATAATTTGCAGCTATAAAGGCTAGTAAAAACTTGGGGAAAGGTTATAGCTTACAAGAGAAGCACAAAATTGGAAGATTGATAACAAATACATTAATCCTATTAATGAGAAAGGTTAGACAGAATTTAGGATTAACCAAATAGTTTTTTGTGATTGGTTTCCAGTTTTTCACTTGTTTAATTTTCCTCTTAACATTCTAGATCTTTCTTGCAGTACACAAAGGTGGTTTTGTGACATGAACATAGGAGGACTTCAAGAAATTGGTTGCATTAATCAAATCAGTGTTTGCTTTTTTAGACATTGCCTTTAAAAATTAAAAATCCACTGTTTTCTTCTGACCAGGCTTCAGGTCTATTATAACACAGTATTCAAATTCAGTTCTTTTACAGATCAACTAAAAATCATATACTCAAAATCCTGCCTATGCTATTTTTTTTTTTTTTTGCAAAGTAAATTAAAGACCTGCTTTTACAAAACTTTATACATACCTTGGATAGCAGACCTGTATCTGTGTAGTTCAGTAGGGCTGAGATTTCTGTCTCACTGTTACTGACAATGTGCACCTTTTGCTTTTAGGTGAAACTAATTAATGAAATTGCTTCATGCCATGGAATTCTAATTACGTCTTATTCATACATTCGACTGATGCAGGATAACATCCACACATATGATTGGCATTATGTGATTCTGGATGAGGGTCACAAAATCCGAAATCCAAATGCTGCAGTCACACTTGCATGCAAGCAGGTACTTTATAAAAAATAACTTTAAGTGCCCTGGGGGGAGGTGCCAAAATCTAATGGCCTATCATAAAAATATACATGTGATCGTTAGTAAAGAATAAAAGCATAAATCACAATTGTCTGTATTTGACTAATTAATTTACTCAGTATTTTTAATGAATTTACAGAAACATGGTAGAAAAAAAAAATAAGAAATTTTAAATTTTGTAGTAATTTACCATTGGGGTTAAATATCAGATTGCCAATGTGATTTTTCTGCCAACAGTTTATGGACAGTATATTGCAGAAAGCCTTTTTATTCACAAATGTGAGGCCGCATATTTTAATGTGAGAATTCATTGATGGTGAAATTGAATATCCTCTGAGACAGGAGGCAGGTTACAGCTTGAACCACGCAAATAACTTTCTTTTGGTTTTGTGGTTTTTATTAATAGTTCCGCACACCCCATCGAATCATCTTGTCTGGCTCCCCTATGCAAAATAACCTAAAGGAGCTCTGGTCCCTCTTTGACTTTATATTCCCAGGAAAACTGGGAACACTCCCTGTGTTCATGGAGCAGTTTTCTGTCCCGATAACCATGGGAGGATATTGCAATGCCTCTCCTGTCCAGGTAAATGCATCAAAAATAGCACTTTGCTTGGAGGAACTGTTATGTTGTTTCTAAACTCACATCTAAATGTACTTCATGCTGTATGTTCTAGACACTAAAGCAAAAAAGTTGCATATGTGTTTTACTGCTGCATGTGAAAAGGAACTAAATGAGACCATTTCATTTATACAGGAGTACAGCTTATACACAGGGCTTTCTTAGCAAAGTGAATTTTAAGTCATTAGAAGTATTCTTTGATATGAAGTAAAGATAAACAAAATTGAGTGGAAGATGACTGATCTTGTATTTTGATGTACTTATATAGAACTTTGTGGTTTGATATTAAGCTTGGGCAACTTATGCAATAAGAGGAATCCTTAAATCCAAACTGAAAACTATTTTGATTTTAAAAGGTGAAGTAGGTGTTGGAAGTCGGAAAGATAAACTAATTTTGAAAGCAAAAAAATACTTTGAAAATTATTTTGAATAAGTATGTCTATTAATCTTTGTAGTTGTGGTTCTCAGTATTGACTGAGAACATTTTTCAAATTAAATGATAAATAAATTGTCTACATCATAATCTGCAGAGTAAATTTTGTATAAATGCTAATAAAGTTGTATCCTATTAAATACTCTGTAACGCACACATGCACTTCTGAAGTTTTATTTTCAAGTACTTCTCTTGGTCTAAATCTAAGTAATTTCTAAACTGGACTTTCAATTTGGTGTTTTACATATCAGTAATTTATTATATTATTTGTTTTGCTTTAAGAGAAATTGTTAGCCATTATGTACAGTTAATACCCATCTCACACATCCATAACCCATTACAGAACCATACGGCCAGAGTGACCTTTAGTTTCTGTGATCGTGGGGATTTTCGTGTATCGATTTTTTTTTAAATAGTCTCAAGTGAGCACTAATCTTCACTTATTGTCTAGTAACCACCTTTGCTGCAGGCTTCTTTTTTGATCTTCAGTATGTGTATTAGGATTTTTTCATGAGGATTTTGGTTTTGTGCAAATTTATATTCACTTCTTTCTGTGGTTTCTAATTAAATACTTCTGATCTCTTTATAAAGACAAATCTGTGGTACATGAGGAAGATTTACTCAATTTTACTGTTGCTAACATGAATTTTATTGAAATTAGTATTATTTTGAATCTGTAACTGTAGATCCATGTAAAATATAAACTATCTAATTTTATTAGAATTTTCCTGTCAATAACTATGAAATTTTTCTTATTGCTAAAATTAATATCAAGAATCAAAATATAACTTGGAGCTTTTTCTTCCTGTTTTCAGGTTAAAACTGCATACAAATGTGCCTGTGTGTTACGGGACACCATAAACCCCTACTTGCTGCGAAGAATGAAGGCTGATGTAAAAATGAGCCTTTCACTTCCAGATAAAAATGAACAGGTTTGCTTATCTTCACTACTAGATCTGAGTCTTCACCCTCCCCAAAATGCAATCTTTTCCTGGTCATTTGTGCTAATAGCAGATGAAATGCTGTTTTGACTAAAGAAAAGATGCAGAGCTTTCAGGATTCATAATCTTTTCACCAGTGTCCTGAATATTAGATGGCCACAGTCTTGTAAGGTCTCTTCAACTACAGTCATCTAAAAAGCAAAGGATAGATGAGGTGTGGTCAGGTCCGCTTAATACTGTCTTCCTGGGTCTCAGGTGCATAGAAATGAGTTGTCTGTGTCTGTTTCCTTTTTTTACAGCAGGAAACACTTTAGCATTGTTTCATGCTGTAAAAAGATTAATTTGGGCAGCAAATAATAGAGAAATACTTGATGGCAGTAGTTCATATTGCAAGCTAGCTGGCCTAGACATTCTGAAAAATTTCCAAAATATTACCCTTTGATGTAAAACTTGTTTGCTTTGCTATGAAGTAGAATATTTTTTAAGGAAACATTTTGATTCAAAGTAGAGGAGATTTAAAGTATTAGTTAACTAACATTTCTACAAATACTCACTGGTAGTAATTATTAGGCTCTTTTGCCAGTCATGTGTCAGTACTTCAGGCTTTCATATTTTCTCCTCATTCCCTTCCTGTCTTCCGCCTCTAAAAGAGAAGTAGGTGTGCTAGTCTTTGTAAGACAGTGCTGCAAGGTACATAATAAACAAGTAGGCCATGCTTGGTTTCTGCTGTGCAGTCTAAAAATCTTTTTTAATCAATTTTTTAATTTCTACATACTTTAAAGTATACTGGGCTACTTAATCTAAAGAATGCAATCATAAACAGATGAAACAAATCTAATTTTTGTTCTTCTCAGTCACAGGCACTACCTCAGTTTGACTTACAGCATAGTGTTGGGTGCCCTGCAGGATGCGGGAAGTGATTTTGTTCCATTTTAGCCCATCAAAGCATCTGAAAAATCATTTTATGCTCACACTCAAAGCCAAATGACAGAACAGATCCCATGTACTAACCTTCCCATGAGGTAGTAAGAATTTGCAAGTTGTAAGGGACATAACAGACCCACAATGGAAAGCATTTCTTATAAACATATCTTTGAGAGAACATTAACGTTGCACAGTTACCTCATTAAAACTGGAAAATGGCAGCACTTCCAAAACTAAAGCAATTTGAGGGGAAAACATAACTGGGAAAGAGCACATAAAACCTCATGAAACTCATCTTACTGATTATGTTCATTCTCTAAAAATTATATTTTTTTTTATTTCTAATTATTTCTGTGCAGTATCTTTTAACTTAGTAATTCAGTATGTCAGACATCTGTGAAGCTTCGTTGTATAACACTAACATTGGCAAAAATTTTAAATTCACAGGTTGGGCTTGAGTGGTTGTTTTATTTTGTAGGTCCTCTTTTGCCGTTTGACAGAGGAACAACGTCAAATCTATCAAAATTATATTAACTCTAAAGAAGTTTACCAGATTCTCAATGGAGACATGCAGGTGGGCATTAATAAGGATATTGACAGGTGGAGTTGGTGGATAAAGTAAGGGACTGGCCTTTGCATTCTTCTGGCTGGATTCTGAGCAGAAAGGGAAGAAAAAGCTTTGTTCCTGTTTTGACTCCTTTTATTTTTCCAGTTCTCACAAAATGTAGTTTTTTCTCAAGTGTGTAGTCATTTTAGTTATCCCAGTGAAAATTATTTTAAGAAGCCTGATCTTCAGGAGATGGCTTGTACAAGACTATCTGCAGATATTTCCCAAAGATGTAACAGAATGGGCTATCATATTTGCTAGGGTTCTGAAAATTTTGAACAGTAAATGTCAATGTTTTTATTAGATGTTTTGTGGTGACAGCAGCAAACCTCAGCTGAAAAACAAAAACCCTGTTGTACAAACAAACCATAAATTATGAGCAGGCTCGTCCAACTTGCAGTGTTAGAAGATTGAGAGATTTGCTATTTCAAGCTAGTTCATTTTAATGAGTGCTCATTATATCAGCAGAATAAATAACATTTGTAGTATTATTGAATGAGTAACTGAATAGAACCCTTCTAACTGGGCATCAAAAGTGGTAATTCAGCTTTGTATACTTGTTCAAATATATTTACTCATAAATTCTTTGCTTCCATGTATTCTGGTTAGTATACCATGTGTTCTGGTGCATATTCTTACTATCCTCAAAGTCTACCTTTAGTTACCTGCTAATATGGCAGGAACTGGACAGGAAGGACACAATAATTTCAAGAAACAAACTTGATGTCATTTTTCGTTTGAGTAGGAAAACTTTGACTGTGAATTACAGCTAGGGACTGCTTTTGCTAATGTGGAAATTGTTGCAGAATTCTCTTGGTACCAGAATAGACTCACAAGAAAATAAAATTTCACTGACCTTCTTTTGTACTGATATTGCCTAAAACTTTAGATATTAGCATACACTGACTTCCCTAAAGAGCAAGCCATTATGAAGAACAAACTTTTTTATGATGACCAGATTAATCCATTGCTCTTTATTTCTGTCAGCCACAACCCATACAGATACAAGCATTTGTCATGAAAATAAAAATATTTTTTCATGTATTCTTTAGATTCTCATAGGACTATCAACTTTGAGAAAGATTTGCAACCATCCTGACTTTGTGTCTGATAGTCCCAGCATTTCAAAGGGTGTACCAGATGCTGAAGTGGAGGAATCAAGTCAGTTTGGATATTGGAAACGTTCTGGAAAAATGATAGTTGTAGAATCCTTGCTGAAAATATGGCACAAGCAAGGTCACAGAGTGTTATTTTTTACTCAGTCAAGACAGGTAAGATGAGCTAATTGTTTTAGTTATCACTAAAACTAACAAAAAGTGTGTGTGTGTGTGTGTGTGTGTGTGTTCCAACAAGACTTATAATTAGAACTGAGTTTTGTAGTGTCCTTCTCAGAAAATTAAGATCTTAGTGGAAAGACTGCCAACATAACTATTGTCTGGAATAATTGAAGACCATTTCCCAAGCTCAGTAAGCTTTACTGGAGTGACAGTGTTGTGGCAGTGTTGCCCAATTTCAGTATATTGGGTCAAAGCTTGTATCAGTTATACCCGTATCATACCAAGCTATCCCACCGTGTTTCAGGGTAGAACTGGTAGTCAGTTTCTGTGTAGTGCATGTGCACCTCGAATCCTCAGAACTGGGTGCTTCAGGCCAGTAGTACAGACAGTGACCTTCATTTGTTTTCCCTGTGTAGTCACAATTTTGTCTTTCTTCTGTGGATTCCCTCAGAATGCTGCACCATTTATCTGTTTAATTGTCTTGAGACTAAGGCCCTGGACTTTCCAAACCAAGCACAAACATTCCACTTATGCATTCAGCAGTAAAAGAAGTCATCTTTTCCCCCAAATTACATAATTTCATTTTCTGTTCATTTAACAAGTTTTTGGTTGTCATCTTGTTTGTTTGATTGACACTACACTTCATACCAGAAATTCCTATGGCTTGATCAGACAGTTGCTCAATCTTCACATCTGGATTTTGTTAATTTTTTTTCCATCACAACAGATGATGCAGATACTTGAAGTCTTTGTGAGATACAGAAACTATTCCTACCTCAGGATGGATGGCACCACAGCAATAGCTTCCAGACAGCCTCTTGTAACAAAATATAATGAGGTGAGATGTTGCGTCCCACACAGGAATGCCTGTTAGTGAGTATGGATAACTTGTTTCATTCCCTTTTGGTGTGTTTTTAAATACACTGCTTCAACTTTGAGACACAGAACTAGGGAGTTCTGTCAAACGAAGCCACTTTCGTAGTGAGAAAGGGGAAAAAAGTCATCACTTCTTTCACACTTAAGTTGGGTTTTCTGCTGAGAAAACACAGTTTAGAAGGGAGAAAAGAAATTTTTTTGGGCAACAGTAAATGAAATTTAGATTAGACCACTTTTATTTGTCAAAAGAGATACTAGATGAACAAGGAAATTTATTCCTTCTCTTGGCTCCCTTTGCATCTTTGCAAGTAATGCTGATAAAAAAAGATTCCAGGAATGAATTATTTTTTTTAATGTTGCACTTTGGTAATTCTTGCTTTAGTAAATTTTCTCTCGTGTTACAGGACAAATCCATATTTCTTTTTCTTTTAACAACTCGTGTTGGTGGCATTGGAGTTAATTTGGTTGGTGCTGACCGGGTTATTATTTATGATCCTGACTGGAATCCCAGTGTAGACACACAGGTGCGTTTGTTTTATTACATTGCATTTACTAGCTAAGTTAAAACAAAACTGAAGATAAAATCACATTTATCTCCACAAATAGTGTTAAAGCACTATGTAGTTATTTCTGAAGTTGCTGTTCCCAGCAATGGTCGCTTAGGGTGCAGTTCCACATGATTACTCTTGTGGCAAAGACAATTCAAGTGGTTCCCACCACATCCCCTTTATGCTGTTATACCTTACCACTCTTCAATATTGTTGATTCTTGTAGTCTGTTTACAGTGCAGTGAAACAAGCAATTCAAGTGACCTGTGTTTTTAAAATAAATAAACAAACCAGATATTTCTGAAGGGAGAGTACAGCTATGCAAGCTGACTGTTTGTGGTGACAATGCAGGGTAAGAAAAGGAGAACAACTGTTGCTCAAATTGGCTTTGTCACTAGATAATGATTTATAGCTATGTCCTTTGAATGCTGCTCTAAGCCAATACTGTTAAAAGTCATTCTTTATCTCAGGGTCTGATGGAACTCTCTTTTATCAGATCCCATAGCAGTATGTGGTGCTTACGTGTTTGAGAGGAAAAAACTTAGCTCTGAGATTTCCAAGTGTCTAACTTAGAGTGGTCTGTATTAGTGGTTGGTAATGCTGTAGAAATACCACTTCTTGAACGATGTTAAATGTCCAAACTAAGTTTGAAACAGTATTATAACTATCTGTCTGTCAGACACGTGTTTAAGAGACTAATGTCTGCTAACCAAACCCTTTGTGTTCCAGGCGCGGGAACGTGCTTGGAGAATAGGCCAAAAGAAAGAGGTGACCGTGTATAGGCTTCTCACTGCAGGCACTATTGAAGAGAAGATATACCACAGGTCAGTCAGAACATTTTCTTGGATGCAGCTGCATGCTCAGGAAAATGCTTGTAGTGAATCCAGGGTGGTGTAACAGTGACATACCTGTGCACGTGTTCACATGGCTTGTATCCTCCAACCTTGGTAATGATGATCACATCACAGAAAACCTTTTAAAATTCTCCTGAGAAATGGACCTTCTTCTGGTATTAAACTCCCAGCTGCAGGGCTGTGCTGCTCCCTCTCAGCTCCAAGACCCACCTGCTAAATGTACCTTACCAGTCTGTTCCAGCAGCTGTGCCCAGCATATCCATAATTCACTGTAAAAGAGTATGAGGCATAGACAGAAAAAAATTAGCCCCTTACTCAGAACATGAGACTCAACAAGTCTGAAATGCAAATTGAAGTGAACAAGTGCTTTATATTCTCCTTGGGATATATCAAGATGTATGTAGTACATACATCCATTTACTACTGTGCAATCTCAATTTGATTTTATTCCCAAATCATTCCAAAGTGAAAGAATTAAATCCAAATAAGCACCAGTCATATTCATGTTATTTATTCTAAAATGTAGCTAAAGCCTTTAAAGTGCTCGTATTTTGAAATCAATGAAATGTTTTTGGTTTCCTTTCCCATTCATCTTTCTCAGTAGTTGGCTTCACTCACATGAATTCCAAATGAATGTACATAGGAATCCTCTGTCTAGGCCTTATTCTTCAGAACTGAAATATCCTTTTGGAAAACTCAGATGAATTAAAAGCTCTAAATAATGAAATGCCCATGCTTATTGAATGCCTTTTTAAATCTGTTTTGCCACATGGACACAGAGCATCTGCTGTTGGTTGGCTTGCATCCTTTTGGCATATTTCTGTTTGAACAACACTGAATAGATCAAGGAACTGGACTCTAAGGGTCAAGACAGCCAACAGAAATTCATTTATTTCCAGAACAGTGCAATGGACTGTGAACTTTAAGCAGTTGTCTTTTCTCTGTTCCTGTGTTTTCTTCCCAGGAAATAAGTGATCATCATTGTAGGAAGCTATGAAGCTCAGATAATCCTTAAAAACTTTAAAGTCTTCTGGTGGATACAGTGGTAGCTGGCACCTATGTTTAAACTTACTTTTCAAGAACTACATTTAAAAGTAGTTTCTCTGCTTAATGTCAGCAGGGTCAAAAGCATCATTAAAAACAGTTCTAGAGAACTTATTTCTAGTTTTATTTAGGGTTGTATTTTTTGTAGAGAAAAAATAGCTTTTGCTCCAGACAAATAGAGCATACAAGTAGTTTTACCAATACTAGAAGACTTTTTGCAGCTTAGTTCTCCACAAATTTGTTCCTTTTAGTCCTCTGCAAGTGACTCTCTTTTTCCCTTCCTTTTAACCACACGTCTGATTTCCCTTTTCAGTAACTGTCATCCAGTCATCACAATTGGACTGAACTATTCTGTTGCTTTTGATCCCTCCAATAAATTGAACCTGTAAAATATTGTCATTTTAACAAGGTCTTGTTTTTCTTTCAGGAGCTTTCTGATGGTTGTATTGTAACATATGCGAGCTTTTCAATTTTTATGGACTAAAAAACTTCTAGCTGTGAAGTTATTTATTGCTTAGTTAAGGGATGCCTCGTAGGACATCTCAGGATAGTGGTTACCTGTTGTGTTATGAGGTTGTTGCAAAATAATCAATCCCTGTGTTTAACAATTTACTTGGTTGTTTAAAAGTTACTAACTCAAGATTGTTTTGGAAACTAACATAATCTTCCTGCTGCTTAATTGTTCTTCAGAGTAATATTTGTGCTTATATAGTTTTCTGTTTAAGTACTGTATTCAGTACTTAAACATAGCTAGACATTGTTTCATGCACAAAGTACTTTCTTTTTCTTTTTTAGACAAATCTTCAAGCAGTTCTTAACAAACAGAGTGCTGAAAGACCCTAAGCAGAATCGCTTCTTCAAATCCAATGACCTTTATGAACTTTTTACTCTGAACAGCCCAGATGCATCTCAGGGGACAGAAACAAGTGCAATTTTTGCAGGTACATGGGTTTTTTCTATATTTTGAAGAAAAAATACTGTTTGTTAAGTGGATACTAATTTTGTTCATCCCTCAGGTACTGGTTCAGATGTTCAAGTCCCAAAGCCATCTCATAATGGTACTTCTAAACGTGATCTCCACCATGCAGAAAGCAGCTCACACAAGAAGAGCAAGTCCTCTAATTCCTACTCAACCGCACACATGAAAGATTCTTCTTCTAAAGCAATAGACACAAGTGAGGAAATGAAAGGAAATTTGGAATCCTTGGACCAAAATAGCTCTGCAAAAGATAATGCACAAGCTACTACTGATACAAATTCATTGAATAAATGCAAGGAAGAACACTTGGAAAGTGATGACAAATCTATGTCCCAGTTGTTGCCACACGACACAGGATCTTCAGAGAATGCCAAATGTCTGACTGCAGTGGTGGCTGATGAAGTACATGGAGCAGCTAACACAAATGACAAGGCAGGTTTTAGCCTTACTTGTGATGCAGCTGGCTCCTGGGAAAAGCAGGATACTGAAACTGAAGATGGGCAGTTAGATAATAATCATTATAAATGTATCTCGAAAACAAAGCACGGGGCGGATGTGCTGTCACATGAGAGCCACAAAGATAAGTTTAAGAAGAAACATCACAAAGATGCCAAATTTGAAGGAAAGCGCATTCCTCATCTAGTGAAACAAAAGCAATACAGAAGGGAAGAGAATGAAGAGAAGGTGGAAAACTCAAAGAAAAATGACGATTATGTCTTGCAGAAGCTTTTCAAAAAATCAGGTAACAGTTCACATTTGGCTGCTGCCTTTTTAAACAGAGGTGTATAAAACCTATGCAAGTGAGGGAAACAGCAGTTCTGTTACTCTGATGGTGAGAGCTGCAATACAAAACTTGTTCATTATGTTACTGTAGTGAAACCTTAAAATGTTCATAATTTAAATGCTGCACTTACAAATGGGCTAATTACCTTGGCACAAGCAGTTCAGATAAATCTGCACTTCTGGATATAGAAGTAATGCAGTGTTTCTCCTGAAAATAAGGATGTAATCAACCTTCATTTACACGAAGGCTTCACTTCTATCTGTCCTGTCCATAACAATGGAAATGATCAATTTACCCACATAATTGCCAGGTCTGTTGTGAATAATGACCTCATCAGCACACCAGAAGTGATTTGCTGTCAGATTGATTACTTTACTCATACAGAAGGGGATTCTCTCATTAGAAATTACTGTGCTGATGTGCTTAATGTAATCAACATGAAAAAGGAAAAGTGTTATTGTGGCATTCACTTAAAAAGTGAGTATTTAATTTTCATGTAAATTTGCAGATGTCCTCCTTCACCTTTTGTATCTTCTGGTGTTTAGGGGTACATAGTGTTATGAAGCATGATGCCATTATGGAAGCTTCCAGTGTAGATCATGTGCTGGAGGAAGCAGAAGCAAGCAGAGTGGCCCAGAATGCCTTGAGAGCCTTAAGAGTCTCTCGTCAGCAATGTTTAGGAGCTGCTTCTGGTGTGCCAACCTGGACAGGCATGAGTGGTCTTTCTGGTGCACCTTCCGGAGTAAAGTAAGTTCATTTCTCACATTGCTTTTTCAAAAATAGAGGAGTTAGTTGGGTTGGTAAGGATTTATCTTTTTTTGCACTTGGTATTAGCAGTAACATGTATCAAAGTGGTGTTCATGTTTTATATTTCATATAGAGATGAATGCATTTTACAAGCCAAGGTAGTCCATTCTGAAGTGCAAAGAAATCATTATTGTTGCACAGTAGAACAGAAAACTTAGCAGAGGGCTCTTGAGAACTCTAAAACACAAACCCAGTCTGTCTTTGAAAAAACTATACTAGTCATTTTGAGAAGGATGTTGATGGACTTAATTCTTTTGTGGGTTTTTAGGAGTCGATTTGGTCAAAAAAGAAACTCCATGCTGCTTTCTTCACATTCCACTTGTGCATCACCTGCAAAGAAGCACAAGGTAAGAGACATTTCTGTTTTAATAGCTGATATATGTGAAATGTTATGATTTATGCAACGAATCAGATTTATACGGTAGATACTTCATACACGTTTGTTGTATGATTATGTAGAATTCTGGAATTTTTAGTCACCTCTGAATTTGATTTTTCATGTTTTATTGAAGTCTAATTGGATACAATAGTCAAAAATTTCGCCATGGTCTTACGTGTCTCAAGTCCAGAAATGCTTTCCTTTCACTTCCTAAGTTATAAAGTTGAGACCAGGATATATCACCGCTTTATTGTGTATTTCAGATGACTGAGTTCTGAGTAGTCATGTTTGTTGTTTAAGTCTAAACAACAGGCAGATTTTGCTTAACAGATTCTCTGGATCTCAAAATACAACTTCCTACATAGTCTGTATGTTTATTTGCAGGATGCAGATACAATAAAGAAACAAAATATAAAGAAGTGTAGTTCCAGTGAGTACTTCGATGGAAAATCTGGAGAATCATCATCCGGTGTTCTAGACTCTTCGTCTTTATTAGCTAAGATGAGGGCAAGAAACCAGCTTATTTTACCACAACAGACAAGGAATGAAGGAGATGAGAATCATCACCCAGCACCCACCCCAGTCCAGGGTTCAACAGAATATGATGAACTGCTTGTGGATTTACGTAACTTCATAGCGTTCCAGGCCCGCGTGGACGGCGAGGCCAGCACTCAGGAAGTGCTGCAGGAATTTGAATCCAAGCTGCCCGCAGCACACTCCTGTGTCTTTAGAGAACTTCTCCGCAATATCTGCACCTTCCACAGGAGCCCCAACGGTGAAGGTGTCTGGAGGCTAAAGCCAGAATTCCAGTGACCTTTGACAATAAAAGGCATCTCTCTGCCTGGCCACCATTTTCCTCTCCAAGACTTCCTGTCTGAATTTTAAAATTTAGAAGTATTTTGTATTCATGAACTAATGCCTTGAACAGTCAGTAGCGTGGGACTTGTTGCAGGCTTAGAGCTAACAATTTCTGATTTACACTATTTATATGAAAGTGCCATCTACCTCATAGATGAAACAATATAAAATATTAGCACCTTTTCTTTAAAAGAAAACTTAATATAAATGGGATTAGGAACATATATTGACGTTTTATTACAGTAAGAATCATGGATGTTGCCATGAGTTGTAAGACTGATTTCTGTGAAATTCCAGAAAACTTCCTTGATTT
Organism: Scytalopus superciliaris; assembly: GCA_013400415.1. Lineage (NCBI taxonomy): Eukaryota > Metazoa > Chordata > Aves > Passeriformes > Rhinocryptidae > Scytalopus > Scytalopus superciliaris. The sequence goes on from VXBX01009921.1 coordinate 3,291,365, forward strand.
CCTGTTTGTTACTTGAATGGTCATGGGGCACACAGTGTACTATTAAAAAAATAAAAGGCAGGGGGAGATGATAGTAGTCAACATGAGAGATTCACTTGTACTGACCAGTGCATCAGAATCATTGTATGAAACTTTGATCAGTAGTGAGAAATTTTGGTTTAATCATGGTGCTTCAGTTGTTGCCACTATCTGCCATATGCAGTGTAACTTATATCACTAACTAATTTGGAAAATAATTCTACTGCCATGGAGGTTTAATCATAAAAAATGGGAAGCCTGGCAGGATATTGAGTTAACTGACAAATGATAATTATGGAAAACTTACTATATTCCAGAACACCCACTTACACTATAATCAGCAGTTCGTTACAGTCCCATACACCACAGGCAAGTTCTTAGTACAGTATTTCTTACCACTGAGGTGACAGAACTGCTATGTTTGTCTCAGGTTGTGGACTGATAATTGAAATTTCATTAAATATTCACATTTCACTGTGATTTATGTCCAAAACTTTCCAGTTCCCTCCTAGCACTTAAGATTTTATACCTTGACATAGACTGGGGTGTTGGTTGGTCAGAGGGAGTTGGTGTCACTGTATTTTACTAAACATAATCACTTTCAGACAAAGTTGGAGCATATACAAGAGTTACAGGTTATACCTCTTCTGTAGATAGGGAAAATCTCAAAACTTCTTGACAGTTGAATAAGTTCCAATATCCATTTTTCTTCCAAGGAAGGAATGGTTGGATCATTTGTAGCAAATCTGAGTACAACATTTGGTCGGTCTTCAAGGTACTTGTGTGCTACACAAGGAAATTTAAAGGGGAAAAATATGGATAGATGTGGTGAAGAAAACCACATTGTTGCAGCAACATCAACTACTGTGTGACTTAAACTAGGAACAGTTAAATATGCCTAATGTCCCTCCTATCCCTAAGCTATTAAGGAAAGGGAAAGCTAAGCTACTGTTAGTTTTTTTGCTTACTGTGAAATTGTTTTGTTTACTTCCAGTGAAAGTACAAATATTGAAAGATGAATGGTGAAGCAAGAATAAAAACTGTTATTTTCTTCTGGTAAAAAAAGCCTTTAAGAGACTTTCAATGGCTTTTCCTCTTGGTTTTGCTCAGTGATAAAGGATCTGTAGTGACTTGCAAGAAGTGATGCTTCACTGTCTCAATAATTGGCTTTTCAGAGACTGGAGTTGGACAGGGCAGACAATTCAGGAATCTGTTCGTTTTCCTACTAGCATTTGAAGGTGGCACTATTGCACCTTTTCCTAACATCTCTTTTTCTGATCCTGTTTATATTCATTTGCATTCCTTCTTTCCAGAGAAAAATTAAATTAATAATTTAGACTATAGGTCTGTTGATACGACTTGAAAATGGATCAGAAAAAGAGTAAAAACAAACTTATTTTGCTGTTCTTTTCAAAGCTACAGGGAATTTGAATTGGTTTGGATGTCATGTCCCCATGCATCTTTACTTGCCTCAAGAACAAACCAGGAATTCAGCAGCCAAAGCTGCTGGTGTCACCTTATCTATTTGTGTCCTGTTTTGTTTACTGCTCTCAGTCTTAAAGACATAGTTCCTGTACTAGAGCAAGCTTGCAGCTTCTCAGTGATCCATCAGTGTAAATAGACTTGCATGTACCTTTTATAAATCCTTGACTTTTATGAACTTATTAAAAAAGGAAAAACAAAAGTGTGTTCTAGAAGTCTTTGGGCACAGGGAAAGAGTGGGAGTGGGGCACCATCTTTTCCTGTATAGTGTGGCACTGACTAAATGATTCATATTATCTTAATTATGTTTCCATTTTTAATACAATTTCAAATTATACTTTCTAGCAGCTAGTCTTTTTCCCATACAGTGTTTGTTTAAAATGTTTAATAGATTAGATTAAAAAGTATTTATAAGTAGTTGATCTCAAAAGCATATGCGATTAAACATCTACAGGCTGATTTATAGGTAAAAGTTTTTCTGGAACATAACATAGCTGCTATGCATTTAAAAGTAGAAGAGTTTTTTTTCAGAATAATCCTACTTTATTCCATGAAACATTATCTGATTTTTGTTTGTTTAGTTTTCCCTGTGTAAATTGAATTCCTTTCACATCTTCATAGAATATCTGAAGCAATTCCGGACTAGCAATATTGCATAGTCAAACAAATCTTGTATTTTAGGTGTCTCAGTTTCCAAGTACTCAATACTATAGTTGGTGGTTGCTACCTTTATTTGTGCATGATTCCAAAAATTATTCATGTGGAATACTGTTTTTATATTTTATCTCAGTAAAAAGAGGATAAAGAACAGTCAAAATATAGATGTTAATTTAGGAATCAAGTTGGAAAAAAACATTAAAATCTTACTAAGGGAAGACATTTCAGCATGGAACAGTGAGTATAATCTTTAAATTAAAAGAAGCATACCACAAGTAACTACTGAGAATTCTTTTCCTGTGAAGATACTAAAAGTTGAGCACCATACTACTCCAAAAATGTCATGCCAGTGTAGAGATGTGACCTACTATCCACACAGCTGAGCAGACAAATGCAGTTGAACAAGATTCTAGAAAGCTAAATAGCAAAAACTTTGATTGTTCTGTAAGCAGTTAGGGGGACTGTGTACACTGTTTGGGTAAAAGGTGCTGCATTGGTATTTTAACAGCAAAAGTTAAAATGTATCATCCTTGTTCCTTCTGATTTCAAAACATATTTGTAAAGCAGGAGGTAAAAAAACCTTCTTGTTGGTTAAGATGTTTTCTCCCTCTCCCCCCATTCCATCTTTTACATTATTCCGTGTGTTTATTCTGTGTTCATCCTTTTGCTGAAAATGTATAGCCAACCCACATATCTCTGGTATAAAAACTAAATTCTGACCTAGACAGAAGAGACTGCTAGAGGCCGTAGTCCTTTGACTCTTCTGGACTACAATGACTCACCATGAAAAAAATGTGAGTAAGATGCTGAACGGTTGGATTGATGGACATGGTGATAAAAAATGGAGAGGAGTATTTTTAAATTCCTAACTGCAGTCTGTGGCTCAGCCTCATCTGAAAGGGCTGCACGATGTGGAGAATGAACTCTGCTGCAGATAATAAATGTTATTCTCACAAATAAAACTGTAGAGAAGTGAGATTTTACATCTGCAAATTTTGGCTTCAGCTGATACTCACCTATAGACAGCTGTACTCAAATCATAGGGTCAACTTTGCTTTTGATTCAAAGATTGGCTAATTTTTACTGTCTTCTAGTAGTGCACTTCTCTGTCTTTGAAGAAGTTACAACAGAAGGGACCAGACTTTCAAAATTATTTGATGGGATTTTTGTTGTTTATAAAATGCTTTACATTTGGGAAGACTGAGCAGATACACAAAATCTGTTAAGTAAACAGTGATATACTGTGTAATTTGGAAAATAACAGAATTGGTGGGGAGAGTGGAAATTTTCCAGTAGATTTTTTAAATGTTACACATTGAGATAGATAGATAGATAGATAGATAGATAGATAATGATATTACAATACTTTTTCAGTGACAAAGATGTCCAGGCAGGCATCAGTTTCCTGGAAAGAGCAATGCAAAAGTTATTGTTATAGGATGTATCCTTCAGGGAAAGCTGTCACAGGAAACGAAGAATTAAGGAAGTAATTTGACAAAACAATCATAGACAAAACAGTAACTTGATTAATGTTTATTCTTTCCTTTTTCTCCAACATAAAATAATCTTATTTTTAAAAGAAGAAACTGAGTAGATAAACAACCTGGTGAGATAGTATCTGACTTGGATTCTATTTGCATATTGCTGTCATTCCTATGGAAAATCTAGTACTTACAGTTCAGGCAGTTTTCGTTCTTGGATGGAGGAAGTGTTGAACAGCTGTATCTCAGTGATTCAGCAAGGAGGGATGATGCAGTGTGTCTTGTGCTGGTGGTGGCTGTGCTTTCTCAAATGGTATATAAAGGTGGTGGAAAAATTAAATGTGAAGAGGCCCTGCAGCAACTTCATCCAAATTTGCCAATGTATGGGCCAATTAATTACTTACTTACTTCCTAATTTTTCCTCTTTAAGTTAGGTAACATAGTCACTGAGATGATTTAAAAGTATGGAATAATCTACCTGTTTGGTCTTTCAGAAGCAGGAATGTCTGGATTCTCTTGCTATAAACCTCTGGGTGAGGTTGGATGTGGCACTATAATGCTTCATTGGTTTCTCCATCTGATGGATACAGTCATCTGGGGAGGCAATGCATCTTTCAGGTTCTTCAAAAATGCTTCAGGAAATTATAGCGCAGTATAAGGAAGTCCTGGTTGGAAAAACACAAGTAATATGGCATCTTATTGTCTAGATTATTAATTCAGTAACTCTCATTTACAAAACTATCAGCAAAATTGCTGAGAGTCCAGGTTTTGATGGGCTTGCATAGGGCACATGTCTAGGAGTCAGGATATGCTGGCAAGTCAGCACTTGGGAGTTTAACTCCTCTGGGAGAGGTATTTATATATTAGATACATGGTAAAAACACTCTCTGCTACTTAGGGCCATTTATAATTTCCCTGTTCAAACATTCAAGCTAAATGCTGAATATACACTTACTAACTCAGTGGCTCTCCATCTACCCAGCTCTCAAGGGATTGCTATTCTAGGCTCTGGGGTGATGTCACCACTCCTGCTTCACACAGTTTCACTGATACAGTCCTGTGCCTTCAGCTGAGACATAGAAGATGAAGCTTTCCTTAGTAATTCTTAACTTTTGTTGATGGCCCTGGTTTTGTTGCCTCTGCTATCATTAAGAGGAGTCTAATGTCTTTCATGCAAGTGCTGTTCCACTTTTCAAATAGGCCTAAGACAGCTGCTATGAAGCGAGTGAAACACCTTGTGTTCTTACTCCCTGCCTTAAAAACCCAGGGAGGACTGCGGTGCATCATTGCTGCATTCAGGAGCAGAAAACTAATCTTTTTTTTTTTTTTTTTACTCAAAAGTATAGATGTGTTGTGAGTCACTAAACTAGGAACTACAGAACCTACACAGAAAACATACAGTATGTCAGGCAGCTGTGTTGAGAAAGAAGCAACTTCCAGCCTGCTCCACCCACTAGTTCTTATTGTTTGTGCCAACATGAAATGAATGGGAGAAGGGAGGGTATATTCTGAGCTGAGCTATTCATTTCTGAATGGCAGGGTGGAACTTGCCTTTAAGTCCAAACCTGCTACAGTTCTGAAATGTACAGTGAAGGCTCCTAAGTAAATTCTGTTCTGCCTGCCCACTTATGCTATCATGCAATAACCATATTTTTTCAATATTGCCGTCCCACAGAAATTATGATGGCATCAGAGGATGTGCGCGCCATATACGAAATCCCACTGTTCTTACCCTTAAGCTATAACCGAAAGCCAGATGATTGTGAACTCTTTGAACTCTACAAGCTGCTTATCCAGTCATTTGAGATAAAGAATGGAAAGCAATGCCAATGCTGAACTCTGGAGAATCCACCCAAATTTTTAAGTTGTTAACTATCTGTCATAGTTCCCTATGGATTCCCAGCTTCTCCTGGGCTCCCAAAGCCACACTGCTCACAACATGTAAGTTGAGAGAACCTATTTTTATTATACAGAACAGGGAGGTTGAAGCCTTGCACTAATTGCAAACCAATACATAGTATCATCAGAGGAGCTATGACCAACTCCTGCATAAGGCTTACATAAGTGGTGAGTCATGCAGTCTTAGGAAAGAATAGGGAGAGAGGCTTTCATTATGTTATTTGCCTAATCAGAAATATGAAAATAAAAGAACACAGCACTCAGTGGGTTACGTTTGGCTAACTGTACGCTGGAATTTCTGCAGTTGCACTACGATTGAGGCATTTCGTTGTTTGTGGTCCCAGCTTATATTAAACAGAGAGGATTTTTTTCATAAATCTTTGCCTCTAGGGCAGAGTTAAGGTTGTTTGGGAACCCTAGCTATGTGTTTCCAGACATTAATGTCTGGAAGCAGCGCCATGAGAGTCAAAATGAAGGTATATGCCTAGGGAGGGTACTGGAAGTAAATGAGGACACCCAAGGGCAAGGTTAGGGTTTGTGAGGATAAGCATGTAAAGAAGCAGTAAAGTGGAAGCAAAGATTTTAGGATGACTGGAAAATAGTCTAGAGATGATTTCTCATATTTTAGCAGTCTGTTTTCCATGCTTTCAGGCAGGTACCTGAATGAATAGCACTTCATGCAGCACAGTTGTTAGCCATGAGCTGAGCTGCCTACAGCCCTTAGAAGACAACTCAAGAGTTTTGATGATGAAGGTTGGCTGAAGCTTTATGTGAAACAGATCTCTATACACTGGTCTGATTAACTCATCACTGCTTCTCATTTTCATCCATTAATCTTCTGCACCTCGTGTGGCAAACTGATCAGGAGGCTTGTCTCTTGGTGGGGGAAAAAAAAAAAACAAACCNACAATAGCTAAAGGCCGGAATGAGTGACAGTGAGAGGGAGTCTGGAGCTGAAGAGCTGCATGGCCAAGTGCCAAGGAACCTCATCATCAGAGCAACAAAAGATGAATGCTTCCTATACTAGAGCTATTTAAACAATCCACATTAAACTTTTTTTCAAATGATTAATTTGGTACCATATGGAGCTGTAGCCTCGTCTCCACCGTGTTCTCCTGTGGGTCCACATGCTTGCTCAGTGCAAGTACTCCTGTCTAATAGTGTAGCTAAGCAGAGGAGCCAGTAGACATTTCTACCTGCCCAACCTACCTCCCACTGCTTTCCCTCCTGCAAAGGGAACACAGGGTGGTGTGACACAAGCAGAACAGGCATTATTGCGTGAACCGTCAGGAATGTATCATTTCTCCTCTGTAAAGTGCCAGGCTGCCTTCAATAGGACCAGTATGCAGGATGCTTAGGGCTCAGGTGGGTTTGTTTTGGGGATCTGAGTTTGGGTTTTGTGGGATTTTGTTTAGGGGGTTTTCTTGTGGAGCTGTGGTGGAATCCTCTTCATCAACCAATGGGTGGGGGAAAAAGGTAAATTACTGAAAACTGGTTGACTCTGGGTTTATTTAAGCCTCAAAATAGCTCTTCAGTACGTGTGTGCCTCTCCATCCCTAAAGAACTTCGGAGCCTCGGTGTTCCTGCCGCGCACTCAGTGTCAGACCCGCGGGGTCTCGGGGGGCACGGCCGAGGCTCCGGGGGCTCCGAAGCGGCCAAGCACCGAAACTCAACCCCTGGCCCATGCTGCTTTTCACTGCTGCGGCAACGACAGGAAACAGCGCCTGGGCTCATCAGTGCCCCAGTCAAAACCTTTTTCGGGGCGGGGGAAGGCACATTCGGGGAACGGGATTTTCACAAGGGCGATGTTCCCCGCAAACACCTGGCCGTTCCCCCGGCAGCCAGAGCCACCCGAGCCCGGCCGGCGGCCCCTCTGATGTCAGCGAGAGCACGGCGATGCCCCATTGAGCCTTTAAGAGCCCTTGATGGCCGGGGCACGGTGCGGCCGCCCATGCCCGGGGCTTCGGGGCCAGCCCGGCGCTCGGGGCACTCGCCTGGCCGCGCTCAGCCGGGGCGCCGTCCATGGCCCGCCCGCTGTGCTTGTGCCTGTGCCTGTGGCTGGTCCTGTGGCTGTGGCTGTGCCTGGCCGGGCTGCTGAGCCTGCCGGCGGCCAGCGCCCTGCCCCTGGCCCCCGGCCCGCGGGACGAGGTGCAGGCGGCGGCCTTACAGCTGTTGCGGGAGGTGTTCGACATCGAGGAGCTGCCGCCCGACGTGCTGCCCCGCCGGCGGCCGCCGCAGTTCATGGTGGATCTCTTCAACAAGGTGGCCTATGCGAGCGGCATCAGCCGCGCCCCGGGGCTGCTGCAGGGCGATGTGGTGCGCAGCTTCGAGGAGCGCGGCACACGGGCGCGGACACGGCGGGGCACGGCCGGCGCTGCCCCCGAAGAACGGGCTGCTCCGGTTCACCTGGACCGGCACCGCTTCTACTTCGACATCAGCGCTATGGAGAAGGGCGAGCAGATGCTGAAAGCAGAGTTCAGGGTCTTCAAGCTCAAGGCGGCACGTGTGTCCGGAAGGTCCGGCGTGAAACACTTCTGCAAAGTAAGTGGGGAAATAGGTAAACACTGAATTATGCTATGTTGCTACTAATATAAAAAATGAGGAGTCCATCCATATACCACATAAACCTCCTTTATTTTTATTTTTGTTTTTGTTTGATTGTCGTCCTCACTTGTTCTTTGCCTCCAGCATGCAATGAAGTAACACAAGGTTTTGACTTGGGCAGTATGCTGCCCTTTGTGCTGTGGCAGTGTTTTCTCCCTAAAGATACCAACGTCAGACCTATCCCAAATCATGCCGTACTTTTCCGGGATTTGAGATGTTTCCTAATTCGAATCGAAATTTACCTGCTTGAGCTGTTCTGAAAAATAATAATAGCAACCGGGGATTCGTAGGAAAACAGGGCGGATAAGGATTCTGACATTGAGTCTGTTTCTCTGGCAAAGAGCAGGATGTGACTTTTTACAAACCCGAAGACAAAGATGTGGAGGAACAGATTTTGATGGTATCAAGTGTTCAAAATAGAATAGGGATCGTCAGGATATTTTTCTGTAGTACCAAACAGTTTCGTTTCTTGCTTCTGAACACATCTAGAAGTAGATGCACGCAGTGATAATTATTTTTCCATTAAACTGTCCAAAACCTTGTTTAGAATGATGGTACAGATTTACAGCTATGACGTGGCAGAAATGTGCATAATCTTCATCTTTCTTGTTTTGCTGGGAAAACAATTGGATTAATTTCTTACTGTTTTTTTCGTATTGCTGTTATCAAGGTGGAAGTGTATGAGCTCTTGGAGAGTGGAAGTAAGCACCAGAAAAAACATCTCGTTGCATCAAGATTATTGTCCCTGTACACAGAAGGCTGGGAAGTCTTCAACGTCACGCAAACGGTAAGCAGAGAAGTCTGACTTCATTTTATTCTAACTCTCTTAAGGTGACAGTCAGCTCATAACTCCAGCATTGCCATTATGCTGGGGTTTGTGGTCAATTCCAACTGAAGGACAGCAGCAGAGGGAGAAGCTTTCTCTCTATGCTCGAAAGTACACCTGGTGCTACCTGAAATAAAGGGAAGTGTTTATATGCTGGTAGCAGCACGGGCGTGGTGAGAATTGAATAACCCAAACCTAATGGATGGAGGGACATCAGGCCAAGTATGCTGTTGTGATTATGACATGTTAGTCCTTAGACTGCCAAAGGATTTGGCATTGACTGCAGTAAGAGTAGGTTTTCCTTTCTCCTTTTTATTCTGGTAACATTTCTATAGAGCAGTGTGCTTTAACGTTGTGTTTCTGGGATTTATCATGGTTGGATTACTTTTCATTTAACTTCCTCTGTAGACTTCTTTATTTGTTAGCTTCGAGATTTGTTTTGTACATACCCATGAACTGTAACAGTAGGTGAACGCCTTTCCATAGGGGGAAAAAAAAAAAAAAGCCAAACATGATTTAAAGCATACAGTTTTTTTTTGTTTAAAACTACTCTGTGACAGTGCTTTCTGTTGCTAAGCCTTATGATCAAACTGAACAGCGTGCTTGGATGATTGGTCGAACTGCATTTTAAGTCATTATATTCCTGCTTGAGAATGGCCTGGCCTTATCTATTGTGTAATCATAACAATTAGATAAGTAAATTTGCTTGATTGCAACTTAATTTCTTCAAATGCCACGTTTGTTAGATTTAAGTGAGTCTTAATGGTATGGAAAGTCTGGAGAGTTCATATTACTCTGCTGAGATTGCTATGAAAAATAAATCTCTGGTGAAAGTCAGAGTGTGTTTAGTATTAAATCCTACACTCAAGTATTCACTGGTAAATTCTCTGAAAAAAAATTATCCTTCTGTAACTATAGATTTGAGAAATGCATATGTTATTTTGTATTTTTAAGTGCTGAATTACTGATTTAAATATTAAAGTCAATGGAGTTTCAGCTACACAGTTCTCTCTCTTCTGTCATAATATATGCCCTTATGTTCTCATAGGCTGTCTGTTCCCTTTTCCTAATATAAACATTGCTTAATCATAATGCTATAAAAATATTGAAACAGTATTTTTTCATTTCCCTATCATTACCAGGTTTCGAAGTGGGTTGGAAACAGAAGTTCCAATCATGGCTTTTTGATAACTACAACACATACATTCAACAATAGAATTGAGCACAACCTTGTTAAGTTTGCCAAGAGCCAAGACACTTTGCAGGAGAGTAGAAACGCTCTCCTTGTCCTCTTCACTAACAGTAACAAACGGAGGTCTCCCAACTTTGTACCCTTTTCCACAAGTAAGTTCACTGAGTTTTAGAATATGAGCTGCCTGTTCATCTTCTGTTTACCTCCTGCTACTTCATGTATACTTAACCTCAGTTATTTATTTGTAGTGTTGGACAGGTTTGAAGTTCAGCTTTATCAGTGATCAGAGTTTGATTTGATAACTCTTGACAGTACGTCACCCAGCATCTTAAGTTGCCTCTCCCCTCAGAAAAACAGGGTTTGCAGGAAATATTTGTAAAGCCTAAGGGGAATCCTGTTTATTTTGTTTGTAAAGGGGTGGGAGTTCTATTTTTTTAAGTACTATTTATATTATTTTTGTGGTAGTGAAATATACATGAAAACTGTATGTTAGGTTTAGACTGAAAAAAATCAGTGACCTGGAAAACTTCGTGAAACTGCTGGTAAAGTATCTGTAAGTAGAGTTATTAAGTGCAATTTTCAAGAGTGAACGAGGTTGTTAAATAAGCAATTTGAACCTCTCTGTCCTTTGCTTGGTTTTTAAGCACCTATTTAACTCCAATGACTAATTAGCATTGTGACAAAAGGCTGCTTTCATCAAAGACAACGCCCTTGTGCCTTAAATTACAAAACAGTGTCTTCTCCTACTTCCTGTAAAAACAACTAATACTGGATTTTAGGGCCTGATAAATGCAAAAAGCAAAAGCTGGGAGGAGGGCCAGAAACGATGCAGTTCTGGCTTTACAGGCTTTTCTGGTAAAGGATTGTATTTGCACATCAGAAGCTACGTCGGACTTGGATCAATATTTAGAAGTAGGTAGTGAAATTGATTAAAAATAATATTTAGTTGTCCTGTTCGTTTTTATTTTCCAAAGAAAAATTAATAATGAAATCCTAGATCCCAATTTAATGAGCACCAAGGTCTGCATGGGATACTGTGCCAGGACTGAGAAATTTCTCAGTTAAGAAACTCCCTAGACCTGTTTGTGGTCAGTGGCTGCACAGGTTGTTCTTCTACATATTGGTGAGTTTCAGCCTCTGTCTATGTATCTTGAGGTCTCCACGGATCTCAAGGCTTCTCAGAAGATACTTTAGAAAGAATCCTATTGTCAGTAAGCTTTGTTCTTTAGCAGAGTTCTGTAAACCTGGTGGTGATTTTTTCAGATGACAAAATAGAAAAATGTATTTTTTTAAATGTTACTTTACACATTACCTGGTTACTGTACACCCTGTTTTGCAAATGTATGAGTAGAGTTCCTGGGATAATACTGGAGGGGAAAAAGGCTGTGATCTCCACCCTCTGTTAGCACTGCTCAGTGTAATGAGTGTTGTAGGAGTGGCTATATGAAGACTGTTTAGTACCGTTCTGACCAGATTCAGCCCTGAAGAGGGATCGGAGTTCACAGAATGTATTTGGTAGTTTTTTCCTTTCTATTTCTTCTGAACTGGGGCTTTTTCAGGACACAAAGTGAACCATGAGATTTGACAGGTTTGGAAATACGGCTGAAATGGCAATTGAATACACATACCTTCTAGTACTTTCACAGGTTTCAGTGTCATTTCAAAATCTACTCTGGAGGCTTTGATGTAGGTTTATGGAATTGACTTTTATGCAGAATACTGTACTTAATAAATAAATTTTGTTTGTGAAATATTAACACACAGTTTCCTTTCAGAATCAGAAATGAACCCTACCAAAACTGGTACTTCCCATGTGTCTCATGGAGCTGATATCATGGAAGGCAGCGGTGCAAGAACAGGCAGAAGACCTCGAGCTGCCCCAGTCCCTCCTGCCAAAAGCCACATAACAGCCTGTCATCGAAGGGAACTCTACGTAGACTTCGGTGCTATTGGCTGGTCAGGATGGATTATTTACCCAAGTGGATACAATGCATTTCATTGCAGAGGATCCTGTCTCTTCCCTTTGGGAGAAAGTCTAAATGCAACAAACCACGCTACAGTTCAGTCCATTGTCCACACACTGAAACTGTCTCAAGATGTCAGCACACCCTGTTGTGTGCCAGATGAATTGAAGGCCCTCAATCTTCTCTACTATGATGACAAAGAGAATGTGGTTCTTAAAAATTATAAGGACATGGTGGCAACAAAGTGTGGTTGTCATTAGCAGGACCTCTTTTTGTCTGCATTTGGTGTGTACCTGCATTTAGTTCCCCATTTTTGCTACTAAAGATACCAAAGGAGATGGCATTTCAGTTTACAGGGCAGGACAGCCAGAAACTTGTCTGTGCTTTAAATCCTTCTCTCACTATGGCTCTGTGGAAAAGTAGCTGGCTTTGGAAAAGCTGTGGGCTACAAGAACCTCCATGGACAACTCTTTACACCAGAGGAAGCTATTAAAATCAGGAACTTGCTGTGTGAAGGAATTGAAACACATTAAGCTGACTGTTCAAATTACGGTCTTGTTCTGTATATTAAGGCTCAGACTTTTCTGTGATTTAACAGGCATAGTATCCCGCCTCAATCCAGGATGAGGTGCAGGTGTCTTAGTACCACAACCTTATTCAGTTTTGACTGCATGGTCCCATGGGGATGTGCACTCATACACTGAGCTATCAGGGTGCTTGCCCAGAGCTCATCTTGGAGGCCTCTACCACCTGCACATCATGCATTACCGGGAAATGCACTTCTGTGCTCTATGCATCTCTACCAAATGCAGAGACCTCCTTGTAAGTCCTCATGGGACTTGCTAACCAGTCTGAGGGAACACATAGGTCAGTATCTGTCTGGGAATCAGCATACTTGGCTTCTGACTCATGGCTGCACGATGAAGGGTCAGCCAGTCCCTCTGTAAAATTATTCTCTTTCACCCTGTTTTGCTGTGGCTGTTCAGCTGTGTGGCACCAGAGATTGCCTTTGTGTATTTGCACAGTGACTGTACAATGGGATCCTAAGCTTGGGTCAGAATCCTCATAGTTTAGCAGGAAGAAAGAAAGGGTTGTGTCTTCAGCCTGATTAGGTTTCTTGTCTATTAATCCTCGAAGGAGGCTGATTTCTCACAGAACATGACATCTCCCATGGGCAGAGACTTCATGGAGAACTTTTTTAATCCAATGAGACTGACAAAAAAAAGAAGGAAAAAATATTTATGTAATGTTTTTCTTTCTGTAAATACTGGTGTCTATAATAGATTTATTTTATTTAAAACCCAAACCCTTGGGGTATATTAACTTAATCTGTAAGATAAAATGTTAATTTTCAAATAAATGAAATCTAACATCGGTCTATTTTGTGTGTTGTATTTGAACCTCCTCCCTAGCTAGAGTCATGAACCAAATACTTCTCCAGAAGAGAGGACTTTCCCAATGGCTTCAGTGGCTACTGTATCGAGTTCTTTGATTCTGTGTCAAGAAGTATAATAGATAAGCAGGATAAACATGTTTCCCTTCAGGCGGGATCCAGTAATTATTCCCGAAGTGAAAGCGTTTTGATCTTTGCATATGGTCACCCTTGTGAAGTGGAACGTAAATCTGATAGCAGGGTGGTTCTAACTGCTGCATCAGCCACACCCAGCCATGGCATTCAGTGCCATTGACAAAGGAACCTTGGAAAGCATATAGGGTCATAAAGGATCACATTTTACTTGTTTATTTCCCAGACTGCTCTTTTTCACTTTCCCCGTTTCACTGCAGAATTACCTGTAGTGTTTTAAGCCTGTAGTAACCACACCTTGGGAGTGGGAAAACGTATGTATAGTGAGTACAGACAAGGTCCCTTCTGAATGGGGACTTCAGCTGATGTTATCTATGTCTCTTTTGGTAGAGGCCCTACAAATAGAAGCCAGAAATTTTCCCTGCAAAATAATGCTGGGAGAAGGGCAGCATTTGGAGCAGAGGCAGTTTCTCTCTCCAACATACTCATCTGCTGTCCGTGCATGACAAATGTTTCCAGCACCATCAGCTGTGTATCAGCTTCATCATTCACTGCTCAAAACAGAGAATTGTCCATTTTTTTTTTTTTTTCTAGGATATCTTAGTGTATTTCTTCTGGTTTTGGATGAAGGTAAAAAAAAAAAAAATCTATTGAAATAAATAAATAAATGATAGACATACTGAATATACTGCCCTACAATAGATGAAATATGCACAGGCAAGCTAGGAGCACTCAGTAGTTTTGCACACATTAAATTATTTTTTTCCCATGCCATTCAACATAGCCTCATTATGCCCCATTAAACCCTGATAATTAAAACAAAATATATTGGAATTGTTTATCCTGGACTTTGTAAGGAAATGAGGTTCATAATAATGCCAAGGGAAAAAATTTACACTACACTACTTGTAATTAGAATAACAATTAAGCATAAGGAGACTTCTTTTTACCTTTTTGTTTGTTTGTTTGTTTCATTTTTAGTATAAAAGTTAATTTTCTTCTTATTCATTAACTGAAGTATGTAATAGTTCCAAAATAAGAAAGCTAGGGTTTTGGAGGTAATAAGAGTTGTCTTAAGCATGGCCAGTCTGAAAAAGGACTGGTGACTCAAACAGACATTGTTACACCATGTTGCATCACAACAGCAGCAGGAGGAAGCAAGGCTGGTAGCAAACCCTGTTGTAATACACTGTACCAAGACGACCAGGGAGGCCACCTAGCCCTGAAGAGCTGCCCCTGTAAGGAACAGAAACAAAAAGAAATAAGTGCAGATTTTATAATGCAGGGTGCCATTGAGAACTTCACACTCCAGGAACTGAAATTTGGAAGTATACAGACAAAGAGCCACATGTTAAAGGACCAAGAGCCTTGCATCATCTCTGCCCTGCCTTCAGCTTCAAGTCTCAGGGAGGGCACAGCCACAGCCGGCAAGGGGCTGCCTGGACTGGAGGCAGAGTGCCCTCATAGCCACTCACCGGGGAGCATCTGTACAGCGCTCAGCTCTGCAACTAGGGAACTGCTGGCTCTGATCGCTGACAGCTCAAGGATCTTTGTGTCCTCTCCACAGCACGGGGATCAGCTTGATGCTCCTCTAGTAAATAACGCAGTTCACATTTTCCACCCACAGGCACATGGAAGGCCGGATTCCAAAGGGAAAAAGTCAGACAATGCGCTGGAAGAGAATTCTACCCCATGGTACAGCTGTAGGGTTGTGCTCAGCCCCATGACAAAGCGCTTGGTCCACTTTCGGGAAAAAGCAGTCCAGGCATGTGAGGTATATGCAGTCACACTGTACTGCTTACGTGCCACTAAGCCTGGCCCTGACAACACTGCAGTGAGATGGCAGTGGGGTCTCAGTATGCCATGGAAGAGAGCTAACAGTAAAGAGCACGAATTCACAGGAGTGGTCTCCTGTTTGTAAAAAGGTTTGTTTTACGGAATTTCTGTGGTCCTCCTTTCACAACGTATACCTGATGGAAGGTACTTCTTGGTACCGAAGCATGAGGACAGGTATGTTGGAAGTGTCCTGGGGTGGGTAAGGCAGAAGGCACGGGCTTGGCGAAATTGGTCTGGGATGGTTTCTTTTTATGCGGGCAGATGACTTAAACGAGCCTGCCCTGAGGAAGCTGGAGCACAGCAATGCTGTAAGCAACTGAAAAGCCTCTCTCTATCCCGTCTTCTCTCCAGGCTTGAAAATGCTGTTCGATGTGAGACATTGTGTCAGAAATACTCGATGTTGTTTCCAGGCTGCCTGGGGTAGTTACTATGTTTCCTGTTCTCCGCGTAGGAAATGGGACAATTACTTGGAAGACCCATGGAGGCTGGTATTTATTCATAGTCCTGGAGCTTGGCTCGAGGAAAGAGAAGAGTGGCTGGGTGCCTGTGATAAATTCCAGGGCTTTCCCACAAATACTGAGTACGACCTGTGCCTTTCAGATGACACATGCAAATACAAACACGCAAATACATGTATACATGCGGGTTCTTATGTACACGCCCACGGGCACATGCGTTCATGTTCAGAGGTAGCCTCAGTCCTGGTTCACCTTAAAGGATGGTGCAATTTATGCGTAACCAAGGTGGAGTGCTCGGGCTAATTTGAGAATGTTGCCACATCCAGAAGGTGCATTACAATGCCTTTGTGCACAAGTATGTCACACCTAGGCCACTTCTCCCCTTCCGGCCTGGAGTGCAGCTCACCTGCAAGGAGAGTAGTTAGCAGGTGTGAATTTGCCTTACCTTTGGTGAACGCGACAATTGTACATTAAAGCAGCTAATAAAATGTTTTCTTTCTTCCTACTGGGATTATTGCTGGAAGCCATTCACAGAGTAAGGGGGACCACTAACTTTCCATTGTCACAGGATGTGTGCAGCTTTAGATTCATGCAGATACTAACTGCCCTAATTCAGAGCCAGATAATAGCTTGTCTTGTTCTGGAAAACAAAAGCTGCAAGTTGTGCCTGGGAAAATGACCTGCTACTGAGAATGATTGACTTTTAACTGAAACTATGGATTGGTAATGCTGTAAGTCTAGGCCTTGTGACACAAAGCAGTATTATGGCTTAAACCTCACTACACTTGTTCAGATCTGCTCACAGCAATCTTGCTTGGTTAACTATCAGGTTAAATGGAATTGACAGACAGCATAAACCCGATGTTATAATGCAGTATAGACTCTGTACTGTGATGCACATCATAATCAACTGTTTGTCTATGTCAAATTCTCTGCCGAATGTACTTAGCCAGTGTTGGTGGCCAAGCAACTGTGTACTCAAAACCCAAGGACAAAAAGGGGGGAAAAAGCATAATTTTCCCAAAACACATCTAAAATTCCCTGGGGTTTAATCAGACTAAGAATTGGGCCAGCTTTCCTGATAGTAAAAGCCCTATGGTGTAAAGCATTGCTGTGAATAAACTATCACAGTTTTCAGTACAAGCAGTAAATTCTGAGTCTTCACTGCTGCTCCCAGGATTCCCATTTTCCTGCTGCAGTTCAGACTGTAAGTGGAAGGTATCAAGGTTTTAGTGGTTCAAAATCAGATTTAGAACAGTTGGTGATGCAAGAAAGAATTGAATGACAGAAGTTCAAACTCTGATTTCTCAGTGAGAGAGACAGACTTCTGCTGTTAAGGATATCATCTCTGTTTAGAAAAAATAACCAAATTGTAGACACTAGTTAACCCACTTGACATCTAACTTAACTAGATAAACAAATGCCTACTGAGAATAGTTTCAGTTTATTTATTAAAGTTTATGCTTTTTGTACAAAAAAAAAAAAAAANGTGCACCATGTTGGGGAATAGAAGAAGTTATTTAACTTATCATTTCTCCTGTGCTTGATTTATCTAAACTACTGAAGAACAGAATCATATAAAAAAATAGTCTGGAAAGGGCCTCTCAATGTCACCTTGGTCCATCTTTCTGGTCAAAGCAGTGTTGATTTCAAAGTCATAGCAGGATGACAACATCAAAATGCCTATCCATTAACATAAACATGGTGTTGAACCATCTCTGTGCTCACCCAGAGATTTGAGTTTATTCTACCAGAAAGCCAATTACCCTGTCTTGTTAACACAAGGAGTTGCAGAGAAGTCAAGAGTACCTGTCTCTGGAAAATGTGAGCTGTTTTCAGGATTTCTTAAAGCCAAGACAACACTCAACATCTTTGAAAAGCAGGTCATTATTTTAATGGCTCTTTATGAATGAGAAATCTAAAACTGAGGAGCCAGTTGAGAATATTATATTGTTCCCAAATATTTTCTATGAGAGCAAGGGAGAAGTAATAATATAACTGATTTATATTTCAAGGGCCAGTTCCTAGAGACTTCCAAGTATCTAAAAATTTCCAAATAAACTGGTTAATTGATGGGAAAATAAGGACCTCTCAAAAGAAAGTGCAATCCTCGATCTAAAATATCATGCCTCTTTCAATTTTTAAGTATGGCCTGCACAGTTCTCAATCTTCTTGTAACTCTGGGTACTGATTAGGTAAAATGAAATAACTTTTCTTCCTTTGGCCAGGGTAAATAATCACCATAATCATATAAACAACATTATGTGACATCTGTTCAATTTTCGAAAACATTGCATTCTGGTAAATCAAAGCATCTGCTTCTGGAAAAACAAACAAAAAACCCAAACCAAAACCAAACACAAACAAACAAACCCCCAACACAACAAAAACCCCTCCAAACTTTTTTCCAAAGGCAAGGTTAAATATTTAACATGTTAACTTACACAGTCTGAGTGTATATCTCTCTTCTGCAGTAGTTGTTCATTATGGACAACTTGAAATATCGATTAATCTTTCTATATCTCATTTTCCTTCCTTCAAATAATGCTACTGCTTTTTCTCACTCTTATAGCTGCTCCCTTGAAAGTGTTTTCTCACAAATCTTGGTCAGAAGACTTGTTTTACTGGGAAAGAACACATCTGTGAAGAAACACCTTTACATGACATC
Organism: Scytalopus superciliaris; assembly: GCA_013400415.1. Classification (NCBI taxonomy): domain Eukaryota; kingdom Metazoa; phylum Chordata; class Aves; order Passeriformes; family Rhinocryptidae; genus Scytalopus; species Scytalopus superciliaris. The sequence goes on from VXBX01009921.1 coordinate 3,309,975, forward strand.
TTCACTAAAAGCCCCAGACAATCCCCCTGAAAACCAGGGTTGTTTTGCCTCATCAAACCCTGGCATAGTCCCAGCCTGTGCTTCAAATCACTTCAAATGGTATACATAAATTTGGTAAAGGCACAGCTCCAGGCAGAGAGCTGCTGACACTGAGTAAGGCTCCTGGCAGACCAATCTTCTCTGCCAGTAGAGATGTCACAAGGTACCTCCTTGTTTCCCATGGAGAGGGAAGGCAAGTATGGTTTGAGGTCTGTCTTCTGGGCTTTCATACAGTTCTGGCCAGCTGGGAGGAAACATACAGTCCTCTTGGACACAGTACTGTATGGAAGATAGGAGTGAAGATCTGTGCGTACTTATGTGAAGCTTTTTGCGACCTGGATTGAATAATACTTGCACGGACATAAACTCAAGAGATCATGGGATCAGGCCTGGCATACTGAATGACTTCTCAGTGGTGTGCAATTTAAGCTAATATTCTTCCCGTCTCAGGCACTTCCTTTGTCACGTCATGAAGTTTCTGTCTAAATCCATTAGTTGCTCAGTCTTTGCCCAGGCTTTGATTAGGGACTTTCCTCTCTGATGTTGCATGTTCCTATATCTAGGGGTTATGTAATTTCAGTCTAGACAGTGGTTCTCAAATGACAAAATATATACCAGTATACCAGTGTATGCATACCAGTATATGCATATATACACCATTAAAGTAAGGGGGGGAAGGAAGAGGAGAGGATGGAGGAGATAGAGAGAAGGCTTGCTTTCAATATAAGTGGGACCTGGAATGTAAAAGTTCAATAACCAGAATGCATTTGCTTTGTACATTTTAAACCTGCTGTTGCTACTGTAACTGGCACATGCAGTTGGGTCTAATTGTTGCTTTCCAGCTTTGACCTAATTGATGCTCTGATTTGCAGTCACCTACCTCTACAAGCCCATGTTTCATTACATTTTACCCTTGCTCCTGAAATCCTAAAATTCCCAGGGGGAAAAGTAGACTACAGCAATCCAGAGCTTTTCTGTGTGAACTGACAATTCTTTCTCCACTGTAATTTTCTTCATCTACACAGGAACAATGAATATACAGTGCATTGACAAAGAGATATATTAGTTACCGCAAAATATTCCTTATTTAGGCAGGCATAAGTTCTTATAACTCCCCGAGAGTTTTACTTAAACTCTGAATGAAAACTGCAGTGATATAAAATCAGCTTAGAGGTATTTTCATGACCTAATTGGAGTGTTTGTATTACAAGACTGTGTTGTTCTCAGTCTCTGCCCACAGTTACAAAGAAAAAGTTCTTTAGTGAAGAATGTGTCAGTATCGTCCATGGAAAATGATTTAAAGAAAAGCTTTTGAAATATGGAAACCTCATGGTTTTAGCTTTAAATAAGCCTTTCAGTCATCATGAAAAAAAAAACCCTCTAATGTCTCCTGCAGCTTTGATTTCAAACACGTCACATTCTTCATTAAAGCAATCATTGTTAAAACAGAGGGACATAAAGCAACATAGGATTTATTCCTTCATTAAACTGATGATCCGTATATGAAGCCAATTAACATTATGAGTCTGGTGAACATCAAGTGTAAAGAGGTTACAGAAAATTAAAAGCAGTCACCTTGGTCTTTAGATAAAGAAAGAACACTTTTACATTATAAATTATAAGAGTGTCCAAGCGGGACAAATCGGCAAATTTGGTTAATTGGAAAATACATTTTACTGCACATGAATTAGGGTAAAATAACCTTTTAGCTGCTAGCCTTTTTCTGTGGTCAGGTGTTGAGAATCATGGGAAAGGAAGTGTTTGTGTGTGCAGCACAGGAACAGTTCTGCTCCAAAACAGGCACAATCAGCAGAACATTCATCTAGAATTATATTTATTTGGGCTTTTTCTTGCAGATCTAGTCATTAATATTGATGTCATTGTAAGCAGACACACTAATAATAATAACAGTGATAAAAATAAAGTTTATGAGAGAGACTTTAAGGACTTTACATAAAAAGGGAATTTTTTTTTTCTGAAATGCTGTAGTTCAGTATGTTATTTCATTCTACAGCTTGTTTTTAGTGTTTGCCTTTGGCAGCTGGATGAGAGGAACCACCAGACAAATACTATCTACGATCCCACGAAATTTAATGGGTATTTCTTCCACTGTGGTCCCAGCCTCGCAGGAAGGCGTCTATAGCACGGGGCGAGCCAGGAGCAGCCGTGCCAGCAGCCTTCCCCCGGGACGGGGCCCGGCCCCGGGTGTGCCCGGGCCGGGGGCGCGGGCGGAGCGGCGGGCGCTCTCCGCGGTGCTGNATATATTGCTTAGTTATCTCCTTGTTTTGCAGCTGCTGCTCCTTGGGAAAAAGTTGAGCCTCGGCCGGCCCAGGGTCCTTCTGTTTCTATTTAAAAAGAATGGACTTGGAGCACTTCCCCGTGCTCCATTCCGCCCTCTCCGCCTCCTGCAATACGCTGAACTTGCAGGCTTCAAACTGCTGGGGAAAGTGACTCTTGGAGCCAAAACAACAATGCAGCCCCCGACTAGAGCAAGGCCTGAGAGCGCCATAATGAAGTTATTATTATTTTATTAGGGGTTCTTATGATAAAACACTGTCTCACTCCTCGCTTCCCGATGTCAGAGAAAAGGGAGAAGGCACATCTGTCTGTGAGCAAAGGGATCCTACAATATTGGCCCCGTGCAGATTATAAAGCTCAGGATGGAGAGGCTGGCAGGGGATATCCAGGCAGAACCTCTAGGTTATGTTCTTCTTTTTAAGATTACTCGACCTAAAGCTTGTGATGCTATTTTAAGGAGCTCATCTGGCTTCAGAACACTGGTCTTTGATCTTGCACGGTGCTGTAGAAGCCATTTCAGTTCATAGCATACTGCTTCTCAGAGACTTCCCTGGTGGAACGTCAATATCTGCTGTCAAACAAAGATATTCCTAAAAGTGTTTGTATTAATGTGTAGGCATGTAAATATATATATGTAAACATACATGTGTGTATATATACATAAACACATGAATGCAGCTTTGTAAATCTGTTACTAGGATGCTAAAATTATAAGTGAACAGATAAGATCAGATCAAATCAATTTGGACATCGAGTACAATTAATTTTTGCCTTGCTTTGTTAGAATAATACTTTACAGCACTGAAACATAACGTCAGCTTGAATATGCATTAGGGGAAGTTCCACATCTATGCCTAGTGTGAAAGGCAGATAGTGCAGGTGATATTTCTAAGGCTTATTAGTGTTTATATAATGAGATCATAGGTGCAGAATAACTTTCCAAAGACACCATCTCTTCAAAATCTCTATTTCTGCACCTGTACCATCTGTATCCATCTCCTTTGCTCTGGTGCTATGTCTTTAAACTCCCATCAGATCTAAGAGAGCCTGTGTAGATTTGCTCGCCCTTCCTGCAGAAAACATTACAATGTTTATAAAATATTAAATTTGTGTAGTCTGACGGAGAAGCAATTGTTCCAAAATAAAATCAGCAGTCTAGACGAAACATAGACACCAGAACTTATCAACAGTTGTCTGACTTACATCTTCTGATGCATCTTGAGTGGGTCATAATACCAACTTTATTTTCAGTGGTGCATAAATTAATTACACGCATTTAATAACCAAAATATCATTATATTCCCCCTTTAATATCATAAAGGCTTTACGCCAGGGAAGCACTTAATGTGCAGGGGGCCATAACAGGCTATTATCCTTGTGTAATGCTATTACAGAACCAATTATGCGCCATTATACTTGCTTTTTTTGCAGTTTATGTGATTTGATCCAATCCCGCGTCCCTGACTTGAAAATTTCATCTGGGTACTTTAAAGTCTAATTTTCACCCGGGCTGAGGCAAGGGCCATCTCTCTCCGCTGAGCCTATGTCTCGGATGCATTTTAAAAGTAATTGCAAAGGGTCCCGCCGCATATCATTTGCAGACGGGAAGCAAGCATAAATCCAGAGACCCCTCGCTGCGAACAAAATCAAACTTTGCCGTTGTACGATCGCTTGGAAAGGCGAGGCGTGTGCAGAGCGGCCCCCCAAAAACCCATCCGGCGGCAATTACCCTGCGCTCCGGCAGCGCGGGGTGCGGGCGGCGGGACAGCGCTCGGCGCGGGGGGACCCCCCGGCTCCGCACCTGGGGCATCCCGAGCCGGGCCGGGAGGACACGCCGGGGGCTGCGAGCCCCGGAGCCCCAGCGCACAAAATAATGGGATTGTGTTGCTGCCGTTCACATTCCTGGCGTTTGCTGAGAAATGACTTTTTTTTTCTTTTCATCCTTTCCACCCCCCCCCTCCCTGCTCTGCACACCACGTGGGCCATTTGTAGGGCCCAATAGACCTATCCAAGTTACTCACTGTAGACAGCGCTGGAAATAATCAGATTAAGGCCAATTATGCGTGAGATTATAAAGGCAAGTGCTGAGAGGCAGAGCATGCTGTAGACAGATATAAAGACATCTGGCCACTTCCAGAACTCCACAGAGCCCTTCTGTCTCTGCAGCCAACAACTCACAGCGCCTTATTCTAAAGCAAAACACCCCCAAACCCTACCGGTGATTTTTACTTCTGTCCGGTTTAGGTATGGACTACTATATTCATTTGACTTCTGGATTTTTTTTTTTTAATGACTGCGTATAAATTTTAATAGTTGTTTGGTGGGGATTTTTTCTTGGCGAGGACTATGGTTTCCAACCCGAACACAGCTCTCAGTGTGTTGAACGCTTTAAAAAGAAGACAGCTTTTAGGTTTTATTGCTGTTTCATTTAGGCAGAATAATTTAGATTTTTTTTTTTTAAGCGGTTCTACAAACATTTTTTTCTTTATGTAATTATTTGCTCCTTAAGGGAATATTTGAAGTAGATAGATAGATAGATAGATAGATAGATAGATAGATAGATAGATAGAT
>VXBX01009921.1:3315578-3397523 GCA_013400415.1 Scytalopus superciliaris
GATAGATATATAGATAGATAGATAGATAGATAGATGATAGATAGATAGATAGATAGATGATAAACAGATAGATATATAGACAGATAGATATCACTATGACTGGATAGATAGAAGATCAAGAGACAGATAATCTGCTATTCGGGGGAGGGAAAAAAAACACAAATGAAAGTTTACTGAATGTGATTACTGTACGCCTACCACGGAGTCTTCTGCCTTTGGCTTTTTCAGTTCGTTGCACAGGGTTAGACTACTTTCTCTGCTTCCTCTGGGATGGGCTTCAGGGTAATCAGTGAGTTTCTCCAGGTGTTTTCTTCTGGATATTCACCTATTCTCTTCTTTCCTTCTCTGTCTTCAGGTCTGCAGGAGACACCTCGGCGGTGCGTGGCGGTGCCTGCCTGGGGAGCCGGTGCCGGTCCGTCGGTGCGNGGAAAGGCCTTGGTTTTACACCCCCACCCCTGTCATTTTGCCACCTGCCTCCCCTCTGTGGATAGCGATCCCGCAGTTGAGCCTCAGGCTATGACAGAGATGCTTTTCTCCCCTCCCAGCACAGATGTTGGTGTCATGGCTGTAATCGGGACACTTTCAGGACGTGGTCACGCCTCCTCCCTCCAGCCAAAGGGACCGCATAAATCTTTAATGCTATTTCACAAACATTCTGTGGGAGGATGGGGAAAAATGAGGCTGAAAAAAACCCTCTGGAAAATAAATATTTGGGAGGATGTTCTTCTTTGTGTTACTTGTTTATTTATTTGTATTTATTATTATTGTTATTGTTACTATTAGTTTCCTTAAAAAAAAAATCATAGCAGCATTCGGGATTTCCCCGTGTGACCCCCGCAGATGCCCAGGGCCCTCTTCACCCGCTCCCTCCGGCCAGCGCCCGTAGTGCGCGGAGCATCCCCGGAGCCAGGGCCGTGTCCGAGCCCTGCACGCCGGGGAAAGCCCCCCGGCCCCGTAAAAATCCTTCTCCCGCCCACCCCACTCCTTGCATGGGCATCACCAGGCGAGCAAGGGCTTTCCCCGCGGCAGCGCTGCCAGGAAGACACAGTCCAGGTTTCCCCAAAGTTTTCTCCGGGCTGGCCAAGGAGACGAACAGGGCAAGGACAGCGCGGGGGCACCTTCTGCAAGTGCCGCCAAGCGGTGGGGCGGCTTTGTTCATTAGTTTTTGGCAACAGCTTTGGAAACGTGCTCTTGTGTTTGTTTGCTTGCTTGCTTGTTTGGTTGACGTGTGTTTGTTTCTCCGGTGGCAGCGAGGGGCCGGTGCCTGGCTTTGGCAGGGGCCCCCGCAGGTTGCAGCATCTCCCGGGGTGTCCGGGGCCGCTTCATCGCCCGCCCGCCGTGGGCAGCAACGGGGCGGGGGCAAGGGGCGGTCTGTCCTGCTAAAGGATGAAAACAGCGTTGAGCATCTCAAGTACAAAAAAAACCAAACCAAACCAANGCATCTCAAGAAAAAAAAAACCAAACCAAACCAAACCAAACCAAAAAAAAACAAAAACAAAAACAAAAAAACAACCAAACAAAAAACCCCAAAGAAACCACCACCGTGCAAAACCGTCCACTCACCCATCCCCAAACCATAGAGGTGGCAACAGAAATGCTCTCTTCGGCTAGCGTTTGGGCAGACAGGGAAGCCCGGAGCCAGAAGGAAGAGACGGGGCTCTGGGGGTCAGCAGGACAGTATTTTATACTCCGATGAGCCTCTCCCAGGCCCGCAGCGAGATCTGTGTGAGGAGAAGGCTGGAGGCCGCGTTTGTCTTCCAAAATTACACTGCAAGATGAGCGGCGACCTCCAGCCAGCGTGGCCCGCGGCGGGGCCGGGCCAGCCCGGAGCGCTCCACGGGCAGGTCTGCGAGTGGGGTCATAGGGACACTCTCAGCAATGCCTCTGGAGGTTCGGGTTTTTTTCTGTTCCGTGAGGGTTTGTTTGGTTTGGTTTGGTTTTTTGTTTGTTTGTTGTTTGTGGCTCTTTTTAAGTTTTGGGTGGTTTTTCGGTCTGTTTTGTTTTATTTTGTTTGTTTGTTTGTTTGTTTGGGTTTTTTATTCTGTTTTGTCAGCGAACAGAAAGGGAGTGACACATTTCAGCCCGGGCACTGATGATGTGGGAACGGGGCAGCCGCGAAGGCCGGGACCTGCTCCACGGAAGGTGGTTTGCATCCCGGCGGCCCATCTGCCCTTTCCCAGGGACAAATCCTCTATTCCCCGTCGGGGAAGGGCAGGGACGACCCCCGCTCCAGCCCCGCTGCCGAATCCCGGCGTTCAGCCGTGGCCGAGCCCCCCGGGCGCTCCCTCCGCCACCCGGAGCCCCGTGCCTGTGTTCTCCTCCAGGAATGAGGGAGAGCAGACGGGGGACGCTCGGACGTTTGCTCACAGAGTGTGTGTGGAGGGACACGAAACTGCCCCGGTGCTGCCCCGTCCAGGCAGGGTCTTCCCCGGGCTCTCCTGGCAGACGGACAGGGTCCTTATGAGCTGCCACCCCCAAGCCTATGTCAAAGCTTTTCTCGTCGTTCTTTTAAAACACAAATGGCCCGAAAATATACCTCTCTCCTGGGGCGGGGTGAGCTGCGATCGGCAGAACCCCCCGGTGCCCGCAGGAGCTCCGGGCCCAGCGGGGCTCCCGCCGTGCTCTCGGGATGCTCGGGGCTCCGGCCCCGCCGAGATGGGGCCGCACTCCCCACCCCGGCCCCTTTGCCCCTACGGGGGCAAAGCCCCTAACGCGGCTCTCGGCCCGCAGGCGCTGCCCCCTTCGGAGGCCACTCCGCCGGCGACTTCGACGATGGGTTCCTGCGGAGGAAGCAGCGCCGCAACCGCACCACTTTCACCTTGCAGCAGGTAGGACCCCGCTTCTCTCTGCCCCTGACTTGCTCACCCCTTGGCCCCTCCTCGCCCCATGTCTGCCCCATACTTGCTCCCTGACTACCCCATACTGTTCCCTTCCTGCTTCCCACATGCTTCCTGCTCTTCCATGCCTGGCAGACACCCCCGCGGGGAGGCCGGACAGAACTCTCACGGATCTCTGTTCTCTTCCTCCCCACCAGCTCGAGGCCCTGGAAGCCGTTTTTGCTCAAACTCACTACCCTGATGTGTTCACTCGGGAAGAGCTGGCTATGAAAATCAACCTCACAGAGGCCAGGGTGCAGGTAAACATCCTGGGGAATTATTTAACTGGGGTATTCAAACTGGCAAACTTCTTTTTTTTTTCATTTGACATCATGACTGCAGAGTGCACATTTGGCCAAAGAACGCAAATGAAGACGATCTGTCATTTTCATGATGCACTTTAATAACATCAACATAATGTGGAATATTAGATTAGGTTGATTAATCGGTCATTCATAATTAACTAGTGATAATGTTCTACACTAATTTGTCCGCGTCTCCAAGGTACTAAATTACATCAATGCACATCCATTTCCTTGCTTTTGGAGGGGGGGCGTGGTATGGAGAAAAGAGCTGAGACGTGATTCTCCAGAGCAACTATGACCACTGTCGAGCAGTGGGGTTAGTCAACTGCACGGAGCCCAGCTGCCAGGAAGAAATCTTGTGCAGCTCTTCAACTTTTCTCCCTTTGCCTTCTTTCTAAACACTTAATTTAGACAGCTAAAGAGCCTGCAGAGCAATTCCCACATCTTTAATATGATTCAATAAATACCATTGGTCATGATTACTCTTTCCACCACCACTCTTTTCCACTCCTTCCTCTCTTCCTTCTCCCTATCTTATCCCTTTTTCCCCCACCCCCTTTTATCCATGTGTTTGTTTTTCCATATCCAAGGATTAACTTTGTGTGTCTACAAGCTCTGCTTAGTTCTGCAGTTGTCGGAGATGGATCCCTATAACTCTGCAGGCATTCACCACAGAGTTGAAAACCAATTTTTTAAAACACAATTATGCATTCATTTTTATTTGTGGGGCTTTTCTGCATGCTGTTCTTCTATTATTTATTTATTTATTTATTTAGGTGCTCGGGGTTAAGACTATGCAAAGATCTAATTGTAGGAAATATAATAGCTTGCTTTTTGTTCCCTAGGGTCATGTTAGTATCTCTTAAAACCCAATGGCTGAAGAGAGATAATGGAATTCACCACAGTAAATTGGGGATTGTAAACAAATTATTTCTTCTATAATCAGATTATGTGATCCTGATTATTAAATCTCAACATGAATCATTGGTCATATGTGGGCAAATTAAACTGATTATTATTTGGAAATGAAAATCTCCTTTTGCCACTGCATTGTAGGTACTGGCTTAAAAAAAATAATAAAAAATGCCATTTTGGCTATTGGTGCCTAAAGACTGAACTGCAAATTGAGATAAATGGGACAATTATTGAGCATTCAGAAGTGGAAGATCATAACTTCTTCCTGAAAGGTGCAAGGGTGAGATAGGGGTGGTGACAATTAGATTGCTGAGGACTGGTGTTTAGCCTTGTTGTCGGCTATTATGCAAACAGACAATAGATGCAAGCATTTGTTTAGCCTGCTTTCATGCAGGGACATGGGGAAACACAGAGGATGGGAGATATGTTTACATTTATACCCCTTGCTCATTCAAATATGATTAATGTGCTATAAAGCAGAGTCTTAATCGAAGATGATGTTGTCAAACAATAACTAAATAGGGAAATAAACGACTTCATCATGCTCTTTCCTCAGAAGCAGGCGAACTGTCAGTGCAAAGTCATTAAAATATGATAATGAAAAATAGCTCAATTAAATGTTGTTATAGCTGTGACCTTCATTCAATTAAGACACAAGAAAGTGTCTGCATTTTGCTTTGCATTTAACTGCTCTAAATTTAGAATATAGATAAAATCATTATTCAGTGTTTGCTGATACATGCAATTAAAAGACAGCTAACTAAAATGGAGTTGGAGGAGGAGAATAATAATAATACCAATCTCCCCTATACTTGAATTCGTGTATTAAAGTGTGGATTTCCTGACCTCAAGAGAGGCTTACCATTTCCCAGCTCAAATACAGTGCTTTCAGAGCTTCACCTCCAAGGTTAATGGTAGAAAAGTTGGGTTTAGACTAAAAATCAGGTGAAAAAATCTACAACATGAATGTTTGTTTTGCATATGGGGAAAAAAATATGTTTTGGAAACTGGTGAACTGACATTATAGCGTGGCCTGAGGTGGGTGGCAATTGTACCACCACAGTATTAAACTGCAGAATGATCTTTCAAAATTCATATCTATCAGCTTTTGAGTCCTTTGAATGGACATAAGAGGAACAACAGTTGGTATCTGTCCTCTCTGGAAAGTGGGCTGGATGAGGTGGCCTAATACACACCTTTTTATTTCTCACGTCTCTGATTCTAGCAGCAGCTGATTTAAAGACCTACACATGGTTTCATTAGAGTGTTTAGATATGTGTTTAAAACCATCCCTATAAAATGGGTTTTAGATGTGTTAAAACATAGAAATAAGTGATAATTAACTGTGTGCATAAAGGTAAGTACAGGATTAAATGTTTTGCTAACTGGCACAGTAACATCAAAACTATATATATTTTTTAAAATTTTTGTTTTAACATACCTTTTGAATGTCTTCAGACATTTCTGGGTTGTTTTTCAGACCCATAAATATTATAGATACAAATGTAATCCTAAGACTCATCCAGAATCACAATGGGGATACAAAATAAGAGGAAGTTTTAACCAAGCTTCTAAAGGACTAATTTCTCTAGAGTAAAAATTTACAATTTTCTTGCTTCACATTTGGCTAAACATGACTTACAGCCAGGATTGCTCTCCCACTCCAGGTGTGGTTCCAAAATCGAAGAGCTAAATGGAGAAAAACAGAGAGGGGTGCTTCTGACCAAGAGGGCTCTAAGGAAACCATGGCTGAGGTGGCACCTCCTGCGAGGAATTTAAATTCCCCTTCTCCAGCAGATCAAACCAGGAATAAAAAAGAGGGACTGGAGATCCAGCAGAGGTAAAAGTAATATGTTATCATCTGCCTGTCTGTTGGAAAAGCATGCCTCATATGTATATATGTGCATACAGATTTGCATGCTGCTATCTTTGACCTACACAGTATAATCTTTAGAAAATAAACCATTTCTTGTGCAACTCACTGTTCTCTGTGAAGATGCTGAGAAGCTGGTGGCCACGGGAGGCTAACGTTATCCAGGCTTGGTCACATCTAGTTGCACACTGAGACACCAACATGTTTGTGTGCATGTACAAATGGAATCAGCTGGTTCTGGTTTTGTAAGGAAGTTGTATTCTCTTCTCCATCAGCCTGAGTCGAGCAGTGGGTCCTACAGGACCTTTTTTCCCTTCTTGCCTGCCGGGGACTCTTCTCAACACTGCCACCTACGCACAAGCTTTATCCCATGTCGCCTCTCTAAAAGGTAACTTACTTTGTTTAACTTCAGGGATAAGCTCAAAGAGTATCTCTTGCAAGCTAAGTGGCATGGTCCACTTGTGGGGAAGCCTTTGGGAAATGGTGGATCTCTTTCTGTTCAGAGTGGCAGTAATTGCACTGGCCAATGCTGTGCATGTACAGAAGTGAGTCTCTTGTATCTTGTAGCAACATTCGTGGCCAAACTCCTTCATTTCACTCAGACAGTTACTTTTTGTGAGGTCAGGGTTTGTCTCAAGGAGTGAGGCAGGTAGAATTTACTCCTTTAAAGTTTTTGTTGCATATACTTTTTTTAAGAGTCAAATTTATTCTAATAAATTAGTTATACGCATCCTTTTGCATTATGTATTACCTGGCACTGTTACTGATGCCTCATCCGCTCTGTATGCGGTTTCCTTTGCAGTGCATCTCTGCACAATCCAGACCTTTCTCTTCTTGCACAGTAGAACTTTTATAAAGTGTGTTCCTGGGGACAGGAGAAGAATCAAAGTAATTCCTCATTACCTGGGACCCAGACTTCAGAAAGGGTACATCCCATGTCTTTATACTTTCAGTTTCCAAAAAGCAGCAGTATGCATCTTTAAAAATAAATCACCTGCCGATCCATTAGCTGTTCCTAGTCTAACAATTTATAAGACTAAGGGTGTAAGCAGAATGAATTCAATTTATAGATTTATGGGATGTAAAGCCTCATAGCAGTGCCAAGCACAAAGTGGCACATACATTTACTCTATGTCCCAATGTGGTGCAATAACTCGTGAGGAAAGTTTCCCAGTTAAAGACACTCCACTATGAACAGAAATGTCCTTTAATGCCTCTCACTGTGTTCTCTGGTGTATCTCATGCTCCTTGTGAGTATTTCCAGTTAAATCAGCATTGCCAAGGTATATTCTGGAAGCAAATGTTTGGAACTTCTGAGTTTTGTGTTAAGTCCAGTCTCTGTCCCCTGTACCTCCTTCCCTCCCACCTTTCAAAAAAAGCTGAAGCCAGACACAACACACAGTTACTACTCTTTTGATAGGTATGTGACCTGGGATTTTGAATCAAGGAAGGACACATGGGTACAACCTCAGCCTAAAACTTAAAGGCTGGTTATCACCTCTAAGCAGGCAGCAGCGGTTGGAATGCATGAGTGCTCTTGATCTCTGCCCTGTAAAGTCATGGGGTTGAGAATTTCGGCTTCTTTCATCAGATAGGAACAGCTTAGGAGTAGATACAGGTGAAATTCTTCAGGCAAAAAGGTCATTCATTGCCAAATGTAGTCCCAGAAATGTTGAAAAGCGTCAAAATAGGATTGTGTGCAGCAAGTAATTTCAGATGGAAGTAAGTTTTTTTTCTCTTAATATTTACATTTAAGTATTTTCAAAATTAAATGCATCAATATATTGTTCTCACTTATTTCATGTTTAAATGCAGTTATATTTTAAGAAAAAATAACCTAAATAAAGAAAAGCCAAGTAAAATGAAAAAAGGAATAAAAAAAATGTCGTAAAGGGTTGGTATGCTTTGTTTGGTTTTCTTTTGTTTGGTTGGGTTTTTGTTTGTTTATTTATTTTTAGTTTTATTTATTTAGAAGACTTACTGATATTCTTTTCTGTGATTTTACAGCCCAGCCACTAAATTGAGAAACTAGCAATTTATTCCTTTTTGCTTGATAGAAGTTTTACAGCCTATGGGCAGAAAAAGCTGTCTTCGTGAATGTCCTGTAGATATTTGGTAGTCAATTGCCCAGGCTATGAGACCATGTCCCTGAAAAACTGGTCCCAATGTATATACAGATATTTTTTATAATTTGTACAGGAATGGTTATCAGATGTCTGCATATCGCCTTGGTGAATGTTTTCAGCTATACATGCAGTTCATTCCTGAAACAGCCTGGTTTATATTTCGTGCCTGGCACTAGAAATCTCCAGATATATGCAAGGAGTCTGGGATAAAATAGTGTATTTTTATTTTAATAAATCCAATTAAGATTTGCATATCTGCATACCCACCTACCAGGAGCCTTGTGGAGCTGCCTATGTCTGTCAGCATATTGTTATCTTTGCAAGGAAGTGGTGGTCTGAGTTGCTTGCTTTGAGGGGAGCACTTTTTCTTCTGCTGCTAGTTCTGCTGCTAAGTCTCAGTAATGCCAAATTTTGGCTTTGAGGTTAAGGGGCAAGAATTTACAGTTCTGTGAGAGAGTAAATTACATTTATACAAGCAGAGAATAATCATAGCATCTTTCTTGTGGTATTGATATATGGAGTATTGTCTCCTCCTTCCTTGACTCATATCCACAATTTTCCTCCTTCCCCTTTTCATCAAGTGTAATTTGCCTGGGCTGGGGTAGGGCTGTGAGCAGCAGACATTGAGACTTCAGTCTTGTTAATTGGTGAACAGGAAATTGGTGAAGCTCTAGAGCTTCTGAGTGAATGAAAAATATCACAGGCCTGATGCACATTTTGTTTTTCTTTGGTATGGAAACTCCAAATGAATGACAGTTCATCTAAACTATTTGAGAGCACAACCAAGCTCACATGTCAGTCTGGAGGAAGAGACAATGGTTGTAGGAAGGAAAGAAAGAACAGGGAGAGACACAGTGTTCACAAAACCTTAATATTACCACCTTTGTCATATGCTCCGTTTAGCTTTACTCTCGATTCTCATTTCCCTTTGAACTAGGAGTTGCTTTGTGAACTTAGGCTTGTCAACAGATTGCTAACCCTACATTTAGTAGGCAGTAGTCTGTGTTCTCATATGTTGTCTTAATGAAGTGACCTAAGTCTCTCCCTTCAGAATCTAGTTGCATTTTGCCGCAGAAATGATGTGACTGCTACAGTGAATCTGAGGGCATAGGAATTTCTGTCACACAAAATCCCATCAAACTCAGCACAGGGCATAAAGTTCTGAGATACTAATTTTTTTGATTGCTTAGATAAGGGGTAATCCAGCAAGTAGTAAGGTCTTTGAAAATTCTGCAAGTTTTATTGAAGAGTGAAATGATGAGGAGGTCTTCCCCTTTCTTGTGCCAACCATGCTTTCCTTGTGCTTTTGAAAGCAAAATTATTGCTCCAGAATCAAAGCACCATTTCACTACCAAAGGATGCATGACCCCGCTTTCTTCTATGACAGTGTCGAATTAAATGCAGCTCCTCTATGTGGATCCTGTAAATAGATATGTATTCCTACCACTGGGAGAATAATCCTGGCCAGTAAAAGGAATCATATTCTTTAGTAAGGACATAAGAGATTCCTGCAAACAAATGGACACTGAGCACATCAGATTCTACTGGGAAGTGTAGGTTGTTTTCTTTTGAGGAGATAAGACGTGCTTTGTTGGACTTGTGAGCCAACACTTCACTGGTGTCAGTGAGTAATATTTGACTGATGCTTTAGAAGGAGACAATTAAAATCAATACAGTGAATAACAAGTGATGATGGAGATGTAACTAATTAATAATTATTTTATGCTCTCAGGGACCATTTTCTTTCTGCCATCTGAGAGTTCTATGTCTTCTGTAACAAAATTAATACCTCTCTTTTTCCTTCTCTGACTTTGCTTGTCTCCAGACCCAGATTCTCAAAGCTACATAAAGCATCTAGGGCACAAGATTCTTGGATCTAATTTGTTGTATAAGGATATAATAGCTGATTGTGAAGTTGGTGTAGGAGAGACGAAAAAATCTCAAGACAGCCTAGTATGGAGCAGGGACTAAGCCTGCAACTTTGCTTTTGGAAAGACTCTGAAGTGCACTGTAGGCTTGCCTCATGCTGTCTGTGGCTCTGGACCAAGTGTCACTGCTAGGTAAATGGGGGATATTGCTGGAGCATGAGCCTAGGTCTGCTCTGACGAATGAGAAGAAAGCTATGTTGCCCAAGAACCTATGCCCCATGAACTTTGCTGTCTCTGAGACAGATTTTTTCCCCCTCAAAATGAGGCTATTAGCACCATGGAATGTTGTGGGTAGAAAATACAATGCCAATTGAAACTGTCATTCAGAGCATAGATTGTGCCAGAGAAGAGTATGCTATCACTGGACAGTTATTCTCTGTTTCTATCAAATATTCTGTAATACAACAGACCTTCCCTTTTCTTAGGGGAGTCTTCTCCCTCGCAGTTGTTTAGTACATTGGAGGCTGTACTTGATAGTAATCATCTGTTAACTACTGTATCACCTCTCTATGTACTATTCTTTCAGGAAAAACAATTTCCTGTTTGAAAAATTCACATAGGATCATCATTTCAGTGTTTCTTACTTCAGGGTTTTAGTACCATACTCAGGAAGAAAGTTGGCTTGTATAGATGAAATTTCTGATGTTCTTTACTCTCTGAAATTGTACTGATTTGACAACTATGCTACTTCATTGTGGTGACTTCAAGAGTTCCATGATCTTCCAAGATGAAACACTTACTGTAAGCCGTGCATCTGCAGTCCATTTAGTAGATTTAATTGCAGACCTCAAAGATGAAGGGAAAATACTTGTTTTATTTATGGGCTGTATAACAATAGAGTCATCAGGAGAAGCTATTGTTCTGTGCAGAGAGAGACCTCAAAGTACCTTCTTAATGGATGACAGCATGAATGCAATTCATTAATGTAGAAGATGTTATTAATGGGTGTAAACAAGAATCTCCGTTTTTTAGCGGATGTGTTCTACCATTCTGGTGGCTGAGGCCAAGAGTGTGTCTGTTACATTGTGCTGAAATTTCCCCAGACCCCATGATGAGTGAAGTGTATGAGGAGAGAAATAATTACACTTGCCAGGGAATTACTTTCATAATTCACCCACAGCTCTGCTCTGTGCAAGTTATAGCTTAGTTGGTTTTCACGGCACCTCCACACCACAGATAGAGAAGCAGGATTGCATTATGCACATCAAAATGGGTATTCCAGGGCACCATTGATGAGGCTCTTTTATGGTTTCTTGCTGCTGTGGTTGTTGTTCATATTAGGGAGGCTTAATTGCAGTATTGAGGGAAAAAACCCCAAAACACAACTAGAACTGCCCATCCATTACATTTCAATTTCTATTATGGAAAGATGAAGAGAATTTGCATAATTCCATTGGGCAATTCCCATTGTCAAGACTGCAAAAGAGGTGGTCAAGGACCTAACTCACCCTTGAACTGGTAATTACTGAATTGAAGTACCACTCTTTCCTGTAAGACTGGGAAATGGGAATAAAAACTCTTGGGGTCCTTTATTTTGTCTGTCATTCTTGATTATGGACTTACTGAATTTTCTCATGTAATATAGCAAATATAATGAATGGATTCTGTTTGGCATTTTCCTTAGTTTATCTGCCACTCTGACTTTAAAGAATTTAAAATATTTCTTTAGTTTGCTGCAGATGAACACACCTTGAGCAAATGACTTTGATTTCCTTATCATAGATCTCCAGCTCTAGCACTGCCTGACCTCACAGGCAGATTTTGTGTATCACACATATAGGGAATACACAGATACTAGGAGCCCTAAGAGCCATGGGTAGGAAATGGGTGCTGTCTTGTTTCTTCCAGGACAGATTCTGATTAGGTTAGAGGACCTTGGCTGGGCAGGGGTTCCTATTGACCCCTCTCTGAGTGACATGTGTCAGCCAGATTTAGGGTCAGATCATATTTTTGATATGGAAGGGGAGAGCAGTAAATGGTTGCTGAGCTAACACTATTCAAAGGACTGATTCTGTTTTCCCAGCCTTTTGTGGGGTTTGCTGCCAGTTTTCCTGCCCAAGCAGGCAAGTCTAGGGTCCCAATTTCTTTTTAGTTTTGGGCAGTGCTAATGGCACAAATAAAGGAGGATGAAATTCTCCAACTCCAGTGTCAAGTTATTTACACAAAAGAGCTTGTGATGGAGTGACTGAGCCAGATCATCAGCTCTTTGTTGTTTGCATTGGGCATATATAGATCACAAGGCAAGAAAATGTGAAACTAAAACATTTGGACTCTGCTGTCACTTCTGAAGTGCTCTTTCAGTCTCTGGGTAGCACAGGGTGCCTTCCACACTTAACCAGCTTGGACACTAGAAGGAGAAACCATATAGGACAACTTCAGCAGCCTGGAGGTTACCCTAAATTATACTGGGAGCTAATAAAGCTTCTCCATTTCAGGCATTAGGTTCATACCTTTCTTGTTCTGAACCTCCTGATTCAAAGCTCAATAAGATTTGGATAGAGACACTTTTATGTTTCCTGCTCCTGACTCAGGCTCTATTAGACAGAATGTTGGTGTCATGTATGAAGAGCAAGAGGGAGATCCCTTTGAATCAGCTCCCACTGGTCAACATTACGAACTTGAGGTTGTTGTTGGCCTTCCAATCTTTATGAAAGGGATTTAGAATTTATGAAGATTCAGAGCTCAAGTAAACCTATGTGATTACTATCAGAAGATAACAATACTTAGATCAAACCTAATATTTTCTCTGAAAACTAAACAGCACAGATTGGCGTGAAGATTTTAAATGGGAATTTTTCTTGCCCTCCCTCTATGTCATGTTGCTGTTCAGCTGCACATATCAAATGCTGACAAGCACAAATAGTGAAGAGCAAAGGAATGCAGGGTTTGCCTTTTGGGAAGACTGTCTATTAAATTCTTTAAACTCTTGAGCTGAAATGCAAAATACATATTTAAAATATTTATGTATCAATATGGACCCTACTCTTCTCAGCTGAAACTGAACCATGGAACTGCACAAAAGGGTCCATAACCACAATTCTAGATCAAATATCATTACAATTGAAATGTGATGTTGGCACAGACAAGACAAAAGTAATTTAATTTTTCCTGTCAGTCTCTGTAGTAGATCAATTAAACTGCCAAGTGGATCAAATATTTCAGACTGTATTTATTACATTAAGTATTTATGTTCAGGCTGAGCATTTAAAGTATGATCTCATATAGGAGTACAAGGAGGTTCAGATCAATTCAGCAGAACTTGCTGTAAGTTAATGGAAATCTAATTGTGTATTTTAATTTTGTGTACAGGAGGCTGTAAGTTCCTGAAAGAAAGCAAACAGTACCCTGTCTGTATTGTAGCAACTTGATACAAATCCCATTAAACTAATACCAGATTGTCATAGATGTTAGTGAAAGTCGGATCAAGATCTAGGGCTAACAGCTTAACCCTTACTGATTTTGATGGGAGCTAGATGCCTGAAGTCCTTTGAAGATTCAAAATAAGTAGAACAATTCGTTCCTTCCCTGATGTGAACTCAAGGTTGCTGCAATAACATGTTAAAAACCACTGCTGCCTGCTATATATAGATGCCTTTTTCTTGGTCAACATCATATTCTGTACATTGTGGGCTGACTGATGGGCAGATGGAGACCTTGGGCTCTTGAGTCTCCCATTGTTTCTCTTGGCTTTTGTGCCAACAAAGTCCAGTAGATATCACTGGACTTACCACCTGCAGATGCAGACAACTGTCAGGTAGGTTCAACCTTCTTTACAACATACAATAAAAAGAAACAGTGCTAAATCCTACCCTCCTCTATTCTAACTGGACCCAGAAACAAATGATGCTTTCTGTTTTACTTTTTTTTTTTTTCATGTGACTTGTTCTTTGCAAGTGTTTTAACCTCAGTGAAAATGAAAGGAGTGGTTATGGGTGAATTATTGCTAGAAACAGCTTAGTTTCCACCACAGGTAACTGCACCCTCAGGTTGCAGAGCCACTAGGTAATATCAGATCTAATTATTAAACTAAGAGCATAGATTGGTACTGAATACCGATAAATATTTTATTCCTCTAACAACGTAATGAAATTTATTCTTAGGGGATGGAGCTGATTCCTCCTTTTTTTGAAAAGGTGAGGACTTTTCCTCTTCTTCCCACCTCCAACTAAGCAGAAAATGTCTGTGCATAGTCCTGTGTGCCAGCCCTCCCCTCAGGCAGGGAGCTGAACAGTTTGAAAGCCTTACTCGGTTTGTTCTAGGAAGCAGCAGTACAAAGGCAGCTGATGCACAGGCAGGCCTTCATCCTCCTCCATGTCAGAGCAGAAACTTAAAATACTGAGTCTTAATAGATCGTAGTGAATGAACAGACTTCTGTGTGGCTTCTGCAGGTAAAGACCTGCTGCAAACTGTGGGCACTCTGAAGGCTCCCTCCTCCCTCTTGTTAAAACAGTGGCTGTCCAGAAGCCCCAAAGTGGCTGTGATTCAACAGGGCAAAACATTACTTTATCAGCATGGTTGGTGGTGGCAAAAATTGTAAGTTGTGGTACTGAATGGATTTTATTCTAAACCCTCCTTCTGACCTGCTCAAAACAGCCACGGAATTCAAGCCTGCACTTCCTAGAGCTAAAAGTGAAAGAAATGGAGGATTTTAGTCAAGTGCTGAAACTTGCTTGTGCAATTCACTCGAATGCCTGGACTCACAGAAGTGTTGGTCAGCTGATCATATGCTTTATCAGAGAAGTATTACAAGAGAAAATAGTTCTTTCCATTTATATTAATAACTTGTCCTTTGTAGATTCTGTTTTTTAAAATGCAAAGAGTAGTTTTTCCTTAATGTTACTTGCAACTGTGAATCTCTGACAATTACTGTGGAGAAGTCTTGCCAACGTCCTAAAAACAAGCAACTGGCTGCCTTCATTCCTTAGCAGATGGGTGCTGACCCGTTGCTACCAAGAACAGAAGCGTAAAAGAAAGACTACCTGCTCTCTGCAGGTTATTAGTTCCATCACTTAGTCATGAGCCATTTAACTCAAATATTAACTGCAGAAATTAAAGCAAGTCCTTGGCTTGGAAAGATCAGGGGAAGACACTGCAACATGTCAGGATGTGTGCAGCCAGCAAACAACAGGCTTTTACCAGGGATGTACAAGAGGATGCAGAGTTTGTGTGGCCTCTGAAACTCCTGGAAAAATGTCATCGCCCAACTTTTCTAACCATAAAGCAAATTAAAGAAGTAGCTCAGCTATCCCACCCTGCTTCTCCTTCCTACTCCTCTGATGCATTCTCCTTCATTCAGTAAAAGCATATAAGCTAGGTAACAGAATAGCTTTTTGAATGGACTGCCTTTTCTGCCCAGTGGTCAACCTACACTTCCAGATATGCTTGTTTAGGAACTGTCCCAAGCCTCAGCATTATCAAAGATAAGCTAGGAAGAGCCTGCAGTGTTGCAGCTCAGGAAGGCAGCTGGTGGAATGAGGACTGCCTCTGTCAGTGGGTTTCAGGGGAGCCTTTTAGCTTAAAGGGAGAGGAATACCCACTACATCTGCTCTCTAGTGTTTTATTGCCTGCTTGGAACAGCCATGTGTCTCAGACGACAGAGTAGAGATGCTCTGGCCCATCTCTCCCAATGGGACTCTTAAACCATGACAGCAGCAGCAGCAGCAGCTTTAAGTAGCTTTGGCTCACTTCTGGAGGCCGTTCTCTTCAGGGAGTCATCCTTAAGCAGCAGACACATGGGGTGGTAAAGGTAGAAGAGGCTCTTGCAAGTAGTCATGATGCCAGTAGTTGACAGGGGCCTGGCCAAGAAAAAGTCTTATCTCATCTTACAGTGAGATAGGAGAAGGTCATCATAATAACTGGAATATTTTTACCTCTCTCTTTGCTGTAATCTTTCAGGCAAAGATAAGTGATGGAACCCTTACACTCACTCACCAAATGTTGCTGCCCACACTGGTTGTGCTCACTGTGCAGGTGGAGGGCAGGGTGCACCTCCAGCATGGGGCTGATGGCAGCTACAGAGCAGCAGCTTGATATGAGAGGAGGGAATGAGCTGAGCCTCACGTATGAGGAAATCTCAAGTGTGATATGAACTTCATTGCTTGACTCTGTCTCTGCTTTCCTTGCTCACTCTGTCACCCTGGATGATTCACAGTGTAAGATCCTTCAAAGGACCAGCAGAACAGGATATGGGTTTTGTAGCCCTGATATAGAGAACGTCTATGTACTGACCGAAGGTCAACCCCATCTCTGCCCTCTTCAGACTGACCATGGAGGGAACAGTCAGCCTCCATGACCTTCCCCACCAGTGACGATGCCTTCTTTCTTTCCTCTCCAGGGAGCCCGTTGTGCTCATGCTGCGTTCCAGACCCCATGGGCCTCTCCTTTCTGCCCACCTACGGCTGCCAAAGCAACCGCACCGCCAGTGTGGCTGCGCTGCGCATGAAGGCGCGGGAGCACTCGGAGGCTGTGCTCCAGTCTGCCAACCTCCTGCCTGCCACCAGCAGCAGCCCCACTCCTCCTGCCAAAACCTCCTGCCCTGAGGGCAGCCAGGACAAGCAGCCCTCTCCAGCCAAGGAGCACATGGAAGGAGAGAAGAGTGTATGAGACCGGACTGGTGCTGGCCTGTTGGCTCAGGGCAGTGACCCACTTCTGGCACTCTGCTGGAGGGTGAACTGCAGTGTGGCCGTGCCCAGTGGGACGTCATGGAGCCACCAGGGACATGGCACATCTGAGTGGTCTCTCTGACTGCCTTTCACACACCCTTGCTTTTCTTGCGTCGCTGTACGTTCATGTCCCTGATTTATCAGCACTATCTGTGTTTGGAGACGTTTGTGAAACTGTTTTTATCTCCCCTACCACATCCCAGAGACACCAAAAGGCCCAGGATCCTGGCTTGCTCCTACACATCTCTGACTTCCCACTCTGCGTGAGACGAATGGCTGACAGCAGCACATCACTTCCAGATGTGAGTTCTGGGGCAGGAGAGGCACCCAGGCACCAGTTACCCCACTGCACACAACAGAGGTGAAGGAATATCCAGGTATATCCCAGTTTGGCCAACTGTTGTCTGAAGGCATTTGACTTCAACCAAACCTATCCCAGGCAATCCAGGTGTAGTAGAAGCAGAAAATAGAAAAAAACTCTTAATAATTTTTTCCTTCTGTCTTCTTTTCTCTGAAAGTGATACTTCCCATGGAGTAGATTACTGGAAAGTTGCTGAGTTCAGTTTACCTGTGACTAAAATCCTTGAAGTAGCTTTTATGTGAACATTGGTCTGTTGCTCTTGCCATTCCCTGGGTTATATGTAAAATATACATGACTTCAAAGTGGCATTCATAGCTTCAAACAATAATGCTGGTATTTAATAGAGAGTGTGGTTGTCTACAGATCTGAACAAAGTTGAGGGTATTTTAGCATCACTGTCTTGGAAAAGGAGTCTGGAAGACAAAATAACCCTGCATTGCAAGACTGCAAATATGTTCTTCCATGTTTTGTGTTTAATAAAGAGGAAATTAAACTTGGACGGATATTCCTTTATGCCATCCAAAATCAGACTATTCCATTTACTGAATGCTTGTTATATTCAATCTAGTTATGAAAATATATTAATTATTACAGAGTGGTCACAGTGCAAAGGAGAAATTGATGCCTTAGGAAATATAGTGTTATCTCACACCCAAACATCCCCAAAGCAAAGCAGACTAAGGTCTGAAGAGCAATCATTTTAATCTGTGGTGCCTCTCATTTTTTCCATGGGAAATGCATATGCAGATTTAAACTTAGTACGTAGACTTACATTTTTTGGGTGCCACTTGCAGGCTTCTTGGACTTGTCCACAAATGTCCCTGGAGAACAGGGTGAAACCAACTGTTCTGAGACTTGACCAAGTAATGTGGAAGTTAGTGGAAGGACTCCTGTCACCTCTAATCCTGCATGTTTTCCTGAGAACCCCCTAAAATGTGCTGAGCACATGCTTTTACATGGGGTTTTGTTTGGCTGTTCACAGAATCTAAGTTTGGGGGTGTGCTTGGAAAGGCAGTCTTGAGTAAGGTTGGCAGCAAAAATTTGTCTCCTCCATGTAAGTGATCTCAGCCCATAAATTTCACAGAACCTGGGACTTCTTTGGGGCTCACAGGACCCTCCCATACGCACTGGTGCATGCCTTCTTTTCCATGAGGGAGGGCTTGGTTCAGCACTCTCTCAAAGAGTGGAAGCCCTGGTCCTCATGGAGTGGCTTGGCAGCACCCAGCACCTTCACTGCTCGAGGAGTGAAGGGTGCCAGGCACCCCCAGAGTGGAGTTGCATCTCCTGGATACAAGCCAGCAGAGAGGGCATTGCTGGGTCTGTCCTTTGGTTTGAGTACCAAGGAAAGTCAGACAGAGTCCACATTCTTCAAATGGAGTAATTTTGTTTCACTTCCGCCACATGGTGTGTTTCTTTTGGGAATCCTTAACTGTCCTAATTGCAGGGAGGGGAACATGCCTGTGTCTGTGATCCGCCTTTGTGTTCCAGCTTCAGGAGCTGCTCTGCTGAACTGTGGGTGGAGGCGGCTTCTCTGGCTGCGAGTTATGGCTTAGTTTAAACAACCTTTCTTCCACCAAAATAAAAGAGATCTCTGTGTGCTTCGTTGTGGGGAGTGGTTGGAGGAGAGAGAATCACTGTTTTGTCAGTGATCTTTCCAATTATAATTTGTGTGCCCTCCCCCTCCTAAAGAAAAGACAAAAAAATATTCCAGTCCAAAGAGGCAGGCCCAACTTCATTTCAACATAATTACCTTGCATTCGGTTGAACTTCAGCCCTTCTGAACACTAACTCTTCAATCTAATTGTTTGATTAAACTCGTATTTCCTCCAGAAAGGTACATAAATAAGTGAATTGTTGAGCAAATTAAGAATACTTAACAGCATTGCATCTGAAAAGTAGTTATGCTGATTAAATTTTCTGTCCTTGAGGATTTTCAGGAAATTACTTTTGATCGTCAATAACACAATTAAGTAAACTACACGCACATTAGCATGAATAATTGATAAGAAATTATGTATTACCACGAAGCACTGATTTAATAATTCATGATGCGACACTCTAGTGACTGTGCAAAACTGGATAACATTGACAAGTCTGCCTGATGTTGCTGGAAATGCTGCAAATGCAAACAAGTCCACATTTTGTTGTACAATAAAGAAAAGTATCTGATGCATGATGTAGTTTCTGTTTGTTTAATACTTGAATAAATTTAGAAAGAAGACCCTGAACAGTTCCTGTACTCTTTTCATTCAGATCAATTTCTCTGTTCAAGCATCTGCTCTCACGTTGATGGCTGTCCAGTTCTGCTTAGACCCCAGAGATGTTGCAGAGTGGGGGAGGCTCTCCCATGCACATCTGGAACCTGCTGAGTGTCTTGTAACTTGCAGAATTAGGGAACTCAAAGCTTTACAGAGCCTCCTGTTAAGGAGCAAACCAGCCTTACTCCCCCTTAAGCCTGAGCACAAAACCTTTTAGACTTTTTAGTGTTTAATGTGTCTGTGATTATGATTATTCAGTAAGATATTGTAGGTGATTGCTCTAAGTCAGCCACAGACTAAGCTCTTAGATTTGTGTGAGTCTACACTATGTCGCATTAAACCCTATGCCAACTTGCCAACAATTCTTACAATTTGCCTAGGTGAGGCAGAAACATACTCATGTTCTTGTTAGTGTGTTGGGGAAACCAGGACATGGTAAGCCACTTTTTCCTTAAGCTGTGATCTGAGACCTGTCCACTCAGGGCAACACATCCTGAGGGAAATTGCTTGAGGTCACTCAGCAGTAGCACAAGGGCAAGAGCAATACTCAGGAGATCTGTTTCTCAGTCGTGCTTGCTTCTAGCCACCAGACCATGCTCCCTTCAAGACAGACTTCCCACTGCAGATGAGCCACCTGCCTGCTTTCTGTGCTGTCATATATCAGGGCTATGCCACTTAAACCACTGTGTAATGGCCATTTCAGTAGCTCTGATTAAGTCTGGCATTTAAAAGTTTATATCTCAGCTATAAAAAGCCACTCAAGCTGAACCCCAGCATGAGATGTCCAAGCCCAGGGGGATGATTTACATGTGAGCTATTCCAAAATTAACCTGCATGATATCTTTTCAATTATATGAAGGAAAAATGGAAGCCTAAGGTATGAGGGATGGTTGTAAGACAAAGATGTTTTGTTTGACAGCTAACTGCATTGTCATCGGATCCTATGCAGTAATTTTCTCTGAATTTCTGTACCAGCATGATCCATACATAGCATGAATGCTCACTCTGCAAATGTCACTTGTTCAGGTTTGGCAAAGCATCTCCAGTCCTGGGCTTCTTTTTCAAGAAATCACAGACATCCATAGTGCCCAGATTTCCCTTCATACTCCACCTTCCCTGCTTGGCCATCTCCCAGCATCCTCATTCACAACTCTGAGGAAAGCCTGTGGTTCGTTCTCATTCACGACTTTGAGGAACGCTCTGGTGCTGACTCTCAGCTTATGCCATGCCCGTGCTGCAGTTCCTCCTGATCCAGTGGTGAGCCTGGCAACAGGGAGGCTACAGCAGGGTTATCTGGGTCCATGCTCAGGGCATGCTCAGTGTATGATTGCAGCATGTTGGACTGGGTTTTGTTAATGTGGGTTGATGTAAAGTGCCAGACCATGGGACTTCTTTGTAAGGTTGCATGCCATTCTCTCAGCTCTCCATGCTTGTTATCTCTTACAAATCTATTTAAGTCTCCTTATGCTACGTACATTATAGCAGGAAATGTGGAGCTGTGAATGCATATTTGCTCAGTTATGCCTTAGGCTAGTCCTTCCTACACTGCATGCTGGATAGTAATGAGATTGTTGGTCTAATTGGCTCTTTATTAGAAGTATTATTTACAACGACGCTGAAGGCCATGTGCATGCAGATAAAGATCCTAGTTTACCATTAAACTCTTCCCTCTTGCAGTTGAGTGCCCTCCCTTCTGTGTTCCCCACAGACTGCTGCCCTTGGTGAGTTTGGTCTGACCTTCTCTCCACTTCCCAGAGGAGTCCCCCATCCCAGGTCATGGCCAGGGATAAGAGCCTGCTGGCAGGGCTGTATCTCTGGGAAGCCTGCACTTCTGCTGGGCACTCAAGCTTTCTGCTTCCCTGCAGCAGAAAGAAGCCAGCACAGTGTGGGAGGAAGTCATTTGCTGCTGGGTGGACCACGAGGGAACACGGGATGGAGATGAAATGCTTGTGGTGTGCTGCTGTGGCACATTCTCCCTCTAAAAGAGCTGCTACTCGATAAAGATCCTGTTGTGCCTGCTGTGGTGGAAGCAGAGTGTGAAGCAGGGGAAGTGAGAAGCCCTGAATTGATACGTGAGCTCTGAGTACATAATTCAGCCCTCTCCACTGAAGAGTTTGACACCCCTTTCTGAGATCATGGTATGGCCTGAAGTGGGGGGATGATTGCACCACCACAATGCCATAAATAAAAGAGCAGCAGAGTACAATAAACAATGCTTTATTCTTTCCAGTTAAAAACTTCCTTTGCAATGTACTAAAATATTGACTTTAGGTGACCATATTACCACAAAATAAGTTCTTTTCCTGATAACAACCAAAGAAACCTTCACAAACCTCTGGCCTGTGACAATGTGAATTTCATTTTCATTTAGTGACACTGAATTTCACTGGCATAGAGCACATAAAGCCTTAGTTGAGAATGAGGTGTTGACAATATTTTAATAATCCAACCACAATGTCCTTGTTTTCTGCCCTAAGCTCTCTGCCACAAGTAGGTGCTGGTCTGTTGTTTCAGAAATCTGAGTGTCATATTTTAGAGTTGTGAGAAGTTTCCTGTGGTAAAGTCATAACAATTAAAACTCACCAAGATTTAAAGTACTGGCCTGCATAACTCTTCTAGTATTTAACTTTGATGGCTTCTTCTGTAGTCAGTGTTTATTGTAACAGCCCTAATATGAAATAGAGAAGGAAAATACCACCACCACTTTTGTCATTTTAGCCAAGAAGAGTTCTCACATGCGGAGCAACTAAAGGCAGCTCTTCTTTGCAGGCTGAGTTACTTTCAGATCTAATGCCTACCCCAATCCTCTTCTGATGGGCCTGGAAGTTATTGAAGCTGTTTCTGGTCTTGGACAGTTCAGCCAAGTCACCCTACAGTCTCCTGGAGCACCTGAGACTGGGACAGCTGTTTGTACAGACAAAATACCCAGACTGGTCTAATGCCAGGGTGGCTGCTTTCTAAGTCTCAGCACAAGTCCAGAGTATTGTTACATTAGTGCCATATATAGGTGGACATCTGGAAGTATGTCATCTTTCAGGATTCACATACCCATATTCTGCCCCACCAGTGGCCTGAACATGCTCATCAGCTGCCAAGGTCCATTCTGGTATGCAAGTTCCTGTGCCTTCTGAGCAGTGCCTTCAGCCCAGGCTGGGAGACCTATGACAGCAAGGTCATCAAATGCACCATGAGAGCAGGCATCAAAAGGCAGGCCAGAAAAATCTAGCCTGAAAACTGGTCCTTGGGACTGGTCAAGGCCGGGAGAAAACTTTTAATTTCTAATTAAATTGTGTTTGCTTTGTCAGCTGAACTGGTTTACCTTTCACTTCTCCTCTTTCAGAATTCTTTTTTATTAAACTCCAGCATTCAGTATTGGCCCTGGAGACTAACGCTTGCTATAGTGGCAAATTTATTAGGAGTCCCGTAGGTACAAATAGGCTGAGCTTTTTTATTATGTGCGCACAGCTTCTTTACACCACACTGTACATGAGGCAATGTGTTAAATAAGATCCAAAGCCCATTAAATGAAGAAGCCCATCTCTGTGAAGAAGACTCCCCAGGAACCTAAACTCTGCCTGTTATATCACAGCTGGCTCACCCTTGCTCCGTTGTGCTGGCTGAAGCCATCAGGTTTTGGCAGATGCTTGAGAACCAAGAGGCTGATGTGATCACCAGTCCTTGGCACAGCAAGGGATAGGAGCATCCCTGGGAGTTGTTAGTTTTTATTAGAAATATTTCTGTAGCAGTGCGCAAGAAATTGGCTGCTGGCAGGGAAGGGAGATGTACAGGAGAAAAGTGCTGATCCTATTTCTCCTCTGAACCATTACTGTAGAGCTAAACCCAACTGGGACTGAGCCAGAGCTTCTCCAGGGAGGATTTGACAATCACCATTCAACAGGGGTCAGAAGGAAAGCTTCAAAATCCCTCTCAGAAAGCCAGACACTTGAATACTGTGGGTCTGAACATGGGAGTAAACCAGAACAATGGTTTTGTTCTGTCAGAATAGTTCATTGTTCAGACAAACAACACAGACAACAAGCAGCCAGGTGTTTGTGTGTGTGTGTGTGTGCATTTGAACTACAGCTTCACCTTTTTTTTTTGGTGGAGTTTTCCTCCACAGGGCCCAGGAGCACCATTTAGGTGAGTCACTTTCATGCACCCCACAGAGCCCTTTCTCTGTCAGCAAAGGTCAGGACTCACTGCCCAGTGTTTTATACCACTATGAGCTGTGGGGTGAAGCTCACAACTGGGGTCCAAGCTGGAAGGAAAGGGAGGAGGAGTGTTTTTTGTTCAGTGGTTTTTTTTGCTAGTGACCCCTTTGCACTGTGATGAGCCAACCTGATCCCTATGTTACTCTGTTTTTTTCAGTACAGACATACCTAAGGGAGGTATTTCTTGCTGAGGATGCCCCATTTTTAGGAACTGAACCAGCCTCCATAGCATAGGAGATGATTTGTCCCTTCACTGAGCCATCTGGAACCCCTCAGTGACTCTGTGTCACCCTGCTGCTCAATGTCACACTGTCTTGTCTGCATCACATTGTCACCAGAGATGAGTAGCAGCACAGCTGAAGATACAAGTGATACTCCCTGTTGTACACAAAGAGGTCACTAGATCTTGGCTGAAATTCTCTTTTGAGGTAGCTACTTGGTTGGCTTCAATTCTTTTTTTTTTAAAATGTCATAGGTCTGCTGCTCTGTACAGATCACAAATGATCACAGAGAGCTGCTGAGGCTGGAAAGCCTCTTGTTTACAAGAAACTCTGTGTTTCTACCTAGTTCTGACCAAATCAAACTTAAAAAAATAAAAAATCCATAGAATTAAGAGCTATGCCATTGCACCAACTTGATGAATTAGATACATATTAAAATTACTTTAGTGACAGTGGGACTCTTCTTTTCTGCAATACACTGTTTGCCAGACACTGTGAAAACAGGAGAGGAGTGAATAAATGAGAGTAATTGTTATTAACTAGACTTTAGAAATGCATTAATAAGACAGGAAAGGAATATCTAAGGTACTGGAGACACCTTGCTCCTGCTGCCACCAAATGGGCAGATGATTTAGCCTAGATTTCAGTCTCTGTCTCTGGGACTTACATGTGCCCAAACAAAATAGCTCCTGCATGTCAGGATGGGTATATTGGGCCACAGTTTAACAAGGCACATAGAAAAGCAAACTTTAGTACCTGCCAGAGGGGACAATTACATTGGTCAGATATTACTTTTGTAATGATAACACCTTTTAAGCATATTGCTCTTACTTCATTGTTTCATCTTCGTTGCCAGGGACCCGCTCTCTTCCTGAACTCAGCTCTTCACATTTCTATCAGCAGGAAGACGCATTTTGGGCTCATTAGAGCTCACTAGAAGTGCTTCTGCCAGCAGAGATGGCAATAAGCTGTGAGGAGCAGAAAAGTGTTCAAAGAGCCCAGCCCAGTATAGAAGATGATGTCTGCTGTGTGCTGCGTTAGTTAACAGCATACACACAGCAATGTGAGCATTAACTTGGGGGAATTAGGAATGACTGAGGGTTTAGGTTGATTCAGACTGGATTTAGGATTAGCTGTAATAAAAAACACAAATTGGGATCTGTGTGGTTTCATCAATGGCCTTTGAGCATCACAGGCTTCCTCCTGCTCAGCCCTATCAGGCAAACATTACCGTGGCTGACAATGCTGTTCCAGCAAATGCTCACAGTACAAACACAGTCACATTTATAAAACTTTTGTTTTACCACCACGTCTGCTTTATTTACAGGGTGGTCTTACTGCCATGGTCGTAAGATCAGTTTTACTGACAAAGCTGCACATACTGAAGGAGCGCTTCAAGCACAGTGTGGATGTATCATTGCCATTTTGTTAGTGTCCCTCTCGCAGCATGAGAGTGACTGGAAGCTTTCCAAGGACCAAGCTGTTGTTTGGGTTTTTCAGATGAGAAGCGTAAAAATCGACAAGTGTAAACCACGTGGTTCGTGTCCTGCTGAGCTCGATCAGATAACCTCTCTTAGGATACTCCAGGGATGCAGATATTGCACACCATTAAACATGTCTTGAATGCCCACAAGGATACAAAACTACAACCAGGTTCCTCTGTCACTTGAAAACACAGTTAGTCATCAGCAGGAGTAGCCCCCCCGCAGTGCTAATAAGAAGATTGTCAGCGCAGAGTTGGTAGCTTGGCAGCTGCATCCAGAGCCCTACACAGTCCAGCAAAAGAGGAAGCTCCGGAGTGGATCATCTGTGACAGCTGGTGCACGGCGCATTTGTCCGTGCATCAGAAACTTTTCTCCTCACAAAGCCATTTTTGTGATGGTGACATCTCTTCCTCATTCCACAATGGGAAAAAAAACCTGCTACCACCACCACCACAACAGACAAAAACCCCAATCAAACAGCAACAAAAAAACAAACAAGCACAAAACTAAAACAAAACATCAGGGAGAAAAAAGTCAAAACAATATTCAGTCCAACAAACTACAGAGTAGTAAACTAACATGGACTACTGGAAACACTTTGAGATGTTTGAAAACTTTTGCTTTAGTTTCAAATTTTTAAATGTTTTTAAATTCATAATTACTTTAAGAAGTTATCAGTCCAAAAGAAAAGGTCCAGGAATGTTTACTTAGACATCCGTGTAAGCAAATGAGGACTTCTCGATAATTTTTAGCAAATTGCCCAGCTCAGAAAAAAGCAGTCAGTAAAAACAACACTCCAAATGTACATTTTTTGTTTACCAGCAATTTCAGTGTTGTCGAAGCAGTTTCTTGTTCAGCAAAGAATCTGTTTTACTGGAAAATTCTTGCTAAGGGGCAGGCATGTGACTTGGCTGTGTCAATAGGTTTTTGGTCCAGCTGGTATTTGATCCTGCTTGGTTTATGTTGGGGCTCATCTGGTTGCTACGGTAAGGAGTTTACTGTGAGCAGGGTCAATGCTAGGGCCAGTTCTGGTGCTGGGCTGAACTCTCAGGGCTGATTCCATTGCCATTGAAGTGTTTGCTGCCTCAGGTTGATAACGCAGGCATTTCACAAAGGGGGAGTATTGAGAAAAAGGGACTCTCCATCCTCCTTCACAGTTCTGCCTGGCCCACTCAGGGGACTGCTCAGGACTCACCAACTGCAGGCCTTTCAGCAAGAGGAGACTCTGTGTGGGCAACCACTTGTTCCAGCAGAGATGGAGATATGGGGGCATCCTAGGTACAACCCTAGTCCTGGCAAGACCATGGAATGAGGCAAACACTTATCTCCCTGGGGTAGTGGAACGTAGGAATCCCAGAGGAAAATGGAGCTCCCTTGGGGCAGACCTGGCAAGTAAGAGGACATGTGGACTGATAGGTGGGAGATGCTAAGAACAGTTCAAGGGCACTGTTGAGACCATGTCCAGACACTGCAGAAGAACACGAATACTATATCTCATTTTATATAGTAATGTAGACATATTTAGATACATCTCTACATAGGTGAACATCCATGCATTGATGCATTACCAACAATAACATTGTCTTATCATAAAGCCATATGACATTCTCCTTTCATAGCACAGACAGTTTTGGCACGGAATAATGCTGGAATGTTTTCACCCACATTCCTTGGGAAGGGATGCAGTCTCAGGGGACCTGTTCAGGCAGTCAGTGTTTGCCAGCAGAAACCAATTCTGCCAACAGATTTTGAGCAATCTCAGTGCAATCAAAGAAAGAGTCTCTCTTGGGCCAGATTCCATTCTCATCCCCCACAGCTTATCAGTGCTAGGAATAGAAAGAAGGATCAATGTTTGCCTCAGAGTCTGTCTGCCATCTGTGGCCTGTCAATGTAAGAAAGATCCTGAAGAAGGCCATCTTAGCTCACCTGAAACGCTTCGTGTTGTTGGTAACAACATTGACAGTTCTGGCATGTTCCATTTTTGTGTGCTCTGACTGCTGCCATTCCCTGTGCCAGTCTTAAAAAACTGAAGGGACAGTTGTGATAAGATGAGGCTCTGACACTGAATGTCAGTGGGCAGGAGTATGAACACACTGGGGAGCTCCAGGACAAGGGAGTTCAAGCCTGTGTAGGGAAGAGTCAGGCTGTCAGGCAGCTTGCTTTTGACAAGCCCTGACTTTTCAAAATGTATCTCCACCTTTGAACAGTTTTTACTTTTTGCTGGAGTTCAACTTCTTTCTATTGCTAGGAGGATTTAAAAGATTTTCCCTGCTTCTCACAGTCTGCCCACTCTCCTTCTTTCAAAGTACCCCAGGTCTCAATTTATTCAATATGGACTTGGACACAGGAAAGTGCTTATCTTTTAGCATGGCAAGCTGCTTCCCCAAAGGCTTGAGTTAAATCTGCTTTAATAAAAACACAGAGCTTTAGTCAATTGGGACATAAATGTTTTCTCTTTTGCACTGTTGAAATGTTGCTTTCTAAGTATGTTCAATAGCACATTAGAAACAAGCCTCTAATTGGCCATAGAGTACCAAAGACCTGACTATCTAATGTGAAAAAATCAACATCATGAAAACACTGAGATTATGAAAAATAAGCAAGGGAAGACCATAGGTCATTTTCAGCAATTCCCTACCCATTTAAACCCTATAATTACAATAATATTTTTAATATCGGGGGATAATTGTGAATGTGAGATCATCATAAGACCCAAACAATCATCCTAAAGACAAAATAAATTAATCATTGACCTCCATTGTTGTAACAAACATTTTACAAAAAAGAAAAAACCCATCACACTGAAGTTCAATTTACTTGTGTTCCATGTTCTTTGCATCTCCTATAAGGCTCTAAAGCAGAGTTGCTTTAATAAAAATGACTGATGTACACCAGTTCCTCCAAATTACACATTTATATGTATTCACTAGAGCCCACATAACCCATCATGCACAATATCACCAGCTTTTGATGCTGCTTTTCAGTGAGAGAGGGGACCAAACTTAGAGTTCTTTATTTACTCAGAAAGGAAACAGTATATCCCCCAAATACATATATGCAAAGCTCTCAGTGTATTTCTGGTAAAAACATAACTAGCCAACTATTCTCTTTATGGTCTGTTATATTCAAATCACAGTAACACTTTCACTGTCAGCAAGGACTGCTTGGCTAGTCAGGGATCAAAGTAGAGCAGCCCCAAATGAAATTGCCAGTCTGGACAAGGACTGAGCGAAAATCTTTTTGAGAAGAGTCTCTGCTGTGTCTCACAATGCAACATGCAATAAGAGAAACTGAGGAGAAAGGTGAAAAAAGGCAAGTTACACCAAGTTACACACCTGGTAGCTTCCTCCAGGTGGATGGGGCATAGGAAATACAAAAGCCCTGATGCCTTCTGGGTGGTGGCAAGAAGGTGATCCTCTTCCAGTGCTTTTGGACTGGGTGCTGGTACCACATCCCCAAGGTCCTCTGCCAGCCCACTGCCCTTGCACAGCAGGGAGGAGTGGGAATGATCGCAGGAGTCATTGACCTAAGTTGTTCCTGCTCCCCTTTCTGCTCCCTCTCGTTAGAAACAGGAGGAAGGGGGATGGATCCCTACATTCTGCCATCTCCTAGATATTTTAATTGTGTACCACACACGTGCACACACACAATATGCTGTTGTCAACTTTTTCTGCCAGCATAAATGGAAATAAAATTACAAAGAGACACGATTAAAACAAAAAAGCTGGCTAGAAGGCATTCCAGTATTGCAAAACAAGTCCCATTTATTTTGTTTATTAATTAATAAATAATTGCTTATTTGCAAATACAGTTGCATTGATGGAACGTGCCAATGACACATCTTCTTGCACAGATAACTTAGGAAGGCACTGAACACTCAAGGAGAAGTTGACAAAAATCCATACACTTAGGCCATTTCAATTAAACTGAAGTCTCTAAAACAAACCCAGCCTTTTGCATGAGGAAATTCAAACCCTCGGGATAGAGCCATGGCTGTGGGGTTGCAGTCCAAGTCTGCCATGTGACAGCTGAACTGGAGGCATTGCAGTTGCACCAGAAGGAGAAGGAGGTTCAAAGGGAGGGAGTTCTGGCCCTAGAACCAAAGACTAAGTAAGTCAGGTTTGGCCTCAGTCGCACTTGCCAAGGAAGAACCAACTCTGTAAACAAGCCTCAGGGCACCAAGAAATGCAACATGCAAAAAGGCCACGTGCAGGGCAAGGAAACAAGTGAAGCAATGGCCCCTGTTCCCTTCAGCCTACTGTGCTTCCGTGCATGCAAAGAACCTGCTATGTTCTTTAGTCCTAACCCCCATCTGCTGGTGAGACAGAATTTAGCTTAGTTTGCCTCAACACCTCTTCAACATATGATTTAATGCCATTGTCACAAAACAGTGCTTTCCTATAACTGCTTTCATGACTATTGCACGTTTCCCATAGCACCCCTCTCCCAAAGAAAGGGATCAATTAATAGTTGTCATTTTGCCTAGTACTGACCTCTTCCAACCTTGTTTCCCACAGCAGCAATGGAAAATATTCCCCCAACAAACACAAACAGAAAAGGGCAAGGAAAGAAAAATATTTGTTACTTGAAAAGGTGTCATTTGTCTCCCTTTAAACACACAAACATTTTGTGTTCACCATCACAGGCATTACTGTTGTCTTATACTGACATGCAAATGGCAGTTTTATAGGTATATTGCATATATAATATTTATATATATAGATATATAAGGTTGTTTATGTGGATGCATGTTTGTGTTTGCATATACACACTCCCACAGACTAGTAAAAAGTTGGCCAAAAGCGTTGTCTAGGCCAAAACCAGGTTTGCTGGTGGGTTCATACTCAAATGGAGTCAATACCAGGCTGGGACCTGGAGCAACACTTTTATGATATCATTCACTCTCTGTGGCAAAGTGCCTTAGGGAAAGCTTGGATACATGAAAAGAACCACTTTCTTATCTGTTCTCAAAACTCCCCAGTTATGTTTGTTTCATTTCATAGAATCACTAAGGTTGGAAAAGACCTCTAAAATCACTGAGTTAACCTAGCACCAAGTGTTCATCATGCCTTTTGAACACTTCTAAGGATGGTTATTGACACCTTATTCCAGTGACTGAACACCACTTCAGTGAAGAAATTTTTCCCAACAGCTAATCTCCCATGGAGCAACTTGAGGTCATTTCCTCAGGTTCTGTCACTTGCTACCTAGGAGAAGATCCCCACCTTACTACAACAATTCAGCTACAAACTCTCTAGGTCAAAATTCCCTCTGGGACATGTTCAGACACACAGACCACTGTGAATGCAGCTCCTGTCAGTTAGCAGAAAGGATAGACCAAAATGAGGAAGCCCTACTTGTATGGTAATCAAGTCAGGACTGGCTTCTTTTTAAATGCCCACATTTCAGTTAACCTTCACAGCAGAGCGAAAAATGCACCCTGCTTGTCTCACATACCTAGAAGTAGTATAATGGAGTATCCCGTTCCCCACAAAGAGTTTAAGAAGACCCTTGATAAAAGGGTGTAGAAGCATGCATGTCTACAAAACAAATTACAATTAACAAAGTAAAAGGCATTTTTCTTAATACAGTCACACATTTTTGTTATCAAATTATTATTTGTTTTTTAATCTTTGCACAGATATTTTGTATCCATAGTCTTCCCTTGGAAAGCAAGCTTTTATCCTGTCGTCTGAGAGCCTACTTCTTGACTTGTGGCTGTTAAGGGCATTTAAATTTGTAATATCACACAAAAAAACCAAAAATGGCTTGTACACTCTGCTAGGCTTTCAGATTACATAGGTTTTGTCTAAATGTACCATGGAAACCTAATAGATCCATTTATCTGTATTTTAACATACGAATGAGATTGGGCTCTATATTGGGTAGATGTTATGCTCTATAGAGTGACGGCAACAGAGACGCACAACATGAATAGCACCATTAGTTTTGCAAAATATTTGTGACCAAAAAAAAAAATATTTATAATAAAAGCCATTTTCCTTAATTTAACAACTTGAAAATTAATTCTTGTTCTTGAAACAATCTTGACTTTCCATTTTTTTGTTATTTCTTTCAAAATGAGCCCTTTCCCAGGGGAGACCACATTTTCTGAGTTCCAAGTCACAGTTGATTAAAAAATTTTTTTGCAGAACAGGATCATAGGATAATTCAGGCTGCAAAAGATCTCAGGAGGTCTTGGCATGAACCTCCTGCTCAAGGAGGGTCAACTCTGAGGCCAACTCAGGTTGTCAGGGCTTTATCCAGTCAGGTGTTGAAAACCTTCAAGAGTGGGAACTAAACAATAAATGTTTATTCAAATATGGGCATTTGGCTGAATATGCTCAAAACATGCTCAAGCATCTCCGTTTCCACCCCACAACTCTGATGCAACCAAACTTACCAAATCACAAAATGCATGATAGGTGAAATGAACCTCAGAAAATCACTGAAATAATGAAGCAATGCCCTTAGTATATGTCTAGCACCTCTAAGGGAAATGTTTTAGTAAATGGCACTGATGAAAGAAAGTGTCTGGTGGGATCAGGACAAGCTGTGAATACGTGGCTCTTGTCAGGAATGGAGGAAGGCTGAGAGCTGAATTCAGGGTAGGGAAAGAACCAAACCACCAAGTGTTAGTCTGTGTCTTGAGAGCAGCCTCAGTCCTGGGAAATTTACTGAAAATCTCTGCCATAAATATTAACACTGGGAAAGTGGAGCAGTGCTTGTGTCCCATCTCCACTGATATTTTTTATCAAAAGGCCTGATTCTTCCCTTTCTTTTCAGGAAGTCAAGAGCCGCTTCACTGAAAGCAATCCTGCAAAAACAGCCTAAAATATGAATCAGACTGCAAGTCACTGGTTTAATTCTTCCTTAGAGTTTCTGCACTTCAGTTTTGATTGCAGAAAACAGTATGAAAATGAGACAGAAAAAACCTAAACCAATACTCCAAATATAGACATTTATAAGCAGGCACATTACATTCAATTTTTCCATCTTTTCACCTAGGTTCCCTCATTATCTATCATGACAAAAAAGAGCTTACACAAGGATGAGTGTATTTCCTTTCAAAGAAAATTCATAAGTCAAAGAAACACTTTTCTAGAAATCAACTTTGGATGTTTTGTATCTTTTGCTTGTTTTAAACCACAGAATTCAAAAGACTAAATTTAGGTACATTTTTCAGGTTTTAAAAGTTAGTGCCATGTTTCAGTGGGAGCCTGAAAACAAAACAAAACATATTTCAATTACAATAAACAAAGAACTTCTTGTCCTAACAAACAATTAAGTACTGTTATGGGATTTCATTCAACCCTGTTCACCAAAATATTTCAGGCCAAGTATCAAGGTAACTTGAAGTTTCAAGTTGCATTATAAATAGTGCCTGACTGTGGGGGAACCTATTTGGAAATTATCAATAAATATAAAGAATTCAGCAGCATGTTAGTGGACACTGCAAAAGTATATAAGAAGTCTTGAGCAGCTACAACTGTATTCTGGTTGTTTAAAAGTTTGGATTTTTTTTGACATGGCTGTTGTACTGTGCATCCAGAATACAATCTTCTTGTCAACAACACTGGGGCAATCAATGTGTGCAAAAAATGAATCTTGCAAATATGGCATAGTTGTAGCCACATACTTTCTACCTGTCAGTACAGTTCATAGGCAGTGAGTGAGGAAAGTTCAGCAGATGCAGCATCTGTCCTAGGTGTCATAGGATGGATAGGATGGTCATGTATCGTGCAACAATCTGGGCAAAAGGACACTTGCTTTGGCTATCCCAGCCTCCTTATTGGCAAAGCAGCAGCAGCAAGCAGTGGCTTCATACTGGAATATGTATTTGTCTAGCTGGCATTGCCCCTTCATCTCACTGACAATTTGGTGCTTACTCAATTTCACTCTTCTTCAGAGTGATCATCACCTGTCATCTTTGAACATGGTCAGCTTTCACTTTCCTTCCCACCCAAACCACAATGAGATTCAGACAAAGTGTTGTACAAACATCAAATCTGCATGTGCTTTTGTGTGCATGTGTCTGTCCAAACAGTTCTTAAAAACACTAGCTGGCATATTTTGTTACTTCAGTTTTCAAGATACTCCTTCAGCAGCAAAATCATCTAAATCAGTGAGGGTCACTATGCCAGTATTTGGGGTTGAGCTTGCTTTCTTTCCCAAGTGAACTCCAGTTTCCTCAGCATCTTGACTGTAGGAGTAAGAGACTGGTTCAATGTAGGGCTGAGTATCCACAGATTCAGTGTATCTGTAGTCCTGCTGGCCATCTTCAAGTAGTTCAGCTGGTTCTGGTACAGTGGGCATTAAACAGGTAGGTTCAGAGAGCTGAGAAGGTGACCTCAGTGCTGTTACTGATGAAACTGGTAAAGGCAACACTCTAGGGTAGGAGGCATAGGGAGAATTCTGAATTTCTGAAGAGGTGGACTGGTATAAATTCTGTTCCAAAGAAGGGACTGAGACTTGAACATATTTGCCAGTTTCCGGGTCATAAAATGTCTTTAAATTAACTTCAGCTGGTAAATCAACTACATAGTATTGACCAGACTCAGGGTCTTGGAGGAGTTTACGCTGGGTTGAAGAGAGTGAAGGGCTTACTGCTGGTGGAATGCTACGCCTTCCAGTACTAGTTTCTGTGGGAGCAAAAGTTGAGTGAAGGTGAGGATGGAGGGGAGAATATCCCAAGGGTGAAGCAGGTGCTATTGTCTGTCCAGAATGACAAGGTTTTCTCCCTACAGTATCTGTATGCTCAGTCTGGTGTTTTTTCTGCTGCTCTTGCATTTTCTTTCTCCTGCTTGCCAGCTTTTTAGCCCGACGCAGAGCCTTTTCTGTTTTTGGTGGCACAGTGGGTGGCTTCCCTGTTGGTCTCTCACCAAGTGCCTCAGGCTCCAGTCTCCCAGCTTCCCCTGTAACACTGGGAAGCAGATTCTCCTGTGCTGAATCAGGTGTCTCTTCTGCAGGCATATAAGCTTGCTTCTTTAGTGCCATGTTCAGCAAGGCAGGATTTACAACATCCTCTGTTTCTCTAAGGCCAGAAACAGTTGGTTTATCTGACAATGAACTGGCAGCAAGAGAGGGCATTGTGCTGCCTGACCTGGGGCTTGGAACAGCAGAGCATGTAAGATTGTCTAATAAAACTGGTGCACCTTCTGTATGTAGGATGTCCTCTAAAGCATCATTGGATACAGAAGAATATGTGTGGTCCTCTGATATGGAGCCAGTCACAGGAGAAATTGTCTCCCTAGTGATTATCTTTTTTGCACAAGAGCCACCTTTGCGGTTAGATAAATGATGATTCTTAAAGTAATTTGTCTTTCTTTCTGTGGGATAGTTGGGGTTGTTTTGTGCTTGGTCATTTTCCAGACCTGTAATTGGCTGTGTTAAGCTGTGCCTTGCCTTTGTAGTCTGAAGCTTCTCTTTACTTCTGCAGACACTTTCCTCATTCCTTTTCCCAGCTCTAGTTAACAAAATAAAAGTCTTTCTATCTTCTTCCATCAGCTTCCCTAATGAAAACGTCTCCGTATCTTCCAGAAGACTGGGATCCAGTGTTGCTGAAGTAGATTCAGGCTCACTGGCTTCTTTTCCTCTGTTGGTTGCTCCATCCATCACATTCTGTTGACCTCTGTGTCTCAATGCCAACCAGCCTGCCTCCTGGGCTTGCAACAAGTTGCGGTGCTGCTTGTTGTAAACTGCTGGGGGCATAAACTTACGTTCCATTTCCTTATAACTGCTGCTAACTGTATCATCCAGGGAAAAGGACCTGAATAGGGGCAGCTTGACAGCCCTTATTACTTGAGGTGACCTGAATGTGTTATCTTTAATCTTAAACAGACTGGGTTTGGTTGAGCTTGAAGATGATTGTGTTTGCGGTTCCTCACACCTGGGGATGGACATGTCCCTCATACTGTCAGATGCAGAATTTGTGCTGTTGGTCTCTTCCCTTTTCTCTCTCCCTACTTTCTCTACCATCAAGATCCTCTGTTCATTCCCAGTAACCTTTTTCTCTCTCTTCTCTACTGCACTAATACCAGGGCTGATACAAGCACAATATTGCAGTTCATCTTCACCAATCTCTTTCCCTCTCTCCTTGTGTATTTTCTTACTGTCTGCACCCATTTCACTCTCAGTCCTCTGGCTTTCTTGAAGGCATGTCTTCTGCATCAGGGGCCCTTGCAGAAATGTCTCCTCCTGAAGTGGCTGCTCCACTGTGGAGACAAAAGATTGCTCCGAAGAACTAGTGCTTCTTTTGCCTTGTGCTTCATGGCCAGGTACCACAATGTTGGTTTGGGTATCACTGTAAGGTGCATCTTTTACTGGTGAGAGTTGGCTTAGGAGTGTTTTCAAGGCAAATTTTTCATTCTGAATAGTAGCTTGCCTCTCATTTTCCTCATCCTGAACACTGTGATTTTGCATGGGCTGCCTGGCTGCTGTATCTACATTGTCTCTACTGAATGGTCTCTGTGCTGGATACTGCAGATGGTTTCCTAAATCAGGTTCATTTGATTCATGTCTGAATGAGGGGAAGTGCTCATTATCCCTTGTGTTTTTAACCAGATCTTCATGTTTTGAATCATCTTGCTGCAAGCTGTCCCCAGTTTGGTAAAATGAAAGGTCTGTTGTTGTCTCGGGTGATCTCAAAGTCAGGTAATTGTCTGTAAGGTGTCCATTTGGGTGAGTTTTATTGTCCTTTTCATGAACACTGCTAGACAATACAGAAGCTATATCACTCAACTCATCTTTCTCTGTAATATTTCTCTCACCTTTTTCATGCAAAGGTGAGAGCAAGGCATTCACTTTTGTATTCTCCTGTATGTTTTCCCTAGTTTTATTTTTCTCCTCCAAGGCCCGTAACAGGGGAGAAGGGGTATAAATGCTTTTAACACGTTTACGTACATCCTTCAAGTTAAATAACAGACTTGATGCTGTCAATCTGTAACTATCCCAAGACCTGTAATCTCCCAAGCTGCTCTCCTCATGGTCTCTCGATGCTGTGCTCTCAGTGGGAGGAGGTGTCAGTGGGATCAGCTCACTTTCAACAGCATCCACGTCCTGTTTTGGTGGTATGACAGGTGTTAAGAGTTCGGTGATGTTGAAAGAGGGACTGATTGATCTAGGGGAGTTTACCTGTTTGGCCAGAGGAGTCACATCCAGACCAGGTTCAGCACCAGTTGGCTTTTCAGACAATGAGCATGTCTTGGGTCTGTCTGTGACCTTTCCTTTTGCAGCCTGTTTCCTCTCTGCTGCCCCTTCTGTAACCCTCTGTCTCCTCCAGGGTGGACAGGTATTTCCCAGTTGGGGACTGGGGGATTCCTCTTCAGTTAAGGCAGCCTGGGGTCTTGGTGGAGGCGGGCTGGCTGCTGGGAACGTGAGTGAGGGTGAAACCATCCTATGGGACACAGGCTGGGGTGAGACAGAGGTTTGGGACATGGCAGCAGGGGAAAGTCGAGCTGGCACTGGGGGTGGTGGCACAGGAGGGGCTTCAGGGGTAGGAGGTGTTGGGGGGCAATCCTCCTGGGTGGGGGGTAGAAGAGGAAGTGCCTGTGGGGCAGGAGGTGGTTGAGGGAGACCCTGGTGTGCATGCTTCCTAGGGGGAGGTGTGGGAGGAAAAGCAGCGGGAAATCTGGTTTCTGAAGGGAGGGGACCCTGAGGTACATACACATCTGGGAGAGGGAAAGCAGTTTCTGGTGTAATTGGCTTCATCTGAAAATCCTTCTCCTGCTTCTTAGCAACAGTGTTCATGACAGGTGACAATTTATGTTGACGTGTGTGGGATCCTTTAATAAATGGTGCTTCTTCCTGGTATGCAAGACTTTCCTTTCCTATTTTTATATCAACGAATTCCTCCTTTTCAGTCAACTTTTTATGATGAACATTCCATGATTCAAAAGCACTGTTCTCACTGTGAAGAAAATTACCTTTTTTTGCTGGCTCATTAAGTTTCAAGGTCCTGTTTTTTGAAGCCTTTTTAGAAGAATGGGAAAAATTTGACTTGGCTACTTTTGACATCTCAATCAGCACAGGATAATAACCATCAGAGCCACCACAACCCAGGTCCACTTTATTATGTCTTTTCTGTGGCTCATGTTTGCCACTGAGACAGTGGCTACCTTGACTAGCTTCAGAAAATTCAGAAAGTTCCTCGTGGATGCTTAAAATGTTTGTATCATCCCAGCAAGCAATATCATTTCCATGATTTATTTTATGTTTTTGAAAGCTGTTCTTAACGGGCTGCTTATTTGCTATCAGAGAACTTCTTGGCCCTTGGTTTGCAGTCTTATCAAATGTCTTTATCAACG
Organism: Scytalopus superciliaris; assembly: GCA_013400415.1. NCBI lineage: Eukaryota > Metazoa > Chordata > Aves > Passeriformes > Rhinocryptidae > Scytalopus > Scytalopus superciliaris. Next base: position 3,353,104 of record VXBX01009921.1, read on the forward strand.
AAGACACTTTTGAAACATGCTTATTGTTTGTTGGACCAGGGACTGGCAGATTCAGCGTTTTCCTTTCTATGGCAAAGGTGTTATTTTTAGCAATCCTTTTCTCCTCTGAAGCACACTTTGGCAACTGTTGGAATGTGGAAGCCCATATTGTATGTTCATTGTTTGTTGGTGTTAATTTGTCACAGACACTGCTTTTCTTGATGTCGTGGTTTAATGTCCCTGAGTGAATTTTAGCAGACAGCTGGAGGGCGAAGTCGGGTGAAATGGCAAGTTCTGGTTCATTGTAAGAGTCTTCGAGTTCTGCTACACACAAACTTTTGAAAGCCCGATCTGTGAGGCTACTCACCTCTCTGTCTGTGTCATCCAGGAGACTCCCAATACTTGAGGAATCACTATGTCCTTCTGTATGTTTCTTATTTCCCTGCATTGTTCATGAGAGTCATGAATGAATTATCCAGAGAATTAATTTCAGATGTTGAACAGGCAGGTGACTGTGTGAGGCAGTTCCAGCTGTTTGCAATTCACAAGTACAAAGCCATTCCTCTGGATGGTGCTGCTGTGCGTTGACTCATCTTACAGAATAGATGAAGGAAACTTTCTTCTCTGCAAAGACAAAATTTGCAAATTATTATTTTTCTATATTAACACTACCAGACAGAGAGCATTTTCCAGATATATCAGTCATTGATTAATTTGCTCCTACATGTATTCTAAACAAGATGCTAGCAGCACAATAAACAACATGAAAAATCACTGTTATTTTGGTCAATTCAATAGCTTATGGTAGATAGTTTAATTTCTGGAAAGAGTCATTAAAAACAGTGGTTTCACCTCATATTCTTTACTTTGGTTCTTAAGCAAAGATATGAGACAGATTTCAAATATTTCCCTTTCTATACCTCCAACCCTAAACACTTCCAAGTGCTTTGCATGCATTTAGCAAAGAAGGCTAGCCATTTTTGACCAGCAAGTATCAGTAACAAAAATGCCTTAAAAAAAAAACTTCACTGGGTACCCTGCTGCACATTGTGTCCAAAATGAAAGAAACTTAATTGTCACAGCTTTGCCATGACAATTGCCATGAACATAACCCTTGACTGAGAAAGCAGAATGGCCCCACAGGTAAAGAGGGTTTACCATGCATGTTCCAAGCAAATATCGCTGGGGTACAATCCTTTAGCCACCCATAGCAGGATGTGGTTGGGTTGGGTTGGTGTGTTGAAGCTGAAGAGGTTGCTAACATGAGCTTAGCCAGCAGAAGGCAGAAGTGTCTAGGGCACTCTAGCACACCCACTGAAGTAGCGCTGGGAACATTCAGTTTCAGTTCCAGAACTGCTGAGAGCCAAAGGTAACCCATTCAACACAACTATAAAATATCACAGCCCTCCATAAATCCCTGATTATGATGCACAGACAGGGCCCACAGCACAGGGGTTTTTGTCTATCTCCACATCAGTATGAATACAGGATGGGGGAATCTTTGGATTGAATAGGAATAGCAAAATAAGCCCTTCAGCTCTTCTTGAAATCTGTACACTAAAACTCCTTACAGTTTTTCTCTGCAAACTCTTTAGATGCTTATTCTCACACTGGAGGGTTTGAACAGGGTATTGACTAAACTACAGGGGACTGGAGAGCTAGCTAAACTCACTCTTAAGGAAAGTCTGATGTGTATCTCCATTTCCTCAACCAATGGAATTATGAACCTGTGATGAGCTGAAACGCCACAACTCATATATGCAGCAGCTTCTATACAAGTGGAAGACACCTCCATGTCAAGTCTGGATCTGCTGTAGAACTGAGCAATGAAATTCAGATCTAGATTTGAGCCCCTGAAGCTGTCCAAATCCATGATTCCACCTTTGCCCATCTCACTGAGGCTCTTGGAAAGGGCCTGTTTTTTTCCCTATGATGACTCAGTGCTGATCAAGGTACGAAAAGTCAGAGGAACTGAGCTTAATCAGCTGAATTACACACACTCAGTTGTTCCTTCAAATGAAAAAACTCCTCACCTTCCTTTTCTATTCAAAAAAATCTCAGCCAACCTATTTTTAGATTTGAAGTGTCATAGTCAATCTATATCCTGTCTCTCCAACCATGCAATTCCAAAGACTTATACATAACTACAGTAGATTTACACCAGAAATAGAAAAGTTTAATAGAGTTTCTCCACCTTACTTTGTACACAGATTTTTCAAAAATGAGTTTCACTCCTCTCCCCCCATACATTTTTGTGTATAATGCAGCAAGAAAAAAGAGAATATAAATGAAAGGCCATCCTGCTCCCAGTTTTGATTCTTAACCATTATATAAATGGAAAATACAGGTACATACCTGCATGTAACTTTGCTTCTTGTCTTTAGAACTCACTTTCATACTTGTATTTGGCTTCTCTTCTGACCATCTTTAGTGAGGAGGTAAAAATAGTCCAGTGATGTAGATTTCATAGAAGTAGTGTCCCAGGATGTTTCTGACCTTCAGCATTTTTGTGATCTTAAGTGAACTCTGCAATTTGAAAACAAAGACATTTGTTTGCATGATCTGAAGATTGTTTCATATTCATTCATTTATTTGTCTGCTCACATTTTACAGCCATTTTAGAGTGATTTACAGGATTTCCTACATAAAGACAGATATCCATCCCAGAGTGACAATAGTCAAATACGTGGAGGGTTTGATAGCTTGTGGAGTGCAGTCAGGCTCCTAGCAAACAACTGTCACAATCTCCAACAGCAGAGACTAACAGCTGAGTGAGCAATGGTTTCCTGGCATGCTGCCCATTGCAAAGGCTGGGTGACAACTTCAGGATAGAAAGAAGGGTTGTGCCAGAAGATTTCTTCCCTGCTGCTGTCTACATCCCTGCTGTGCTACCCTTTCGGGGGGGCTCAGAGGAAAATACGTGCCTCCACTCCACTGGTATATGACTTTCTACTGTCAACAAATACAGATGTCAATCTGGTGGACTGGGAACTAATGTCACTGAGGTTTGAAGGTCTGTGGTTTTCGCAGTCCCTGTGATAAAGGAGAGGAAAGGTGGACAGCTGGAATGGTAAGGGGCAGTAAACAAAACATCTTTTTGCTTCCATGCATGAACCAAAGTCAGAAGATGCTAAAGGAAAGCTCAGCATTGCTGATGCAGCTGCTCTTTTGCTGTGGAAACCTCCAAGGTTCGGGCTAGTTTGCCTAATCTTTGTAAGAATATATTGATTTCCTACAAGAAGAACTGCCTGGCCCTGAGGTAATGCAAATATCACGGTCTTCTTTAAGAAAACTTTTGAGTCAGCTCATGATATTAAAAACCTACTGTCAAAAGTGTCAACAAGCGCCCACTGACTGTGACTGCCTCCTGCACCTTTCAAGAGGAATGACAGTTATTAGTCTGTTTAGGGATAAGCCTGTACCAATCAGAGCTTTCTGTGGTCCATTTAAGATGTCTGGGTAGAAAAAAAAAAAAAGTAAAACTAATGAAAAAAAAAACAACCCAAAACCCAAAAAACCAACACTACATCTGGCCACAGGCAGATGTAAAAGGGCATCGCCACTCCAGAGGTGTGTACTCAGTTCTTTGCTCAGAGGTTAAATTTGAATTTTACTGCTTCTGTGGTACTCTTAAGTGTGCAAAACCAACACAGCTGTGGGAGATGGTGATTATGTCCTGGCTCACTCATCAATGGGGCTGCTGACTAAATTACAACAGCACAATGTTCATCAGTATTTACTGGTGGTGGTGCCTGAACCAGGAGGAAGCTTGGCTTTCAGACCACCCGGACAGAGGTCTGGAGAAACATCCCTTGTAAACTGAGAACTTTTGCTGAAAAGTGAGTAACTATAAACATGGAGATCATGATGTAATCTCAGCAATTATTTTCCTAGATGGAGTCACTGTTACAAAAACAACTCGGCGCCACTGATTAAGAAAATAAGAGTGACTATCACTGTCTCTGAAAGCCTCGTGACAATCCTTGTCTTGCCTGGACATACTACTAGTACTTGGGCAGTGTAATGTTTCAAGCTAGAAAAGCTGTATCTGCACCAAGTGTTCAAGGTGTAGGTCATTACTGGGACTGGATGGAAACAGCAGCACTGTACTGATCTAGCTATGCCTTGTACAGGTATGACAGCAACTTCTGAACTTTAGAAAAGAAGCTGTTCATGATTGATTTAATAACCTGGTAAAGTCTCATTTCTTTACCTTGTTGGACAAACATGGCAGCCAGCAAGCAAGGTATGGTGTTTGACCTTAGGTCAGGATTTAGCTAGTTCAAACATTTAGGAATGTCTGAATTTAGTCTATTTTAAAGACAGAGGAAAGCAATGCTGGGCATTTGGAACAGCTTGGAAATGCTGAGAAATGCGTGAGGTGTTAACGATAGGCATCATATGATATATGCTACCAAAAAAGCTTGCATGAATACAGATTTCCAGCAGCTTGACCAGAAACCAACTTCCCCTCTCTTTTAAATAGGAGGCTTTTTTCAGTGTCTCTCTTCAGTACCTACCAAGTTGTGATGAGGAGGTTAAATTACAGACTATTCCTGGCCTGGCACAGACTGAATGTCAACCTTTTTTTTTCACTAGACAGGAGCTGGACAAACCAGAAAACTTGGCTGGAGTGTGACATCACTGCTGCTGCAATATATAAAGGGCCAGTTGGTTCCCCCACCCCCTTGGGCTGGTATTTGGCTGAAGTGTTGTGCCATGAGACATTGCAGTGGCATTTTGGCAGCGCCCTTGGGAGTTGCATATCAGTCTAAAGTCAGCAGCACTGCACTACCCGTGAGAATGGGAAGAGAAGGGAAAGGAAGGAAAGACTTTTTTAAATCTTTGTGAGCTTATTTTTTTCATGTGGTGCTCTCTATACAGCATCCAGTCACACCTCCAGCTGAAAACTCAGAGCCCTGTGGTGACTGCTGGCTGAGGTTTATTCAGCAGTGCGCTCTACTTCCTCACATGCTGCTGCTTTGGGTTTCCAAGGGCTCATCACGACAATAAATAGTTAGTTATCATAGGAAATAGGAGAATCCCTAATGAACTAATGACTTTTTTTGCATAGGTGCACATTTTTTCATGGCACACACAGGAGTTCATAATCAGCTGAGAGGGCTGGATGGAAACAGGCCTGTTCAGCTATATGTCATCAGGCTGAAGCAATGCTGCCAGTGGATGGATGGCAGCTCCTCCCTAGCCTGAGTGGGGCTGGCTCAGGGGGCTCTCTTGGATATTGCCAGAAAATCCTGCATGGCAGCAGTGATCAGCACATGAATGACTATGGAGTTGCTGCTGTCAATGATCACAGCACTGATACCTTCAATGTGCATTTAGGAAACAGGCAAAAAGGTGTCAGGGAGTTAAAGGTCACCCTGTGAGTCCCTGCCAGAGACAAGGAGCCAGACGGATGCCCAGGAGAACTAATGAAAAACCTCTGTAGTCTGGTGTAGAATACCTGAACATCCCCTGTGCTTGACTGCTTGGACTGCCAGGGTGTGTGGGCTGGTTGTATTGGGCTGTATTGGAGACAAACGCTCTCTCTAATCTGCCCTGACACGTGAGCTGCTCCAGCACCTCTCTGAGCAAGCCTCAGGGCATATGGACCGGGGGCAGGATCCCAGCACCTTCACCAGGGAGGGCAACTGCCTGCCAAGAGAGACAGTGATGCTCAAGCTACATTTCCCTGAACTATCAAGAAAGACAACTTCTGGACTGATGTGGTCATAAAGATAGACCTATTAGCATAACCTCCACTTCCCTCATCCAACAAGATCACTTTCACCTATGCTTTGTGGTCCTAAAGGGAAACTAAAGTGAATTCTTCTGCTGTTGACCTCAGCTATTCCAGCATCAGATCTTTGATCATCATACTGGAAAGCAAGGCAAAGGAACCATATGACTTAACCAAACCAGGATAGTAGACTGGGCCCATTCCCTTTGAGGACTTGGCCTGGCAATTATGTCTCGAACAGCTTGTTCTGGGCCAGAGAAGTGGAGAGACTGTTCTTGACTTTGGGCCAACTTCTGTTCTCAGTTACACTAGTATAAATCTAGAGTAATTTTACTGACGTCACTAGAATAACAGAACAGAATTGGTACTCTGAATACATCTACTTCCTAAGGCAGCACTGGTGCACTAGCCAGAAGTTCCATATGCAACTGTAACCACAGGAAAGTGGAATTCAACATCTGTGAAGAGCCTAATCTCACCCCCACGAGGTATTCAGACCAACATGCAAAGGAAAGGGATTTGGAACCAATACTACATTGCCAGGCCACCAAATTGTGTCCCCTGGTCAATTCTGATTTTCTAACCTGTATTGCTCATCACTGACAATAGCAGTGAATTTAAGATAAAGCGATTTTGCTCTTTTCTGCAACATTCACTAGAATACCTAGACCAAACAGTGGTGTGGTAGGCATGGGATAGTCCCAGACCGGATGAGCAGAGCTGGATGTCAGTCTGAATTGCCATCCTCTGGACAATATCATCTTCTGGAAGTGTGTTTGTGTATATGTTAGGGAACATTCTCATTTAGACAGTGTTTTAAATTTCACATGGAATAAAGATTCTAATGAGGAATTAAATTATAAATTTCAAAGTAGCATTTAATATTAAACCTCCCCCCCCCTTTTAATTTCCTATTATTTCACTATTTTTACATTATAGGCCATGAGAAATAACATGTAATATATACCATAACAGTTAAAATAGTATGTTATTACTGTCTTTAAATCAGAGAGGGTGTATGCTATTTAACATTAACTGAAACTTTTCATTTTATTTTCTATATCAAACAATACTCTGATGATAATGAAACACAGAGTGTGATCTTGTTTTGAAATTTCCCTAAGTAAATATTTCAAATTATAAAAACCATAAATTTTCAATTATCTTTCTAGGGGAAATGTCATTAAAATGAATATGATTGTGATTTTATTTGTTTAATCAAATCACTTTTTTTTCTGAAGAAAAGAGCTGAAGTCTTTTTCTTCCAGTGAGCTCTACTGAAGCTACAGCATCTGTTGCCATGGGAGTTGGAACTGGGGACCCTGGTGGAAGTAAGGAGGGAGTGTACAGAGCTAAAGACCATGTGTCCTGTTCTGTGTACTTTCCCCAAAGGATGTGAACCACTTCCAGACCCAGCTGAAATGCTTACCTCTTTAGACCAGACCACAAAGCTTCAAGCACTGGGAGATGAAGACCTCACATGAAGAAAAATGGGAGGAATAGAGATTGCTTGCAACAGCTATGGAGAATCATGGCAAGTGTCTCTACCTTTCCCTTTCTGGTTCATTGGCAAAGACTCAACAGTTATTTCCAGCTGGTCTGCGAACTGCCTTTCTCAATGTCCTCCAAATGCCCCATCCTGCCAACAGGCCTGTTAAGTCTGGAAGAAGGAGACGTCTCTCAGAAAGGGTTGTATCTGGACTGAGGCTTTCTTGCAACTCCTATTCACCCCTTCCATCACATGAGCCCTGTTCACTGCCTTTAAAGAGCCAGTAACATGCAGACGTGACAGGGGAAGTCAAAGGCACAGACCACATGACTAACACAGGCAAAGGGCAGGTGCAGCACTTGACAAACAGCACAAGTCTACGAGAAACACACGGCAAAGGGGTGATGCACCTCCCACATGACCCAAAGTCAGCACAGACAAGTGACATTTAAGCAACTGAACCCAAACAGTGCACTTCTTGGCATTAAATGTCTGCCTGGAAAAGGCCACTGTCTGTAACTAGGTCAGTCATTATACACCAAGATATTTATACAGCTCCTCAGCAATATGGTACACGAACACCTCGTGGCTATTTATCCTTACAAACTCTCCTACTGCAAGCAGGATTTCTCTCTCATTTAAGATCAGCAGCTAAAGCCCAGCTTCAACCGACTGATTTGCCCAAGACCAAACAGGGCATCCGTGGCAGGGTTTTCTGGGTCACACAGGAAGACCTTAACTTTTGCCAGTTACGGCAAAAAGATGCCCTCCCGCTGCTCTTCATAAGTCATGGTACTTTAGCCTCTGTTAAAAAAAAAAACAAAAATCAAGCCCATTTTCAACTGGGTATAGTGCTGTAGCTTGGCAATAATATTGCACAGTGAAATCCACACAGATTTGCAGGTGACAGACTGCAAAGATATCTGCTTCGCCTCAAGTGCTTGATACCGATACCTTGCTGAGATCATTAAAACTCAAACCTTCCTCACTAGTTCATGGTGACAATTGACATTGCAATGGCACAGCCCCCTCCTCACTGAGTACTGGCAGGACTTTGGCTGATGAGACAAAGCAAGGCTTAGACAATGAAAGCTTCTGAGTTTTCACTTCCTAAATGGGAGAGAGGAGATTTTCCCACAGTAGACGAAAAGTTGTAGAGTACCGCAGGATCACAATGGCTCGAGGTGGAAGATGACAAAGAGGGAAGGGAAATAAAATACATGGACAAGAAAACAAATGTAGTGGTTTGGATGCCCTTGTAATCAGAAGCATGTCATACAGTCCCAGCCCCTGTCATGGGACAATTGCAATGATACCAGCAAATATGTTAGACACCAGAGGGAAGCAGGCATGTTCTCTGTGACTTACACAAGGAAATCTGCAGCTAGCTACCAGCCATGCCTCACTTCTCTTTCCAGGCTGGGGAATCTGAAACCATCCCACACTTACACTGCCTTCTCGTCAGTCCCAACACACTGATACCATCTGCACTGTCAAGTTTACACTTTAGCTTACATTTAAGCTTCTTGACAAGGAGAGTCTGACCCACACCCACTCACACAGGATACAGTCTCAGGAAATAACAGGCTTGCAGAAAACAAGTATTATTCTTTTACTGGTAGTCTCACTTGCTACTTTCCTTTATAACTTCTGGATATTTTCAAGGTTTGAACAAAGATTTTGCTGATCTGTTTTCTAGAAAGAAAAAAATTCAAGTCACTTGTACCTGCTATGTTCAAAACTGTACCAGGTTCTAAGTACTTTTCTCACCCACTGAATTCCACAGGATTTAGGGACAGGTGCTATCCTGAAATACCTGTCTTATGTTACCAAAGTCAAATAGGTATGTGTATCAGAGGTGGGGGAGAAGGTAGAGGCTTCGTTTTCAAAGTTTTCTGTCTGAGGCTGCAGAAACAGCTATTTCTTGCTTACATCTTGCTATAGCTTTCAAATGCAGTCAAAAGAACTTCATTCTTGGGCAAGCAGTGTGGCAGGGAGGGTAATACATTCATACATGCCAGAGTATATGACCCAAGGACATAACCATCCTTTCACTGCTACAGACCTACGGGAGGACTCTGAAAGGGACAGCAGGGGGGAGCCCCCTCACTCTTGCCCCCAGGTATCTCTGGAGGCCATACTACTTTCTTCTTTTTGAGGAGTAAAAGTCAAGAGAAAAATCTCACCCTGAGCAAGATGGAAGCTCCTTCCAGTTCCCTCTTCACTGTGCACAGGAGTAGTTTTGGTTTTGCCCTGGGAAATGCAGACTCCCTCTTCCTATTCAGAGTTTGATTAGTTGTTATGATTTAATGGTATGTCCCCAAGGCAATTCCTCATTCCTTCACAGTTAATGCACATGCTATGGTGTTTCTTGCAATGATTCTATAAACAATATATGCAAAAGACAGAAAGGAAAACATCAAGAGTTTTAAGAAGAATCCACACACTTGTTCTCAAAGAGATAGACTGATGACTTTGGCCGAGTCATTCCCTCATCAACTTCAATGATGCTGTCATCACAGTGCTTTTCCAGACCACACAGATTCTCTGAAGAAGTCTTCAGGCAGACAATAGCATCATCATCAGCCCCGTGCTGTCACCAGCTACTTCTTACCCAGCCCTTGTCAATTCTCCCACACACCCCAAGTGACAATTCTAGATACTTGTCTATGGCTTAATTCAGTTTGCAAGCCTGGTCAAAGAATAATTTCTCACTTTAGGAGAAACAGACCAAGTCCTAATGTCACTACTTCAAAGCAGATCAGTCAAAACAAAAAGTCTCAGCGAACAACAACATCATGATAAGGAATGCTGCCCCACTGCCTCAGCACAAACCCTGGATGCATCTTGCAGGGGTCAGTTCCTTCTGAGTATGCTGTTGTTTCTGCACCAGCATCCAATTTCTGCACAATGGAGCCCTGTGCTTCAAAACATGCAAACGATGGGGATAGGGACATGTGAAATAAATCTCAACAGAATAAAAGCCATCAGAAGCATGCAAAATTATACATGGATCTATAATCAAGCTGACGGCACGCCAAGCTGGCCTTGCGGAATGAGAACTTATGTTTGACCCAGATAAAGATGATAGAGGCACCTCTGAGATGAAGGGTCTGCAGTAGCTGCAAACTGCCAGACACTGCTGTTTGATGACTTTTCATGTTAAGATGTAGCCAAATGTTTACCACATCTCTTTTAGAGATTCAAAAAATTGCAGGGATTTTAATATCTGTTTTTTCCAAGTGGAAATTATGAATTAGGTGGCCTTTGTCATAGCCCTGTGACAGTCCCCAAAACAGCCCTTGACATAGTGTATAAGTAACAAGGAAAGCATCCTTGAAACTAATGGGATGTAGTTATGTGAGAGGCTGAAAATAAAGATGCATCCCTATTTGACCTGCTTGGCTCATAAAAAGATTGTTCTGACTGTTACTAGATGATTTAGATTAATCATTACTAGCAACTGCCTTCTTGTATATCGTTATTTGCAAGCACAGGAGATGGATGATAAAAACCCTTGGACTATAATTAAATATCTACTTTCTATTCCTGTCCAAAGAGGATCACTTGGCAGGGAAAACCAAGGGAGAGGAAACCTTACTTCTGGGTAAGGGTTGTCCTCATACAGCTTCAATACTCCTCAGTTTTTCTGAGGCTGGTAAAGGACAGTGGTCTTGGTGGCAGTCTCTCCCACCATACACACTTGAAAGCTGTAAAAGCCTGGCAAGCAGCAAGATAGTCACAAAACAGCAAGTTTAAGACACACACACACACACACACACACAAATATACATATGTATATATACACACACAACTCTAGATATATATGTGTAAGTAATTGCTGACCCATTCAAAAACATATGCCGAAGAGGACTGAAGAGGAACAACCTTTTCTCAAGGGTAAAGTTTCTGTATCAGTGCACATGCAGCTCTCACTGTGGTGCTTTTCTCCACACACCTGTCAGCTGGCTCACAGACACACAACTTAAAATGGGACAATACCTCAAGCAATGCACACTACCTCTAAAAGCAATGAACTCACCCACTCTCTTATAGCAGACAAAGCTCTGTGTGACTTGGCACCCCAGCCGCAGGCAAGCCAGCACAGTGAAGCCTGCAGCTAAAAACCATTTGCAGAATTTGCCTCTGCCAGCAACTTTCCCTGTCTGTAAACTCAGCTGGACTAAAGAAAGGAAAGACTGATACAGATGAGTGAGATTTTTTCACAACACGGTTCACAGGGTTAGTTGGATTTTTTCCTGGTCTTGGAGGGATATGCATTTTTGTGGACATTTTGCACAGCTCTAGTATTGCAAGTACAGGCAAGACAAGCATTTTAGAGAAGCAGGTAGGAACAAGGGGCTACTGAGCAAAATATCTGTGTGCTTTTGGTTTGCAGTGCGGGGATGCAATTACCCCTGCATACCTCCCCCCAGCTATGGTGTTTGATTCACCAGTGAGGCCCTGTTACAACTGTTTTGGTAACTACATTGAGAATATGTATATAAAGACCTTTCTAGTGACAAACGTGGAAGGATGGAGAAGTGTAGTCGGTTTGGGGCTCCAATGTACTGTGAATCTTTTACTTGTTAGTATTTGCCACAGACCTCATTCTTCAAGCATTTAACTGAGGGCATTTGCTTTTCACACAGTCACTTCCTTGAAGAAGTGAAGGAAGAGAACCATAGACTTTGATCCTGTCCAGAAAGCCTATTTGTCCTTATCTCTTTTCACTTTTCCTTCTCCCCAGCCTCTCTCCCAGCAATGGCAGAGGACTAGTGAGCCCTATAGCTGATATTGTACTAAGTCAGCATGAACCAGTCACTTTGGTCTTTTGCTGCAAAACTTCTCCCTATTCAGATTTAATCAGATTGCCTGTTCACAGACCATTTAAAAAAGCATAACCAATTTGGGTTCTCCAGCTAAATTTTAATTAGTTCTGTTCTTATTTTGCTTCTCAGTTCTGCAGCTAGGCTAATAAAATGCAGTTCCTTGGGATAACAGATTAAGTTCTGCAACAACTGGAGTCAGAAAAGCTTATGCCATTTAAGAAATTTTCCATCAATTAAAATTGGATACAAGTCATAGTCACAGTCATTTATAGTGGCCTCTTAGCACAGACCAGGTATTTGAACTATTTTACTTTTTCAGGCTCTGTAGTACACTAATTGCTTTCTATAGAACATTTAAATTATTCTATTCCTATTTATTACAAAAAAAAGAAACAAAAATGCCTTCAGACCCCTATGAAAATCACAGAAGTTTTTAAAAGTAGTTTCTCTGTAGGCAGTAATCATCTGGAAAATACAATCAGTGTATTTGCTGAAAGTTACTTACAGCACAATGCACCACAGACAATTAAATGGAGTTTCACAGCAATGTAGAGGTCTTTTTAAAAGATCATGACCCTTTATAAAATAATTACATGTCATAAACAAAATCACTGCATACAAATCTCTGTGTATGCCACTTTCCACACACAGACTTTCAGAGACAATCCTGCATTTCTCAGAGAAGAAAAAAGGTGGAAAAAATGAAAGGACTTTCTACCTCTAATCACTGAAGAAAATATTTAAATGGTCTTTGATTTGTCTTATCTGATCAATCACACAACTGATCCTTGAGTGCACACACATTCACATGCTCAAAACCCACCATTTCTCACAATTTCCTTGTTTTAAAAACACCCATATGCTTCCCCCTTACCTTCTGTGCTCCAGCTTCCTGATAGGGACAGTGCAAGGCTGTGCTTTCTTCCTTTAAGTCAAAGCCCCAGCACATTTTACAGCAGCCTGCTTACTATTAGCACTTCCCATTATTTATGTGTGTTGGACTCTTCTTAGGACCATGGTTATCTTAATAAAAATGATGACTGAAAAATATATAAAATGATAAAAGTGGAGGAACTAACCCTCGAGTCCTCGCAGACCTGCCCAGCCAGGTGAAGTGAAATGAGCAAGGAATCCGAAGTTAGTAAAATGTATTTAAATAGTTATCAGGCAAGGGGAAACCAAATGGAGATCATGGTGGGGAAGAGGCAAACATACGTATTGGAATAACCATGCGGTGTCAAGTAACAGACAGATGAAACAAACAGTCATCAGCTATTTTTACATTCAGATTCTCCACTGGTAATGCTTCAGAGATAACTAATACAGAAAGCAATGCTGTGCAATTGGCTCACTACTGCCAGTGAATCAAACCTCAGAGCACTGTGTTTTTGTACCTACAGGTGGGAGTCAAAGTGTTTATTAAGGTCACCACTAAAAATACTGTGTAAGTATGCACACGAGTAACACATTACTGTTCTATGGGTGCTTTTTCATAAATAGCTCATTTCATCATCAAGGCTGGACAAATGTAGCCAGTGTTCTTGGAGTAAGGACCCCATTCCACCGTCCTTCCAAAGCAAACAAGATCAGACATCTTCCTGGGAGGCACATGCTGGTATTTGGTTTCATTTGGCACACTGCAATAGGATGTTGAATAATAGGGGAAATATGCCATGAAGTCAACAAGCTAAGTTTTTGTACTGCAGATCCAAACAATGGATTGCACCCTGTGCCATGCTGAGTGCACACAGCTCCTTACTGAAGTAATGGGATTCTACCAGGGCTCAGCATCACATTGGACTTGAACCACAGCCTATAGCAAAATGAAAATCAGGATGTCCTGTGATTGCAGTCCAACTCCTGCTTCCATGACAGAGCAGGACTCCCCATTAGCCCAGTGCTCAGGTGCATTTTAAAAAGAGCTGATAATTACATTGCTACAGCATGAACAAGGCAACAACCATGCAGCCTGCTGCCTGAGAATCTCCAAGCACCAGCACACTTGTGAGGAATTAATTGTCCCTGAGATCCAAGAGCAGCACAGCCTTACACTCCTTGGAGGGACAATGACCTGCCTTCTCCAAAACCATCTTCAGATTTTGGATTCCCACCTGAGAGAGGTGTATTGTTCACCAGCAGGAAGATTTTGCAAAGACGATTCTCCTACACTCCTGATCTGGGCTTTTGGTGCTCAATTGTTTCTTCTAACTAATCTCAAGCTGAATGCTAGCCTTGCCAAACATCAGAGCACTTCTGCTAAGTTCTAGTCTGGAACTACACAGTTCCAACAGCTTCCCATGTCCTGCACCTATAAGAGCACTTATGTACAAAGGTCTGGTGTGTTTTGAGCCATGGCACCTATGAACTGAGATAATGGAGAGGACATGTGCACACCGGGAAAAAAAAGTTTGGGATTAAAACAGTCAGTAGAAAAGTAGTTTTCAGGCACTCACTGCCACTGATGAAGGCAAAACTGTCTGTATATGTGTCTGTCTCTCCCACACATTTCTAAAGAGGGGTGGAATGTATTTCTGGAATACTTGTGCTAAAAATAAACCCATCCCTGCTGTCTATGAAGAGAGACAGGTATAGCCCTGCTTTCTGTAAGCCCATGAACTTGTGAACTGCTTAGAGGCTGAATCACAACTAGAAAGACCCCTATGGAAATTGTAAAGGCTAGTGCAGGAAGGGTGGCTGATTGCTTGGAAAATCCAAACCAGGCCTCTCACATGAAAGCAGCTGGGGTTAACACTATTCATCATGATGAATGTGCTTCACAGACTCCAGATTTGAAGGGACTCAAATCTTCTGATAGGCATTATTCTTACTCAAATATAGGGATAATAAATACATATATTTGCAAATTCAGTGCTCAGATCAGACTCTGAGATCAGACTCTGGGATCAGGTAGATCTCTGCCACGTCCCTCCTCTCTGCCTGCATCCTCTTCTGGGTCCAGCACCTTACACATTCTGGTTTGAACCAAATCCTGTTTTAACAAACCTAGCTGAGAAGATGTAGCTGAAGATGGAGAGGTCCCCAGTACCTGAGAACCATTAGCAGTCCCATGGTCTCTTTCCTTGGGGCTATTTCTCCACCTTGTTAGAAGGGCAGCTTATGTGTCCCTTGGGCAGAATTTGTGCAGTGAGAGAGATGCAGGACTCATACCCAGCCTCTCTCCAGGGATACTCCTTAGGGCTCAAACTTTGTCAGTCCCAACTCCAGGGACTCGTAGAGCTCTGGCAAGGAGACAAAATTTTTAAGCCCTTGGAGTTTTTCCTATTTGTCCTTACTGAAGCTTTGAATGAAGCCTAGCAAAGTAAAAAGTCTCTGCAAAAGGAAGCTCTGGAGGAAATTTCAGAATGGTTAAAGAAAAAGAAATATTTTCTTAATTTAATGCTTCATAATAATTTTATAATATGGTGTTTAATATAATTCAATATCAAAATTACTTCCATCCTGCCCTCAGAAAGCAGTAAAAGATATTATTTTCTAAAAAAAAAAGAAAAAATAAAAAATCAGCTATATTTCTTCTCTGAAATCAGATTTCTTATGAAACCAACAAACTTTGCTATATTTCAGCTTTGATTGCATTTACGATCACTGGCAGACCTTGGCTTCACTGTCTTTTTGTCTATTTGCGAATAAAACCTTAAATTCCATTTTAAAAGAATTTCTGATCTCCTCTCCCTGCAGCTGTGCCATCAATAGCACTCAGACTCAGCTGACTCAGAAATGACTTGTCTGGATTTCAGCTCTGAACACACATCCTAAAACTCTGGGAGGTGCCTGGCCATTGCACCAGAACAGAAAATAGACTAGAAGGATTCTAAAAACACAGTCTCAGTGAGAGTTTTGGCAAGGATGTCAGTCACAACCTCATCCTAATTATTTCCCCCAAAATCAAACCGACTCCTCAGTCAGGAGCAGTTGTGCTTTTGCTGGTAACACAGCCACGTCACACACAGTGATCACATCTGCAGAATCCCAAAAACATGCTTTTGTGTAACTGTGTCACTATTAAACACTCTGCAAGGAGTGGAAGACATATGTTGCAGAAAAGAAATTTATGGAGAATGCTAAACACCAGAAGAGGACTCAATTATTCTAGAAGTAAGGGATTAATCCTGCAAGGCACTGATCTACCCAGGCCTATTTTTCAAAGGATTGCACTACCTGAGATAGCCAAAAACATATTAGGTACCTGTCTGCCCTCTGGGCACAGATTTACCTTGAAAATCTTTCCCTTCTCATCAGGAATTGTCAGCAGGAACTGACAGCACTTTGCCATTTGCAGAAAAGGCTCAGCCTCTCCCAGGACACTCAGTGAACCAGTCTTTCAACTAAAGGTTAAGAAATTAACACAGTTGTGACATATCAGATGAGGCAAAAATACCTGTAAATAGTCTACCCATTAAAAACATTATGTAGAAGCCAGAGACATTTAGAGAGATTAGGACAAATGCATTAGGTAATTTATAGACATATCTATAATCCATCTAATTTAAGGAGAGGTTGGAAGCATGTGGAACTACTGGCCTAGCGTAAATATTTCCCATTTACAAATCACAAAGTGAAAACTGGAGACCACAGGCTAATTAAAATAGCTGGACAACAACGATGGGAAGCATAAGGTGCTATTTTTAGGGAACTGTATGAGAGCTCAGGCAGCTAGAAGTCTAGTCAATCCAGAGGTGTCATATGGCTATTCTCAGAGTCCCTTGCACTCTATCACCCCACTACAGACAAGGTGAACCAGAGTAAGATTTTTGTCCAAGCCCCTACATCCCCATCCAGATTTCAGGTGGTATCTTGCATTTTATGCAACACATTGGATTATTTTCCGTGGATGTTTCAACAGAATCACTGTTCCTATCATGTGCCAGGTTCCTTGATAACTGAGAGATGGGGTTTGAGCAGTGTGTGCAGGGCTGACTCCCCCCAGATGGTGGGAAATGCCAGTGTTTTACAGAGGCAGTTGTGGTACGCTGCACTACAGGAGGAAGTTGTGCTATGCTGCAGCACAACCAGCACTGCAGAGGTAGCTGTGGTTCAAATGTGTGTTTATCTGTGAGTGAGGAAAGGTGAGGAGAGAAAAGATAAAACATTAAAACTTGTTATACGCTAATGAGTTTGCCTGAATTACGTGGGTTTTCATTTTGTGGTTTGTAGAATACACTTGCTGTGGGCCCAGAAGAGGGAGGAGTGAAGCACAGCAGAAGAAAATATGATAATTTTATTCCTTAGCAGTCAAGGAAGTTTTGAAACTTATCTGCAAGAACTCAGAGTCCTGCAAAATGTGTTCAGAAGATACTGGGGTGCAAAACATCTTCCTGCATGGTTTTGTAGTGGGCAGTGAGGGGAGTCCAGCTTGGTCTAAGAGAAAAGTTTCAGCCCAGATGTGAATCAGACAGGGAAAGAATTTAAATTTGCACTTCCTTCTTCTCAAACCAACTTTATTCCTAGTTCAAAACCCTTCTCAGGAAAGGACTGTTGGAAACCACAAAGGTTTTGAGAAATATTTCAGTTTTGCATGCCTTGGCAGAAAAACAGGCACCATGAGTATGCAAGCCACAGCAAACACAATTGCCTAACCTGCTTCTAGTCCACTAGCAGATCAGAGCACGCCAGTTAACTGCAAGAAGCAACATAGCTATTTGCCTTTTTCTCATTCCAGTAATCTGAGTAATTATAATACTGTCTTTCTAAAATGATATGACTTTAAGTCACATTTAAGAAAAGTAAGCAATCTAAAACTGGCATTCAGTAAACCAGAAAGCACTAGAGAGAGAACTAGAGTTTATGCCCAGCCTTTCAGAAAAAGCCAATGTGTAATTGTTCAAGGTTTTGCTGAATGTCAGGAATGGAAGATTAACAAGCAGTGAGATTATCAGTGTTAGCAGGAGGAATTCAAGCAAACACAGGAAAGCCAAGAACAGCTAAAAACCTGGTCTGAAAGATAGCAAATGTGCTTCTCTGCAGAACAGTGGTAAATAATGACTGAGAAGAAAGGAAGCAAATGAGGAACACAAAGCAACCGCTGCAGAGAAGTGAGGAAACAGAAATAAGGCGATCAGAAACAGAACTCAGTTGTGCAGCTTCACTGCAGGAACCAGTCCCAGCTCCCCCACACACAACACACCCGGGCTGGCTGACACAGACCAAGGCTTGGCCTAGAGGTCCTTGGCAAAGTCTGACTAGGGAATTCGTGGACTGGGCAACTAGGGATGAATTTTCACACTTTCCCTGTAGCTGAAGTTGGAAAATAGTGAGATATATGAGGTAGATAGGAAGACAGCATGAGAGAACCCACCAAGAACCCCCTAGGCCTAAAAACTATGTCACAATCCCTTAATGAGGATTAGCCAGATGAGTCCCAAGTAATCAGAGACTACTCTTAGCAGTAAAGTGATTCCTGGGATTGAAAATCACTATACCAAAAGTGCTAAAGTGGCTGGTATCAATACACTGTCAAATGCAAACAAAAGAATTCTTTAATCTCATTCCATTAAGGAAAAGGCATGTGGTTTGAATTATGATCATATAAACCACTGCCTTCAGGCACTTTTTAAAGGTTTGTAGTCTGCTAAACTCATTAGGAAATTCATGCTGTCAAATATTTGAAGAAAAAGAATAATGGAAATAAAAGATATAACTACTGTCTTTTCAAAAAAGCCACAACTGCTTTCATTTAAACTTCACAAAGGTACTTTAGGCAAAACAAACACCAAAACAATAAAAATTAAACAATAATAAAATTATTACTGATGAAAATTGTCATGCTCCAAACATGTATGTGATTAATTGTCTCCCTGCAGAGATTAGGGACTCTTCCCCTAGGAACAAAACGAAGCAAGTTTGCAAAATCAAGACTTTAACCAGCTCCATAATGGCACTGGTACAGATATCCACCTTGATTTCAGAAGTGTTTACACACAATATACAGCATAGGCTGAAGCATTTAAGCACTGCAAGCTCAAAGTGCATTTTCATTGCAACCTGACCTGGCCAATGCAACTGAGCCATCTCCAATCCACAGAAACCCTTCCACAGACATAAGTGGGAGCTGGAACAGTCTTTGCTTGCTTATTGTTTCAAAGACAGTCTGTGCTGCTCACACAGAAGGGATGCGAACGAGACCTTGGACTAGTCTTTTGCCAGTGTAGTTGAGCATGACGAGCATGAAACATCTCAGTAGAAAAGAATATCTCTACCCATTCTGAAAGGCTACAGATTTTTAGAAAAACAACTGAAACAAATACAAAACTTTCATGCTAGCAATGCAAGACCAAGAATTACAAAGCAAGCAAGAATGGATGGTGCAAATAGAAATGCATAAAATAGAACCCTTATTTAAATAAGAATATTTTTACATTGTTCAACATTATATGTTTTGATGAATGGCTAATTCCAGTGTCCTATTTAAATTTTCCTTTCACAGCTTTACCATTTACTTTTGCCATTAATGTAAAAAATTGTACTCACTAAATTTCATAGTTTCTTCAAAAAGCATTTGCAGACTCATAACTTCCACAAGATACTTCAGATATAATCATCCTTACATTTACTGTTTGAGCTACATTAGTTTGTGAAGTCCATGAGATGTTACTGTCATCCAGTATAGTAGGGTTTTCCACCATGGCCAGTATCACAGTGAGCAAACACCTACCCTTGCACTTAGAGATAATGATCTGTAAATCCAGGCCCATGTACACATGGTCCTGTTGCTTAAGACAAAAAACCCCCAAGCACTGCCAATTCAAATTAAACCACCCTGCAAAACACATAGAGATTCACATCAAATATTTCTATTGGAATTCTTTCCAGATCTCACCTTTAAACACCTACAACATGGTTTGTAGACGTGTTGTTAGTTTAGAGCAACTAATTATATGCTCAGGTTTACATTGGGAACCTGTAGATAAGCCAACTTTCTCCCCTTCTGGCATTATCAGCTTATGCTGAGTCCTAGATGGGAAAACCTCCAAGGGAGGATTTTTACTAGCACATTCTGCCTTCTGCAAATTACTGTGTATGATCATAATGCCTTTGTGCTTTTGTCTAACTGCTGGTAGTATTTTAAAAGTGCCTATTGCTCTTGAGTCTAGAGCTGACAAACAACTACAATAATAATTAATAACTTTTGCAATTATCTTCTGCCAAATGAAATCTCATCTTCAGCTTCAACTGGATACATTTACATGTCTTAAGTTGTTGTCTAGGGTTGCTATGCACTAACTGTTGTTACGTTCCAACCCAAAGGTGGCTCTTTGGGACACTTTGAAGCTCTATAAATAGAAGATATTATTTATTACTATTGGGAGGTCACAGGAATGCAACAATTCACCCTCAGGGGACAGAGACACTTAAGAACACTTGTTTCAGTATTGAATGCATGAATAGTTCAGAATCAGTGATGTGAGGGAGAGAAATGCTCTAGTACAAAATATCCTGTATGAGCAAGATGATGAGATCCAGTGGACAAAATCCATCATTGCCACTGCTGGCCTTTTACAAATTTAAATGGCCGTCTCAGCAACCTCTCTCATCTGTGAAGATTAGCAGACACCTCTGGAAGGTCTGAAATACCTTTCATCCTGCAAGGAAGAATCAATCTCAGGACACAGTCCTCCTGGCAGACAAGAGAGGAAGTCTTCCTGAGCATCTCAGCCTAGACACTGAGAGCTGAGGCAGATGAAGAGAGGTGCAGGACTCTGGTGCCAGAAAGGGGACAGAAACCTAGCAAGGGCAGAGAACCCCAAAGGAAGGAAATACAAATGAAAATGCGCACAAGAGGACATTTAAAGGGAGTGGGGGACACTGAGAAAGCACTAAAAAGTTAAGAAAACAATAAAGGAAAAACTAGGAGCAGCACAACAACCACAATAATTGGATTTTTTCCTAAAATTTGCAGGTCTGATCCTATTTTTGTGTTCCCCTTGTGAATTTTCCAGCAGAAAATATGCACAGATTAAGATTTTATAGGACCAGATAAAAGGCAGTTCAATAAATCAAGCATTCCCCTCTAAGTCACTTTATTGCAACCTTCGAAAGCAAGCCATGCTGAGCTGTCACCCTGCTGGAGAAGCCCTGTGCTCCTTGTCATGCTCCAAGTGCTGGGCATGCACTACATCCCAACCTCCCTTTGTCCTAAGATTTCAGACCTGAGTGTCATTCCTGACCATTGCAATGCAGCAGGATTTCAGAGCTAGGCTGGAAAGAGGGAGAGAGACAATGGACACTGAAACTTCTGGCAAATTTGAGCAAGACAGGGTGCCAGCCCTCACCTGGAGCAAGTTCATATAAGCAAAGGGTGTTGTATTTAATTTCAAAATCAGCCAGGAAACAACATTTTACCCAGCCTAGGTTAGCACTAGTAATTTCAGGGCTTTATGCTATAATCACTACAAGATGTGTTCTTGCAGCCTTTGATGACGCAGCTCAGAGGTACAAATGAAACATACTGGGCATTTCTAGGTCCATATCTTACTTCTGAAAGTGTTTGTAGAGTTATGAGGATCTAGTTTAGATTGCATTGAACTGAAGTCAAGCCCACCAGATGCCTTTTTGTTGGCTGCTGCTGGGTTTTTGGGTACCCAGCTAAAGGAGATGAGGTGCCACCTTGCCAAGTGAATTTTACCAGTGTGTGCTGCACTGGGAGGTGTGATAGAGGGACCCCAACCTGGCACTTAGCAGTGCTTGCAGAGTTGCTTGGAGGAATCACACTGTGCCCCAAGGGTCGCAGCAGCTCAGGTGAAGGTGCTCACAGGTGTCTGCATCACACTTTGCACCACAGAGACACAATACTGACAGCAGGAATCCCACAGGCTCATGAAACCTAAACCCACACTGGTTGTGGCAAGACACCTGGGAAAACTTTCTCCTAGAAGTTCTTGCATATCTGTCATGTTGCTAATAATTTTATCACAGGCATGATCTCTTTGCTTTGAAGTCAGAAATACTTTCCATTGTGGAGTTAACTCACAGTCTTAACAACACTAGAAGGCAGGTTTTTGTGGTCAAATATATTGCCACATTAATAACTTCAGAATATTACATGAAGCACAAAAAGAAAAGAAGTGAATAAATTAACAGAAGAAGCCAGCATGGCACACTAGAGAATTAAAGTGCCATTTTATTACACACACCTCAGAGTTAAAGTTTTAATTTTCTTTTAAAAGATTGCAATATATTATTTTCATCCTCCATATTCAAAATCACTTAGAGAGGATGATTTGTTCTTTGGCTGTAATCTACAGGACAAACAAAGTTGTAGTCAAGTGATGCTGACCAAAACCCTGCAATTTCCCAGTGATAATAGAATTGTTATTATTTTTTGTATTCATTATTGCTCTAATAAGGAGCTTTCCTCCAAGGATCCTGATGTACTTTAAATACAAATAAATGAGTTTTCTCTAACCCCTTGTGAACTGTTCTGCAGTCTTGTTTTACAAACAGATTAAAAATGAGGACACTGAGGCAGAGAGGGGTTATTTCCACAGGAACTGACTTTGAAACAGTTCCTAAGTCAGTGGTTTGGCTCAGGTCAAAGCTCTAGCTGTAAGTCAGAGGTAGGTCCAGGAAATATTCCCAGACCCCTGCTTGGGACATGCTTCCCTGTCCAGATGTATGGCTGTATGTATTTATACAGTACAAGTACAGTATGGATGGACACTTGTGGGTTTCACTTGCTCTGCTGAGCCGGCACTGAGGAGATTTTAAAAGTGGAAAGGTATTCAGAGGCATCTTTTTCTTTTACAAGCTGCAGACATTTGCCTCTTAGTGAAGAAGGTCATCAACCAGGCATAGAGATCTCAGTGGATATCACTGCAGCAGTTTCCAAATGGCTCCTCAATGCAACAGCTCTCCCCACTGCCTTATATTGCAGACCAGCAGAGTTATATTTGGAGACAGATACCAGGGTTATGTTCCCAAGAGCTTCTGATGGAGTAAGTTCAGAGAGTGTTGCCGTGATGGACATGCACATATGTGCCCTAGCAGAGTAGAGGTCAGCCATCATTCATGAATATGTGGAGACCACTTACAGTCCAGTTGCAGCATATGCTAGTAACACGTGTTCCCCACACACCCTGTTTTCTCCCCAGTAGGTTGCTGTATTTTTAATGTCTCCATTAGCTCCTGGAACAACTGACAGCTTCAAGTTTTTCCCTGCAATGAGTTCCAATCTCAGTTGGTTAGAGCACAGTGCTAATAACACCAAGGTTGTGGGTTGGATCCCTGTATGGGCCATTCACTTAAGAGCTGGACTTGATTATCCTTGTGGGTCCCTTCCAACTCAGAATATTCTGGGAAATCTGTGAAATGTGGAAGCATCATTCAGCTTTCAATCACAAGCTAAATGGCTAAAGATTTTAAGATGAGGTTTCAATTTCATAATAGGAAGGTTGCCCAGTCAGCCTTACACCTTTAATGTAACTATTGTTTATTTGTAAACAACCATAAGTGCACCTAGTTCATGCAGTACCACGTCTTCGGGAATGCCCTTGCAGGTAAGTGTCTGAGTTTTTCTCTTTCGGTGCACCTGTACCCAAGGCAAGGCTGCTGGCCCCCATGCTTCTGTTGAGAGACAGGAGATTTAGTATTTAATGCAGAGACACCAACTTATCCCCCAGCCATATAAATTTTTACATTTCTTTTAGCACAGGAAATGATTCTTTCATTTAAAGGTAGGAAAGTGTTGTTGAATGGTTTCTACATAAGGCTGTCACACCTCGGTCCCCCAAAAACCATACGAGTTCAGACTCACAGCTACAGAAGAAGAACCTGAAGCTGGCTAGTGTTCAAAGGTTCAAAGTGCCAAGCAAGTGGAAATAACACGAAGCATCTGCTCTCCTGATACCTTGTGTCTTTAAGAAATGCTGTCAGCTCCACCAGCAATGAAAGATGTGCTCTGGTATGAGATAAAATGATGTTTCTCTAAGTGCCATGTCATTTAGTCTGGGAGCAGAAATTCACCCAAGGCTCTTAATTTAAACTTCACTGACAACTGCAAATTTGTTATTACAAGTTGACTCGGTTTTAGTGGAAATGCCCAGCTATGGAGACACATGCAGCTTTTCTCCTCTCAGATGGTTCAGTTCTGCAGAGCTACCAGGAATAGAAAGAGGTAAAATCATACTTCTGTCACTGAAGGAAGCACACTTTGAACAGCAATTTATTTCAATTTAGAAAATTATTCTGTTAAAACAGATCCATCCTTTGGTATAATTGCTTTGATTTTAGCTTTACAGCAGTATTTTGACTAAGAGACTACTGACTGGAGAAAGAGCAAGGCAGGTCACTGAAGCTGCAATTACACCTGCTGTGCCAACTGCTGCCAAGCCAGTGAGGGCATCAGTGCCCAGCAGTTTCCTGGCTTAACCTTACTGACCCATCTTCCCTCTCTGGTTCTTGCTTCCCTCTTTGGAACCCCCAAGTATGACTGCAGAAACAGCACAGACTAAAAGTCCTCCCAGTAAGAACTTAAACTAAACTTCATCTTTCTGGTGGACCTGGATTAGAAAGAAAACACACATAATTGTGTTGGCAGCCAAGGGAGGGCAATAACCCCCTGGGTAAGTAGTGATATGTGGTAACCCATACGCTGTAGGAATTCAGACCTCAGTCTGAGCCAATAGTTCGCATCTTGTTTGATTCAATAGTTAATGACAAATCTTTGTGTAACACACTAAACCTGCAGTCAGATGTGTTCCTGTGGCAAACCAGGTTACAAATTAATCACCACCACCCCGTATCAACTGAACCATGCTAACTAGCCACAGACTCACTGCTGCACCTTACAGCAAATATCATGTAATAGGTGTTGGTTTAAATTCCACTGAAATGAGTGATGTTAGACCCACTTAAGTTAAGCCATGCTGACCTGTATGGACATACGTTTACTGTTTGAAACCTTGCTGGCATGCTTAACTATAAATACCAGTAGAAGCTAGAATGCTCTGAATTAATTTTTAGCTAGCAGATATATCCACTGCATGTGTTGGTTTGAGCAAACCATTTAATTTGAGCTTTTGGGAGGCACCAGTGCATTTCCAGAAGTGAAGAGAGACGTACTCATAGGGAAAGGAAACTAAGTAAGAAAGATATTTATGTGGTAGGCTGTGGCTAGCTGAAAGTGATAAGAGAATTTACTTATTTTAATCTTAAATAACAGTTGCATTTGGAGTCAGAAATGCATCCGAACTGCTCATTTTCATGCTGTGGTATTTTCAACTGCCACAAGACACTAGGGAACTCTGGTGACAGGGAGCCTCAAGGTAGTTATCTCCCTGTTGTTGTTACATTTCTTTCTTGATGGTGCCCTTCCCAACAGGGGCACAGCCCACTCAGGAGCTGTGCTTCCAGACCAGAGAGTCCTCTATCATGCCACACATTCATGTGGGCGCAGGCTGTACAACTCTGTCAGGACATGATTCTGATACTGCTTTCAAATCATGTGAGGCTTAACTCCACTTCTCGCAGACGAGCAATGAGATAGCATCCCTCGTTTCCCTGTCTCCTCGTCCACCCCACCTACTCTCATGATTTCCGAAGGAATAAAAATCAAGACAAAGCCAAAACTGACCAGATCTAGTGTCAGCAATAGACCAGCTGTGAGGAGGAGTTTGGATAAAAAACCTTGGGGCTTGCTTGCTGCCAGTGTTTCCATGATTTCTATGGCTTAGGAAGGAGAAGATCCTGGCAAGATTCCATGTCAGTCCTTCAGCATGGGAGGATCTAGTCTTCTCTAGCATCCTTGAACAAGAAGATACCCAGATTATCTAGAACTCAATTTGTTTCGGTCTCCACCCAGGCACTGAAACATGCCAGAGAGTGACTAAAAGGCCCTTCCCTATATCTTCCCAATCAGGGATTTCAGAGGGAAATGTGAGATGAATCTAGTCCATTGTGATAGAAGACTTTGAGATGTGCAGCCTTCAGATCTACACTGGGAAGGGCAGGGCATGCTCTTCCCCTGAGGAAAAAAAAAAGAGAGAAAGAAGGCATTTTTGCTGAAGACTAATAGATTTGACATTTCTGCTGTAATACAACGGAATTCAAGGGAGATTTTATGTACACTCCAAGGAATGAGCAAATCTTTGTAACTGCTGATAGACTGTAAATAAATAAATGAAGTATTAATCATCACTGCCATCAAACTCTGGGAGAAATCCATCTTTGTATTATTTGGATAAGGTTCTGTCATTAGTTCCGTCTTGCCATTTTTTGAGATTATTAGAGTTTTATAGCAGGTCTGAAACTCTACAGCAGTGAAACTGTGATTTTAATGCATATTAATAGGAGAAATGGGGGAGGGGAAAGGAAGTTGGTGCGATTCCCTTATAGAGTACAATACTAAATAAGAAGATTCCAGCTGTGCAACAGGAAAGTTAAAATGGTTTGTTTGGATCATTAATATTGCAATGAAAACTAATTAAACCTAGAGCTACAAGGAGGAGCTCATTAGAGATTTGAATGGAGGCAGCATAACGCTCAGCAGCCTCTAGTTTTAGCAGTTTCTTTTATCACACCAAGTGGGATAGCAAGAGTTCACTGAACAGACAGAGGATAGTCTGAAGAGACAAGTGGATATGGATGCCCAGTCCAGGGAATGAAACTGCAAGAGGTACCTGACTGATAAAAGGCTTCTTTGGACAACACTACATGAGCTTTGTAGCTCTGTAGAATGAGCCAAGCCCTTTTACTGGGTCTCTGCTCAGACTGACATCACTGCTATGTTATAAATCTTTCCCTTGTCTCATCTAACATTTGAAACTTTATCTAAAATTTCCTTAGTCTAAGACCCCCCAGATATGCTTTACAAAATATATCTACTTTTTCAGCATTAGTCCCTCTGTGCACATTCCCAGTCATGGCACTTCATAGCCTGCAGTTTGAGTGTGACCCTCAGCTTTGCACTTCCTTTTTCTTTACCACGCCATGCCATGCCATGCCTTGCCACTTTTGCTGTACCCAAAGAAGGTGTCCCTGACTCTGTTCTGTGACCTTCATCATCCTTCTAACAGCTATTTAACTCTTCTCACTTCTGATATTGTCATTCGCCCCCCCGTGGTCCCCCTACATCCCAACCCCTCCCAGTCTCACACAGAACATGGGAAGTGTATTAACCTCTAAGACATTTGTTTCAGAAGTGAATAATGATCAGATGGGCTTCCCTAAGTCTTGCATCCTTGCAACCTCAAGTAAATACTGCAGCCATAATTAACCTGCTAATCAGCCATGATAAGTGCTGGTAACAGTGTTTGCATTTCACCCCAAGAAAGGCTGTCAGGGTGAAGGAATGACCTCTTAATGCTGATTGTAAAGAATTCTGTGGGGGAGAGTCCTCACTGACAAAAGATATCTTGTAATTTTACTGATGTTGATGGACTAGGGTCCTCCTGGTGACCTGGGAAATGTAAAAACCCTGTAGTCATAGAGAAAACATAATAAGACGCTAAACCAGTGTCACACTAAAGTGTACACATATAACTCGGGCTAGAATTTTCCTTAGTGAGTTAGATAATTGAATGCCAAAGAAACATGATAGATGAGGCACTGGAAGAGGTTATCCAGAAAAGCTGTGGATGCCCCAACCCTGGAAGTGTTCAGGGCCAGGTTGGATAGGGCTTTGAGGAACCTGGTCTAGTGAGAGGTGTCCCTGCCCTTCACAGGGAGGTTGGAACTAGATGAACTTCAGGGTCCCTTTCAACCCTAATCATTCTATGATTCTGTGAAACAAACCCTTGTCTCCCTTCATTCACAGTGTCAGATCACATGAACATACGGATCACTGAAAAAACCTCCCATTTTCAAGTCAGAAATTTCCCACAACTATAGGAGGTGCTGATTCAGGTTTTTAGGTTTTTTCTCCATCGTTGGGCATCAGGGAAATAGATTTTGAACAAAATTCTCTGCTGTATTCTCTGCTAGGTGATAGTACAGCCAAAGATATTGAAAGGAGAAGACAGAAGCTCAGAAAAGGAGAAAATGGACAATTAATACTGAGAATCCCAAGAGATGAGAATAGATCCAGGCAAGTCACCAAGACAGCTGTTTGAGCCTAGCCTGCATTTCCAGGCAAGTGTTATCAAGGCATGGACTTCCTTAGATAGTCAAGGAGACAAAAAGCATGGAAAACGTAAAAGTAAGACACTGGAGATGAAAACCTGTTCTTGAATATGACATCCAAGTATCAGTCTACTCAATCTATGCCAGTGAAGACCATCAGAAACAGCTCTGCTGTGGCATTTCATAGTGGGAGGCACAGAGAACAGAGAGGCTGTTGCACAGTGAAGAACACTGAACACCCTACACAGTTAAACGCAACAGCCAGGGGGTCCATGGACTTCCGTGCAGGCACTGAAGAGCTGACAGAAGGATCCTGCCTGTTCTGCGCAGCATAACAAAACAACCTGAAATGCTTTACAGAAAGGCTGCCAGGCAGATCGTAGAGCTCTGTGCAACAGGCAGAAACAGCCCCACAGGCTGGAGGAGTGGCACCTCTGCAAAGACCACTCCCCCTGGCATCCCAGTAGTGGATGGTGGCATTTAAGGATACTCATCACCAAAAGGAAACGACTGTGATTTTTTGTAGAGAAAACATGCATATGTAGATGTGATCTCTTCCTCACTCCCCATCCTGCAAATCCTTTCTTTGCTGAATCCATGAAAAGACTTGGTGTACGTGGGCAGACACATTACAGCAAGGCCACAGAGAGAATAAGAGCTGAAGTGAGGCTTCAGATTGCCCTGGAACACAGTTTAGATGCATGTGTCTACACTGAACAGATTTACACAAACTCTGCAAAATCCACACCAAGAGACCTGAGGTAATGTGTGTACTGTTTCCACCTTTTCCCTGAGGGAGAAATAGATGAGTTTGTAATTATGGCACCTGTGCCTCTCAACAGGAATCCTGAGAACCTACATTCCACTTTCTATTTTCCTCTCTCTGATGTTCCCTCTCAACCAAAGTCCTCAACAACATAGTTTTGGAATGACAAATATCTGCTTAGGCTTGAGTGACTGCAGTAACCTCACATTCCCTTTTCTGGTTCAGCCTGCATATGACACATTCACATAGTTCAAAGATAGCCCTTGAATACTTTGCATGCTGGTTCTTCTCCTTCCCTGCACAGCATCAACACCTTCAAGCAACCCCATGAACTGGTCTATCTAACACACTTTTGATTGAAAAACAAGGACAGTGACAAACAAAGGGGAAAGAAATCAAGAAACATGTTATGGCCAAGTGCTCGATTTCTACAGAGCAGTGAAGACCAAAGAAGATATTAACTTCACATAAACTGCCATCAGTGGCCACCTCACATTTATGATCCACCACATAAGGTTTTTAAGGACATCTTCAAATTCACAAAGTGCTCTGTGTGAGGTGAATCAAGCTCAGTGGAGACAGACAAGGCAGGGGAATGGCATCTCCCTGAACTTGTGATACTTCAAAGATTTAGCAGGAAAGGCAGACTTGTTTCAGATCCCTCCCATCAGATTAATTTGGGTTGTGATGTAGGCAGACATTAATAACGTAGTAAAAGTTGAATGCCTTGGCTGTCACTTGATCACGCATAGTGATGATTTTACTAGCAAAGTGCCGATCTGCTGAGATGTTGTTCCTGATAACTGCCTATCATTAACACTGCTTCCATAGGAAAAACTTCAGGACTCATCCATCAGAAAGGCAACATCGGTTAGATTCTACAACCTAATACAAGTATCTTAAACCATAATGTAAGTGCTTAAATTCCTGTTGAAGGAGTTAAAACAGATGTTTACATCCCTAAAACTATACATAAGAACTTAAAGAAAGCAGGGAGGTAACTAGAACATATTTAACTCTCCTATTTCAGGCATCTAAATTTGAATTTTGGTGCCCTTCTTCCTTGTTTGTCCATAAACATCTCTCCACTCTCTCTGCTTGGTATACCAGAGCAAGGCAGGCACAGCCCCACCAAGCAGAGACTGAGATTTTGAAAACCCTCTGTCACAGGTCAAAAGCTTTCAGCTTTCCACAGCACCATGCACAAGAGCAAAAGGACTGTCTTCATAGGCACATAATGTATTTGGGAGGAATCTGCATGGAAATTAATGCTGAATGGTTGGTTTATTTTAACTTGGTGTTTATCAACATTGTCTAATGACTTCTAATGCTTTCCAGTGTTTGTACAATATAAAAGGAGAAAACCCACACAATTCTAACTCCAAAGCAGGGGATTGGCTTGTTTATGCCTAATATATTCCATTAAAAAAGCAACATCTGCTTTACCTCAACAGAAGTTCCAGCTTCTTTAATGCCTTGTGTAAGGGCAAATATTAGTCAGCACCAAAATGGCATGCATTTAGGTTTAATGTCATGTCACTAGCATTGCTCATATTATGAAGTAAGTAAGAGGCAATTATTTTGAATTGGAACTTCATAGTCTGTTCAAGTAGCTCTGTGCATTCAAAATTTGTTTTCAACAACAGGATTTCAAACGGTAAAGTGCAACATGTTTGCACATGCAAGGAATAATATAAATATGCTGTGGGAGCCTGTTTGTCCACTATTCAGTAGTCATAGCTGCTCTTGACTAGCAATCTGACATCAAATGCTTTCTTAACACTGAAACAAACACATCCTCAAAAATACAAGCTGAACATTTCTACTCAGAAAGTTACCAGGCTTTCTTATTGATGTTACATATCTGGCATTTCATGTCCCCTCTTTTGATGGTTGAACTGACCAGTAAAAAAATACAATCCCTGGATGCATCAAATTTTTGCTGTGCCAGTGCAATGGATCATTCTGTCCTCTGGTTACAGCACATCATGAGAATGCAATTGAGCAGGTGACCCAGCACAGAGAGGATAAGAGGGACATGAGCTACCTGAATTAGCACTCCTATGGGGCACTGCTTCTACCTTCTCAAAAAGGAACAGCTGCTGTTTTTCATGATTTCATTCCTGGTAGAGAAGCCCAACCTTTCCACATTTATAGCACACTTTCTTGAAAGATTTATTCTGTTTAAAATCCCACTTCACACCCGGGAACAGAAGAGACAAAAAAGTTTCTTCCACTCTAACACTCATGTTCTTTAGTAGGTCATTTTTTTCTGACATGAGGAAACCAACTTTTCCTGCCCAGGGTGAAAGCAGCAATGGACCCTAAGCCTTCCATAAACTGTCTAGCCACTAAAGCTGCAAAGTTACTTAAGAAGAGCATCA
The DNA here is from genome assembly GCA_013400415.1 of Scytalopus superciliaris. NCBI lineage: Eukaryota > Metazoa > Chordata > Aves > Passeriformes > Rhinocryptidae > Scytalopus > Scytalopus superciliaris. The sequence continues at coordinate 3,384,365 of VXBX01009921.1, forward strand.
TATAGTGAGTGCTCTGTACCTGTAGCAGCTGCTATGAGCAGCATGTTATGATACTCATTATTTCCTGAAAATCTGTTATTACTGAATGCATATGTTACTTCTATATTTAGATATGGCCCAGAATTTGCTACATCATTGGTTTTAATCTGTCAAGTGGTCATGACCACTTACACTTATTATCACCTTTATAAAATTTAGGATTTGAGATGAGGTAGGCAGATAAACAATGGACAGTTTTCTTTGCACTAAATTAGAGAGACACAGACAGTTGTGCTCTTTGGAGGTACCTAGGGACCAAGAGGAGCTGCAGTCAGGAAAACTTTTACAAGAGAAATCAACACCAGAATCATAGAAAGGTAAATTCTGTCCTTAAATCCTCTGTCCTCAGAGCCAGATATCATGCCTTTGACACCATTATTCTTGAAATACTAATAAACCACTGAAACCACCACACAGTGAAAAGCTGCTTCCTGCACCTTCATCACTCAGCACAGTAAGTGACTTTTCTGCTACTCACCTTTTGCTACAGAGGCCAGCAAGCGTAGATTCTCCTAAACCAATGAGGGGAGAAGCCAAAGGGGTAATCCTGGTGTCCTGCCCCTGCCCTGTGAAACAATGAGGCTGTTCATTGAAGCGCCTCCCTAGATTGCAGTTGTTGTATGGAAAGAAATGGTCTCTGTGACTGTGTTAGCAAAAATGGTTAAAATAAGTTTATTTGTTTTCCTACTACCTCCAAAACTGCATCCTGTCTTATACAGGACCCAAAGGACCTATTTCACTTTCCTGACATGAGTATAATTAAAACAAGACAACACACACACATAGACAAGCAAAGAACAAGGTCACCTCCGCTACAGCAACTGAAAGCAAGAAAAAAAAAAGGTCTACTCTGCCACCTTCTTCTCCCATCCCCCTTCCTTGATTCTTCCCTTCAAAACCTAATTAATACATTAAAAATAAGGGTTATTAGATGTGAGCAATTTTTTTTTGCCATCCTCTTATTGGTCACCCTTAAAACAAAAGGATGCTTAGTACTCCCCAAAACTCTTAATAACCCAAATAACCTAAGATACTGTACAATTAAAAGGAAAACACCCAAGAAAAGTTAAAGCTAAAAAATAGGAACTGAGATTACACTAGATATTCTGTCTTGCTCAATTCATGTCCTACTTTCAATTAGGTAAGTACTAGTACATAAAACCTGAAGTGTTTCAGCAAAACAATAGAAACACTGTTTTGGCTATGGTGCCATTACTTTCATATTATTTGACTTCTTCATTTCTTTCCTGGGCACCCTTAGGTTTACTGTTAACAGAGCTATTTATGTTCATATTCTTACAAACACTGCCAAAAGATATTGCTCCATCTCTTAAGTTAGCATTAGAATAATTTTCAGAAGTGCAGAGCAGAAAATCATGCAGCAGCAGCAGGAGGAGGAATTTAAGGTGAGCAGCGGCTAGGATATGTCTCCCAGTCCTGAATATCTATAAATATATAAATATAAATTACTCACAGTGGCTTCACTTTAAAAAAGTGCAATATACTTACACAGAATACAGACAGACAGGAGATGCAAGAATATTGGATGGAAACTGGACATATTTTACCCTTTCTTTCTCTTGCTCTGAAATTTCCTGGCCACTGCATTTGGCTCTGCCACCACACATGCTACCTTCAAAGAGTAAACACCCAGCCATTTTCAGAGGCTGCTTTCTAAGTTATCATCACAGACGTCAAAGGTATTTTAAGACACAGCTGAGTGTATCAGAATGTGCAACAATGACAAAGCCAGGCTGCCTGGCATGTTTTGTTCATGCCGTATGGAAACCTACATAGAAAAAGTTCCAGCAGTGCTGCCTCGGTAGAGGAATTTTATCAACACAAAGCCCTCCACTGACTGAGATGTTTGGCAACCAGAGGAGCAGACAATGTCACCCAGTGAGTACCGGAGCCATTGTTTAGGGTCATCCAGCCCTAAACTCACTGCTCAGAAAGCCAAACTCTCCTCCAACAACTTCTTTCGTCAGTTTTTTGGGATTGTTTCTTTCTCCCATGGCATCCCAGCTCCTCTGGCAGTTTTATAAATGCTCCATTATCTCCACTGTGACTAACAGTGCTTCAGAGAATATACAATATGTGGAAGAATCTCCTTGTCTCACTCAGATAGATTCGAGCATAGAGACAAAATGTAGAGGTTTACCCACAGGATGCTTAAAGTACTAAAACCCACACACCTTGTCACTTCTAAAACACACATGCCCTGTCACTTCTCTCCTTGAGCAGACTCTCTACTCCAGCCTGGAGTTCAGCTGTACAAAGAGGGGCTGTTAGCCAAAGCCAGCCAAGGCAAACAAGCAGACACCTCTCTGTGTAGCTGAACCTGGCTTTCTGATGGAGTTGAACCAATTGGTGAGAGGCACCTGCTGATGCATAGGAGCAGCTTTGCTGGGATTAATACAAGTTTGTCTGTGTTTGGCACAGGGGGTAGGCAATGAATCAGATGTGTTAGTCCCACTGAACGATGGATATAAAGAGATCTATTGAATAACTGTCTCATTCACTCTGCCTCGTTCATTAACCATTTCAGATGAGGTGAGGATCTGTTCTTGAAGTCAGGTGGAGATGGGACAGGCAGGACTGCTTACCATGGGAGCATGCTATTCAAGTCCATACTATCATGGAAATATGCAGCAGGTTGAATTAATGTATTTTACAAGGTAGAACAAAGTAGCATTTCCAAAAATCTTGCCTTAGTGAAATACAGTTGTTCTACTCAATTTTCAATTTTTTTTTTNGCGTTACCTACATAGGAATTTTGGTTTTCCATAAATAAAGAAAAATGCAGATTTGGTTCTCTGACTTTGTAACAGCATCAGTTCAGGCATCAGCAGCAGAGTTAGACTACTGAGCTTTTCATACAGTAACATACATTTTCTACTCAACACAAGAAATACATCCATGCATTAGAGAAGGGCACACAGTTGGTAAAAAAGTGGGTTATCCACATGGAAGTATAAATATTCTTTAGACAACCAAGACAAAAATATTGCAGGATATTACCAAGAGGCAGTGTGGGTGAGAGAGGGAATCATAGGTTCTCTATAGCATGTTTCCCTACAACAACAAGGATTATTTGATCCCACTGTCTGTGTGTACATTCCTCAGTCTTCTCAAAGGTACCCAAACTTACTGAATAGTTTCAACTAAATTTGAGAGACGGTAGAGATTGTTTACAGTCAGTGAAATTTCTGTAATTTTAAATTAAATTCCCCACCTGCTATCTCTCTGAAAGATAGCAGAGTAGGAAACGAATCCCTTTCACAGGGAAAAATTAGTCAAATCAAATGGTCTCAAGTTGCTACTAAAATTTGACCTGTTTCTGTTAAAAATAAAGATCAAGCTACAAGATGAAACTGAGCCTCTGTCTCTGTTGACTATTAATTGAAATCTTGTCTTGTGAGGAAAAAAGGCCTAATTCTCAGTCTTCTCAGTTCTTTTGACTTGTTAAACTTTTGCTCCATGTGTTCCCACACTTATCCTTCCAAGTGACTCATGGACTGCTATGACTAAGGCACCATCTTGACCTCTTTCCTGTTTCCTTAGATAACTGAAATACTTCCCAGTTATCTCAAGCATGAATGCATCCTCCTACCTTTAGATGCTTTCAGCTAACTGACGGGCCAACTGGTGGTTTCATGAGAAGCCTAGAAGAATCATTATTAATATTTTCAACTTAGACAAACTATTTCATGCTACATAATTTGTCCCCAACTTTTATAAATATTTTATACAACAGGCTAGGGATTATTATGGTTATCTAAGAGAAGACAAGTCGGATTACAAGTTCCTGTGAAACCATTCCTGTGAGCTGTGGTTTATAAGTACATATGAGGCTGTTGATGATGTTTCAGAGTCAGCAAAGGTTATCCTAAAAACGTATTTACAGTTCTACATGAACTAGATGGAGATTGATACTCCTCCTTGAAAATTTTTAGCTGAAACCAGAAAGGAATTTAAATCTGCACATCAAAAGCAGAGGAAGATGGGAAAAAAACATTGTGTTGCTGATGCTCTCTGCATGCTACCTGGAATTCCAGCCTGTGGGAAATTAACAGTAAGGGACTAAAGGAAAATGGTAGGGACACACTTGCTGCAATGGCCATGCAGCACAAGATCCAGACAGGAAATTACCTGTAACTTGGCTAGCTCTACACAGATTTCTGTTTCCCCACCAAATGCACAATACCAGCCTGACCACAAGATCACCTCCCTGAAAGCCTTGCTACACTGCAGGTAAGTGCCAAAGCTCTCCACCTGAAGGGTGTAGGTATGGGAAAGCACACTGGAACAGTCCTGTTGTATGTATTCCAGTCTAAGCTATAAACTTTGCTATCATGAAACAGCATCAGTAGGTTCTCCAGGATCCCAGACCTGTGGCAGGCCTGCCTGTGGCACAGTGGTAGTAGTTTGATACTCAGTCTAGAAAGAATTTGACTGTCTTCATGCAAATATCAGATATACACCTTTCAAACACACACTAGTCATGTTTCCTAAAAAAAATTTACTTTTCAATTCAAATTTATGTCTGCCTACCTGTGTTTCATCCCAGCACATAATATGCTCATTGTTATGTGTTAAGCTGAAAGATAGACTTCTTCACAAAATTTTAGGCAGGCACTTTTCCTTCAGCATGGAAGATGCTGTGTTCTGTTGTAATACCCTTTTTTTCCTGCTACAGCATAACACAGAGTCAACAGAAATACAAAACCCAATGTGCTTCATTGGGAAACAATCAATAATGACACACAGATGCAGAACACCTGAATGAATAACCAAAATACATCTGGTATGGAAGAAATCGAGCTCAGTAAAAGCTGTAACTTTCATGAGGGACACCACACAGTTTTATAAACCTAAGAACAGAGCAAGATCTGGGGCAGGACATCTGCAAATGAATAGACTGTTCAGCTGAGACACGGATTTTCTTTCCTGATGTACACAAGAGACTTGAGCACACATGTCCCAAGGCTTTTTACTTTGCCTCCTTGCACACCTCTGAGCTAATTCCAGGATGAAGCTATAGTGTTTCTCAAGTAAAATCCAGAAAACATGTTTTTAAAATGTACCAACACCTCTGTAACATAACAGTTCCTTCACATTGAAAAGGAAACAGACAGAGGGGAATAAGAAAGGCTCAAGACTGAAATGCTGAATGGTTTCCCATAGTATTCTTTAACGTCAAGGGAGGAAAGCATTAAACAACTGCTGCAGGCATGTTTTCCTTTGTTAACACACCCGACATCTGTGATTCTACTGCTTGCTGAGATGTGGAATCCCTTCCAGTTGTCCCAGCAGCTCAGAGTCCTGACAGAGGAGGAGACAGAGAAAATAGCAAAGGAAGAGCAGCTGTGAGTTTTCAAGCATAGTTTCAATTTGTTCCGGATGCCCATAGCAAAAGCACCTTGATTTTTTGGCAGTAACCAGCCTGAACACGTTTTCTTCAATTTGTTCTATGATGTGACATGACAGATTAATGGAAGACAGCACAACTGCACACACCAGACTGACTCAGGTTGTCTGATTTCCATTCATATCCATCAAATAAAGTGCACAAAAACTTTCACTCTTTTTCCAAGAATATTTTCAGTTGGACTCAAGATGAGTCCAATTGGACTCTTCTTGACTACACTCTGAAGGCATATATTTGAGATCAAGGACTGGATTTGTGTGACGATGAACTCTCATCAGGAGCTGTTAATGGAACAAAGGGAATTACACCTTTGGAACTGTTTCACTCCATGTCTGCCTGCAGTGGCCAACATAGAGGATGCAATATTTGCATGGATCAGTCCATAACTGAACATTCTGCTCATCTGAGATCTCTTTTTGACTTCTCACTTTGGAACTGACATGCATCCCATTGTATCGGAGTTACCTCTTTCTTTTTGAATAGGTTAGATTGCTGTTACTCAAAGAACTTTCTGACATTTGTCTGTCTGATTTGTCCTGCTAAAATTCTTCATTTCACAACATTTGCTCTCTTTCCCCATGCTCATTTTTGTTAGATCCTTTAATTCATGCTGTCTATAGCTCTGTTATGGTACCCTACGTTATGGTCATGCTGAAAGTAATCTGCCTTTCCTCCTCTCTATTTAATCTCCCAATTTGCTGCATCCTTTGCCTTTTAAGGACCTCTTCTCACAAAATCATGTGAAGAGTCCTGGTTCAATCAACTAAGCCCAACGAGAAAAGAGGCCCCAGTGTGGGTGAAGGCTTTGGAGAATGTGTTCCTAAATGTCCAGATTCCTTTTTAGTTTAACAGATAAACTAATATGGGAAGATCTGAGCATCTCCACAAAAACAAACTCTGTTATGCCAGTCAAAACAAAAAGGGAACAAGCACTTGCATTCCTAGTCCCTCAGAATCTTTTAAGAGGATCTCCTTTCTGAACCCACAACTATCCTGGCACCCCATACTCTCATAAGCTGCTGCACTGGTCTTTGCTTTGTGCTGTTTGTGCCACCTGAGTCCATTTTTTGCTCATAGGATGAATTCCACAGAGGATCAAAGTTGGCCAGGACAGATTTCTTTTGAACCTCAGATGGAAGAGAAGGAACAGCATTTTAGTGTGTCTCTAATTACAGCCACCATGACAGTTCATATGTGTAGCAATAAAAATAACCATAAACCTACCTAATCATTAAAGTAAAGCAAACAACTCCTCTCTGTATCATCACACACAGGTACTGGAGTTGCTAATAAACCAGGAAGAGCACTGAGGCACTGGAGGAGCATCTTTCCTATCTCCACAGTTTCTTAAACAACTTTAGAGGCATATTTTTATTAAGTATATGAAAGGCAGATGATCTTAAACCTCAAAAAGAGTCTGTATAATAATTGTGTGCTCTTCTAATGCTCTCCAAAGACCTATTCAGAGTCCATTCTGAAAGACAATAATATATCAAGAACTTCTGCAAACTTCCTCCTAATGAACACATGCCAATTTGAGACCAAGAATTCTGGCCTCAGAGGACAAAATAACCACTGCACTTAGTCTCTGGGTGTTTTGCTACTTTATTTCAGAGTGATTCAAAATCTAATTAAATTTCTAAACTCTAATGAAATTACAGAAGAAAAATCATTTAGGATTATATTATATACAATTACTCACAGCTGAAAATTACAGTTAGCCTCTTTCACCAGGATAGGGTCTCCCGAGAAATCCTTGTTATTCATGTAACATATAAATCTGACACTACTCCCACTATTTACAGGTCGAAGGTAAAAGCAGAATTAATTAAACATATATATCCTGCCCAGTGGCTGGATGGTGAAGAATAGAGGGAGGGTTGATAATGATGACTGTGCTTGAAACCACGTTTCCCAGTTTGGTCAAGAATCAGAATAAACCTACTACAAAGCAGGATTATATTAAGCCTGGCTTATTCTGATCAGTGCTTTTCCTCACTGGAAGTATGCAGTGAATGAGAACAGTGAAGCTCATGCAGTCAGCAGTGTGCAGTCAGCTAGCTAAGCTCTCGTAAGCATTTGTGGAGAAATAGCAATGGAATAAACCAAACAGCTTGACAGAGTTCAGCCAAATACTCAGATGTTTAGTTCCTTCTCTGAAATACAGAAATCACTTGAGACAATTGACTTGGGCCAGGAGAAACAAACAAAAAACCAAACCCCAAAACAAAACAAGAGAGTTGACATTCATGTTATTCCTTGCATAAGAGGTTTTCAGGAACCTTGGAGCATGGGATCATTTGCAGATGGAACATATGAAGTACAAAAACATCAGAGGTTTCTTACAAGGATCCTGATCTCTACCATCCAGCTGGTGTGGAGATTTTTGTTTGCTTGGTTTTGGTCTTTTCAACTCTGATACCATAGAGAACCAGCAGCAGTGAAAGAGCAAAAATGGACTACACACACACACGTCCACACCAGCACTCACTGCAGGTCAAAGCACTAACAAATACTTTGTATGACACCTACTACACTCAGTCAGTTGTACCTACGCTTTACATAGCAAAACAAGCTAGGAACTAAGGCCAACTCAGAGGGTACATGGATCATTTTTATGTTTTTAGTGCCTCCAGAGTCTTACTTGTTGGCTAACACTGTATTTTGCTTATCCCTTTGCAAACACCTTGGAAGTCATAAACACAAATTTTCACTCAGTCTGTCAGAGCAACTAAACATTTGTCAACATCATGCTCATTTGCAGTCATTTGCCATACATATGCTGTCACCATCATTCCTTGTGGTAGTTCCATTAAAAATAGACTTCTGGAAGGAAGGCTTCACAACTCTAATTTATTCAGCAAGACAGATATTTCATCCAGCTCAAGACATGAGATTCTGCTGAGACCAGATTGCTCAGACATTCCTTTACCAACAGTAGGAAAAAGAAATATTCAGGAGTTTTCTTTCTTAACACTTCTCACACAAGATGTGTTTAAAATTACTTTGATTGGAGTACATGAGCACCCACATGAGATAAAGATACCAGACAGCAAAAGACAATTCTAAAGCAGACCGGTACATCAAGAAGCAAGAGGTAAAAGCAATGTGGAGACCTTCCAGAGACCTGTGCTTCAAAAAAAGAGGCCCTTGTTCTTGTGCTTTACCTCTCTGAAGGATGGGCCTGAAATGAGTTTAGGTAAATGTGTTTACTTAGTAAAAAAATATAATATTTGTTTGTTTTGCTGCCATTAGTTTGTGGAACAGATTTATCCATTTGAAGAGATACATTTTCATGAAAAACAGAAAAATGTGTGGTTATTACTTTGGTTCAAAGAATAAGCTTGACTCCTATCAGAAACATCATCTGATGGTAAGCTCCTGCTTTTTAGTTCCTACTATACCAAGTCATTTTTCGTAGGTAGAATTCATTTTCCAGGAACTGGCTTGCAATGGTTTAGCAGCCATGATGAGCTGCATCTCACCTCTGTTCCTGAAAAAGCTGATTATGAAAGGGAAATATTCAAATAAGTGCTCTTCTTAAAACATCCTGATAGCATTCATGTAAGAGTCCAAGAAAAAGCTAGCAATACTGAGAGAGAATGACTTAGAAGGTTCTGCTAAGACAGAAAATCCATTTGCTGGTCCATGGATTTAGGAGACTTCAGCAGAGACAAATTCACTGTGGTAGGACTTTTCCAATTTTGTTAAAATAGCTATTAGTGCTTAAAGATCCCTCAGAGAGTGAAACAGCTGAACCAGGCTGTGACTCTTGCCTGTCCAGCTTCTCCAGAAAACATTTTCAAGTGGGGAGTTTGTTTACATGTAGAACTTCAAACCAAAAAAGGGAACATCTGTTTGCAAATGTAACTACTCAGGATGTGACTGTAGTTTCTCAATAGTCATGTGACCTGCTTTAGCTTTTGGGGTTTTTTTTAGTTTTGGTGGAGTTTTGTGGTGGGTTTTTTTGATTTTTTTTTTTGTTGGTTTTTTTTTGGTTTTTTTTTTTTTTGTTTTAAAGACATTGCTGAAGAGCATAATTCAGAAAACTTGGGTGAAACTGCTCTGTTGTCAAAGCTGGAGAATGACCTTACTGACAAGCTGGATATCAGTCCTAACAGCATTTCTTCTTCTCTTACGTAAGTGATCAAATGGGGGTTTTTTTCCATTTTTTTTGAGAGCTTTTTTTTTTTTTCTGAGCTTGGTGGGCTTATTTATTCCCCAGCCTAATTGTATGTATGTTGCTTAAAACTTTGTTCCTTGGACAAAGAACATTCATTGAGACAGAGAGGTATTTTGGTGAGTTTTCTAGCTAACATTTCCTATTCTGAGTGCTAAGGAGCCAGAAGACACCATGAAGTTAAATACCTGCAGCTTTGCAGATGAGATGGCAGAGCTGCTGAGTACTCTGTTTGGCACTGGATATAAAACAGTACTTTAACAGAGAATGTGGAAAAATTTGATCTGTCTGCATGCTAACTGCAAGCCACTTTTGAACACTGCTACTCTCCCTTACAGAACTTTGATGCTCCTGACTACTGCTGCTTCTAATGCTCCCTGCCAGCCCAAGCAGGGTTTTCTCATGACCTGTCTCTTACTTCATGGTTCCTCGTCTCCACTTTGTGTGGGGAAGAAGCGGGGCTCATGGATAGGAAGCGTCAGCAGAGGTTATATTAACACTGGGACAACGTGGACTAGTGGGGAGGAGGGAGCTGGCAGCAGTTACAGGGGCTATTGCTGTCTCCAACCCCTTTGGTAAGGGGGCAGGCACCCTCTGGTGGCAAAAGCCTCATGTTTTACCTACTGTGCACCTACCACACTACCCTGCTTCTAGAAGACATTCATAGAAAACCACCACCTCCACTTGGGGAATCCCACAAGGACAGTGTGCCCCCCCGAGTGACGCAGACCAGCTATTCCAGCTTGCATCAGCTGAATACCCGCTCCTGCCTCACCTTCTGCAAACAAAGCTATGCACAGACCTGCAGCACTGCTCTACCCACCCTCAGGGTGCACACAGGAATTTGTTGTGCTCACTGCCTGCTTTTTGTTGGCCCTTCAAGCCCTCTGCACCTTTCTACAGACACTTCCAAGACTCCAAAGGAGGATACGAGTAACCAAACTTTCGTAGAGATACGAAATCAGCCATGCCTGCTCCCTAGTGACTGACCAGTTATGGTTCAGCAGTCAAATGACACATATCCCATTAATACAGTAGCATCTGCTTAGAGCAAAGAGATGCAGACTCAGGAGCTGCAAAGCATGTGCAACAACAAAAGGCTCTCAAAAAAAGGGAAAATGCCTCTAAGTGTTCACATGGAAAGGTACCCGCAAGTTACGTGTCTTGGATGGAGGAGTGTCTGGCACAGTCTAGAGCTCAGCAAATTTCTGTCTCCATGTAACAGTGTCTCTTGTCCTCATTTATTACTAGAGTGAAGGATTTTGCCTCTAATTTTAGTTCCAATTAAAGAACTAATTTGCTTGTATGCCAACAGTGCCTATATTACAAAAGTTAATATAGCTAGAAATTTTGCTACACCAAATACCAGCCAAAATACTTTTCTTTTTTATATATTGATTTTAGGAATGGTTTCTAGAAGGATAATTCCATGTATTCCCTTCGTTGTCATGGTCACTCCTTACTTGACTCTGGAGTTGCTCAGACACTCCCTGAGAGTCATCCATCCCTGTTTTTTCTCCCCTGCCTCTGTGTTTCCCAGACACTTGCTCCCTTCCCATTTGCTGCCCCAAAACCAAATGGCACTGAGCCCCTGGCTGCTGCGATGTCACAGGACCAGGCATTATCTGTTGCAATGACAAGAAATCTGAGTAGGGGGAGGAAAGGAGAAGAAAGTCACATGGAAGCAGGAGGCAACAAAGGGACTGTGGCAAGTGTTCTGTACTGAGGAAGAAGAGGTACACATAGCTGTTTATCACTGCAGGTTATGGCTGGGAGTTGTTTACAATATCTAATCAGGTGGGGAAATGGAGCTATTCTTGCTCCCTGATCTTGTGCCCAAATTGCGTTCTGCACCACTTTCTTCACTGCGCTGACCTCTGGGCAAGGCACCTCGTGAACTGAGTTATGTTGCAGGGAGAACAGGGAGAACAGGGTGTCCCTCAGTGCCACTCAGAAGCTGTTTTCTGCTTAGCTCAGCGTGTGTGCAGCAGGTCTGAGGAGGGCTGTCTGCCCAGGGTTACACCACAGACAAGGGGCTCCCAGCCCAGTGTATTTATTTGCAGGTCCTGCACTTGCTCACAGCAGCTCTGCTTTGGAGGGCATAACCAACCTGACAGAGGACTGCGTTTGCAGACAGCAGTAAGAGCTTCCCCAGCGGCATGCCTGTCTGCAGCATACCTCACCAAGCCTGTGTCCTCCCACAGGCTCCCATTCTTTCTTTGTTCCCCCACCTCTAATGCAGGACCCACCTAGTCTGCCATCTCATCTCTAGAGTCTCTGCTAAGAGCACGCTCACAACGATGTTGTCCCAGCAGCTGGAGATGCAGCCTGCACCTCTCACCAGCATCCTGGTGCTGCCAGAGCCCCGGGGGCACATCTCTGTTCTGGTGCCAATCGCACCCTGTCTGAGCCAGGCACACAGGAGAGGGGAAGGAGCATCACCCGTCAGCTGCTTTGAGACTCCCTGAAAAATGATCCACAAGTCACTCCAGTACAGATATCAAATTCATCTACAAGGCTGTTTCACCCAGAAGCAAATATTCTCCAAGTCCAGAGGGTCTATTCAGGATGTGGGAGTTAGTCTAAACCCCATACACTGAGATAAGGAGTCAGAAAGCTGACACTAGTACTAGAGCACTGCAGAGCTGACAGCATCATTTCTAACCGCTCTGAACTGGGAAGGTTGTGTACATCCCTGAAAGATCTAAACTGAAGATGAGATTGAGCTCAAACAGGAAAAGGTGTATTTGAATTAGTCAATCCACCTCTTTCCACTGAAGAAGAAACTGAAACAAACAGAAGACACCTGATACAGTCTTCAAAAGCAAACAGTACTTAAGCAGCATCCAGTAAATGATATTAAACCTTAATTAAAACCATATTGAAAGTATGACTTGAAAATATTCTCTCTAATCTTGTGGGTTTTCAGAGATTCCCCTCCCTTTTAAAAAGAAACTAATAATTTAATCTCAATATATTAAACTGACCTACATAAAATATTCCATGTAAAATATTATTTCTGCCATAAAACACATAATCTGTCACTGGTTTAATTCCATTAGAAAGCATACATTAAGGTCTATGTATTATGATCATTAGGATAATAAAAGTAATACAATATCACTTTTATTATGTTAGAATTTAAAACATTCTTCATATGAGCACAAAGAATAATTAAAGGAATAGAAGAAAGGTGGGTTTTTTTAATTTATACTGAAATAAAATCACAGGCGAGAGCAAAGAGACTGGTTTTTAATCTAGAAAAACAGAAGCTATGCTATTTATACCCACTGTGTAGTCTTAGACCCTTTTTTTCTCTTTAAATTGCCTTATCTTTATAACTTTGGTTTTGGTCATTTAGTATAGCCAGTATAACCATAGAGTCTCCACCCCTTTCAAGTCCCTCTCTGAGTGTCATGGGGCTTTTGGAGAAGAAACATTTCTGCCTATATAAAATAAGTTTCCAGACATTTTCATTCTGAAGAAAAGTTTGGGGGGAAAAAAAAAAA
>VXBX01009921.1:3397552-3407960 GCA_013400415.1 Scytalopus superciliaris
AAAAAAAAAAAAAAAGGATTTTCAGCTCTGAATTTTTAGGTTTAGCTAGGTTTGTAATTTATAAAAATTTGAGATTAAAAATGTGATAAAGATCAGGAGATAAAACCACATCTGTTGTAAGACGTTCAATAGATCAAATTTCTTTTGACATAACCATGGAAACTCCAGAGCATATGCTTAGCTCAAGAGAGTTTTAGCAGTCTGAAAAGCACCCACAAGATGGATTTCCGTAAAAATACCAAAATGCTTTGTTTTGGAGTGGGAGGATTATGATTCAAGTTTAAAAGCAATCATGTTTCTAGCTTCATTTTTACTGGACAACAAATGAAAACACAGCCCCCAAAACATCAAGTAAATAGAATTATTTCTCCACAAGAAGTGGGGGAGAGGAGCTGGGATTTACAATGTTGGACAGCTTAGCAGTAGGAAAACTGGATGTATTTAAGACATTAAAATTCTACTTGAGTTTCAGTCAAACAATACTCCCTCATAATTCCCCACTATGGTGGGAATGCCAATGAAAAGACAATGCTGTATGCAGAGGAGCTGTATTCCCACCAGGTGCTGTATGTACTGTCACCCAGGCATGGATTGCCAAAGAGCAGCAGCTGTAGGAGAGGACTTCATGTTCTGCCTGAAGCATGTGCAGGAGACAGAAATTTAGCAGCATGCTGTTTCGAAATGCAGGAGTCATATCTCTCTTTAAAGACTTCGCATGGTCCAGGCACCTCATGTAGCGTGTCAGTTGCATCATTTGGAGCTACTTGAAAAGATTTGGTGGAAATATCCTTGTACATCCATCATTGGAAAAAAGCATTTGCGTATCCATTTTTATCAATTTCAAATAATAACCAAACAATGTTAAAACTAAATATGACCTCTCCTTTTTCTCTTTTTTTTTTTTTAAACTGTTGATTCTGTTTCCTTCATAAAGTATGTGGCAATTAATTATTTTCTTCAAAGCCACTCCATTCTGAGGGTCTGCACACTCTGACCATTAGGCAGCACAGCTCAGCAGCCGTATGAAGAAGGGAAGGCCAGGAGACGTCCTTCTCATAAACATGGAACTTGGCACAGGAGTCTCTGAAAAGGTTTGCTACCAGCCCATAAAGTTTTCTTGCAAGACAAAAAGACTCTTCTCTGACAGCAATAAATCACATTCTGAAGACTGGAATTACAGGCAGGATTGGGATTCATAATTTCTGGACAGGGGTGCTGGGGTGTGCCATATCCTCACTTGTTGGCATGTCTTAGCTTAAGTGCGTCTGTAATCTTTTTTCTTGATTTATAGTAACTTCTCTTGAATAGAGCTCTCAGGCTTGCTGTGAGGAAACTGCAGAATTGAAACAGTGCTAAGACAACATAAAATTTTGAAACTGTATTTTCTGTTTCTCATGGCCACATGTCTAGGATGTCCTCATTAATTTGACTGATAACACTTCACTACTTCAGGAAGCCTCAGATCCTATCTTAAGCTTTATTTGAATCAACTATCCCCTTGAAAATAGCCAGATATGGCATTCTGCTCAATGCCCTAACAGGCTAAAATATTTCCATTGCAGATTTTTGGAGAGCAAAGGCATATGCTTCTGGAAACACAGAGGAGGAAATAGGTGAGTTCATGGTGAGATTTTTGCTCCCAGACAGGAAGTTAGAGGCAAAGTAACAAAATTGAACATCTTTAGAAGACTTTATGTACTTTTAATGATAAGCATCTGATTGCATATTTGTATTTGCCTAGCACAGCAGAGTCCTGCCATGTGACTGATGCTTTAAATTACTTTTAGGTAAGTGTAATAAGCATAGGGAGTACCGAGCCTGGAACACAAATCCTGAACACACACACCTTCCTGCCTGGCATATGAAAGTGGACTCTGAGGTACACATAGTGATACAAAATCACAACATGGTTCATAGTTTACTCTTAAAAACTTACCTGCTTCCTCCCAGCAAAAATGTGCAGAGACAGAAGTCAGGCAGGGCAGGAGGCTGTGGACTGAGAGGTAGATATGTGCCTGTGCAGCTGTGGGAAGTAGGAAGGAGTTTGCCAGGATACAGAGGGGCAAAGGAGTGCAGATGGGAATTTTGCTTCGGGGGGGGAAAGTAGAGCCCTAACTCTAAAACTCAGCTGAGACCTGCACGCACCTGCACACACCAAAGTTCATTATCATAAAACACCCTTGAGCCCCTTAGCCACGAGTTCACATGGCTTCATGATATGCAGGGGTTTGAAGGAGTAGACTCAGACTCTTCTCAGCTACCTAGTCTGGCTCAGCATTATCATTTTTCTAAGGATGCATTTAACCTTTGGAAACTTCGTGTCACATCTGAAACACAAAGACTGCATGTATTACTTAATAATGTATATTCCCTGACTTGTTTTCAATATTTGCAGATTACACATATGTTATTATAGGAGTTACTCTGGGAGCACTTCTAGCAATCGGTTTTGTAGGAGTGATAATCTGCATGATCAAGACTCAAATATTTGACAGTGTCCTTGGAGGTAAGAAAAAAATACTCCTGATCCCTTATCCAGAGATCTAGCTCTCCTTATCTTCTGATACAGCAGACCTGAGCTTCAGTGTTAGCAATTGTGTATGTACAACAGCTCTGGTTTTCCTATGAGGAACTATTTTTAAAATGTCTGACATTTGAAAATCTGTGACTGCCTAGAACTGTAGATTCACATTTCAGTATCACCAGCTCTTTAGCCTCAAAGTTGTTTCTCATGACATTCTGGGGATGTGCTACAGGCAAATTCAAACCAGCCAAAACATTAGCAAAGATACAGCTCTGAGAAAATGAACATGAGATATTCCAGCTGGAAGAATCAAGAAGGGCTTTAGGAAAGTTGCATGACATGACTAATAGAGAGTTTTGCCTCAGAAAGGATGGCCATATCTTTACCAGCTGTAACTATGTTCTCCTGGTTGCCTCCTTACAACTTCTGTGCACGCCTGTCACCACTCTGTTCCTGGTTTCTTAACTAACCACATTGTCCTCTTCTCTCTTTAGAGTCAGATGGCAAAATGGATAGAAGGTAAGAGTCATTGTGTTTTGTGAGGCAGTGTGGTACAAACTGTGAGGTTAACTCCTCTCTCTTCATGCACGATGCTTTCCCACAAATGTCATTTGAATGATTGCACGTAACACACATGCAAGCCTTCAGAGGACTGGGATATCTGGTGGATCTGCATGGAAAAAGGAAATTCCTTGTAATAGGGTTTTAACATTTCAGAAATACACAAGAAATCCCATGAGAAAGAGATCCTTTTTAAAAGGAAAATCTTTCAAACATTTGTGATTAAACCTCTTTATTTTTAGTTTATACTGTATATAATAATAGCAAACTCTGAGTAAATGGCTTCATCAAAGGTTACTGTGTCTAGATCTCAGTTCTGAGAATTCCCTTCCTTCCAGGCTCTTACAGGCTAAGGTCATGCAGTGGTCATTCCTGCTGGAAGGGATGCATCTTTACACTTCACCTTCTTCCCCCTTACCCAGAAACACTATGGCCATTTTAGGTTTTGAGCACCAGCAGAAGAGGCAGTGGCAGGCTGCTTAGACAGTGTGCATCTCCTCCAAGAACAGGGAATGGAGAAGAGATGAACAGGAACAGAAACTCTGAACTGCAAGTTATCTGTTGGCTCATGGTAACCTACAGATGAGGACACTTTTTGTGTCCCTTTGAGACATTTTATAAGTGATTAAAAAATCCCAAACATTAATTAATCAGCATTCTCATGTACTGAAAATAACATATATTCTCAATGACCTCAGAAAAGGCTTTTGGTCTCTCTCAGAGAGCTGGATAGAAGGATGTCCCCAGCAGAGCCATTCCTCATAAAGAGATGCAAACATGTAAACAGTGAATTGAAGATTAAAGCAAGGGCACCCCTTGCAGCAACTACTTCAGTATTTTGCCTGTCCAACAGAGAAGGGCCCCAGTTGTGAAGCATCTGTTATGTTTCCAGGGAGACACTTCTCCAGTCTAACACAGATACCTCTCACAAATGTTTCTTTTCCAGTAATACACTATTCTTTGACAAGACTCTGACAATTTCTGTGTATTAACCAAAAACAGATTAGGACTATGATAAGGTCAGAAGAACAAACATAAAATACCTGGCAAAATTTATCGTGTATTAAGGACAGTATAGAAAGAACAATGAATGGGAAAGTCATGATAAAGGGCCAAGCTAGAAGAAAAGCCAGAGACTGGAGTCAACAGAAATGGGAATAAAGGGATGAGAGGGACAAAGAGAAGAAGAGGTACAGAAGGCAGATTTACTGCCTGCCTGAAATACAGATGATATGATCTATGAACTGTTCCACACTGGACTTTCTACCTCCCCTTGCTATTTATTATGTGTCATATTTTCCTTCAGAGACAGTCTGAACATTTATTATACCATCCTCTGATCTTTCTAGGGGAAGTGACTGACTTTGTCATGGCAGCAAAATTTAACGTCTTTAATGATGACCTTAATTTGACCCCTTTGATGATTCCTTGTCCCAGTCTAGAGGTGTTTGCTAAGAGGTAGACTGAAGTTTTCAGTTTCATGAGAGTTCTGGTCTTAAGGCTGGAAGTGTGACACAAACATTTTACCTTAGGGCCACTGACACTGACCAGTGAGAGAAGCTCAATTGGAAATCCACCATCACTTCTTAATCAACCGTACTTTTCAATTCTGCTGTGGTAGTGAGTAATTTACTAAAAATCTTTGTTCTCTTGCGCTTCAGGGCATCTATGTATTACTCCCTGGTGAGTCACTAAGGGGTTTTAGAATGCAGGTATTAATCTGTGAAAACAGTGTAGTCTTCTACTGGTCTTGAGGAAACCTCTGAAGGTAAAATTACTATCAGAGCCATAGCAAACATGTAAAAATGCCCCTATAAACCAATCCACAGCAGGACTAGTGAAATGCAGATATCCTAAAATCAGCATCAATTTTTAGCAAGGGAGTACATATAGTGCTATGTTTTATAAACAAAGGTACACTTTTCCATATCTCAGACAGTTGATGCAGAACTTGGTTGGTTTTGCATCATTATTCTGCAACCCAAACAATCTATTCACAGCAAATCAAAAGGATTTGATATACTTTTTTACCTTTTCTCCTAACCTTCTTCAGGATAGGGTCTTTCCAGATGGTAGAATTTATGATGACATGTTAAACTGGCCCATGTCTAGTAGGAATATCTTAAAGGTTGGAACTGGGCCTTTATAGCAAAAGTAATATCTGAAGTATTTGGTAGCCTTCCATAGGATTCTCACACATGTTGGGATGTCTTCATTGTAGGACCACATATGAGCAAAGGAAAAGGTTTAGATGCCATGTTTTGGATTCTAACATTCTTCATCTAGTTGGTTGAGGTCATATATCTCTGAAGGGAGATGTATGTGAGGCAGCCATTCTTAAAAATGACAACGGAAAAAAAATATCCCCAAAACACCACAATTCCTCACAGTTTATTTACTGAAAAGAGCACTGAAATATTACTCATGCTGAGTACTTGCACTGTAAATGCTACAGCTTTATAAACACAGAGGAGATTCCTCAAGAAAATCCAAGCTGTATGTTCATTTTTATTCATGGTTATTTTTCCCCATACATCATAGTTTCCCATTTATTCAGGTCACCAGAGAGACATATGGTAATTAGGCCTAAGTTGATTTTAGCTATTTGCTTCAGTTCCCTAGGGAATTCTAATTCATGGAATTTTTAGACCAGTGGCTAGTCCTAGAAAGCCCATTGATAAAGTGAAGTCCATTATCTGAAATCACCTAGTTCTAGATGTATTCTAACCAACCATATAGCCATCCCAAATCCCTCAGGGATACCGGCAACCTGAAACCCTCAGTGTTAAGCAAGACACTACCCCTTTAGGACTGGAGAGGGGAACTGCCATATCTTGTGCAGACAACTTCATTTTCTGCTTGACTAGTGACGATTATTAATGTCTGTTCAGGAAAAAAACACTTGATCCAACTGATAGAACACTCACGAAATTCACCTTCATCAAATTTTGTTTAAAATTTCACATAATTATTCTCACAAGTACCATAAGCCACTCAATAATTGCCCAAGCTGTGAAATATTCTGAGTGGGTATCACCCAGCACAGTACTTTCATAGCCGATGGAGTTGCTCAGCCTAGTTGAAGGCCCCGATGCAGACAGTCATCATTTGTGTTAGAACCCCACTAGCTGGTGCTGAACTAAACAACACATTGCAAGAACAGATTTCCACTAAACTCAGGAAGCATTCAGATGCATCTCCCTTGATAAGATACTTCAAACAGAAGTGTTTCTACACCCACATGACACTGACAGCTCACTGTGAAATAATTAACAGTGTTTACCACTTTATTTAGTCAGGTATATAACATTAAGATTTAAACAATCAATTCACAATGGGATGCCCTTAAACTCAATGGGATATTTACTAACACTTGAGAAGAGAAAGGCTTGAGGCAAGCTTCTGTCAGCCAACAGAACAGTAATCTAGAAGTCAACTGACAATTATTTAACATCCTTTTTTTTAATTAATAGCTCATGTCAGTACCAAATGCCATCTTGGTGCAAGCTTGGTAAATTATAATGCCTAAAAATTTCATGCAAGTTTAATGTATTCATAAAAATGTCTGAGCACATTTAATGCTAGCAATATTTTGAGTTAACTACAGTACATGGCAGCCAGATTTATTTTGACAGAAGACAAAGAAAGAGACATACAGAGACAAGAAGAGTGGTGAGACAAGAGAGTGTTTACTAAAAGGGAAAAGGCACATATTTTAAACCTTCTGCAAATGAATCTGTAGTCAACACATCCTGGGAAACAGCACACACCAAAATTCCCCATGCAACTCACTGGGTTCTACAGAACCCAGCAGGAGATCAGGTTTTAAATGCAATACACAAGTTAATTCTGATGTTTGATGAAAGAGTGGAGAGGCTTGGGAGCTGCTTGCCAAGTGTATCAGTGATTTTATTTTCCTACCCAAAGATGTTCTCTTGTGTTTTCTGTCTTGACTTCTAAGGGACCAACTTCTCTGTCCTTTGCTGGATTGTGCTTGAGAAACATCAGATATTTTTGAGAATTGTAGTGTTCTTTAGGTGAATAGAGGAGGTCTTGAAATGTTACCACACCTTGAAAGCCTCCAGTCTGCTTTAAAAACTCTAAAAACAAGGCCATGAATCGCATAGGAGGCAAAACTCATCCACTTTGAAAAGATAAACATCAGAGATGGATGGCATTGCAAAGACTAGGTTTGGACAATCATAAGGAGGCTTGAATGTTGAGCAGAAGTTTCTTCCAACTAGCAGAACTGTCACAGCCTAAACCAGGAGCCTTTTTCCTAGTATTTTGTCATGTTCAGGTCCATAGCCTGACAGCCAGAGATAGTGAACAAGATTTGATCTAAAAATTTCATGTATTTCAAACAGGTTTAAAGTCAGATAGAAAGAAAAGATGTTGTGTTTTTGAGATAAGAGCAGTTCTTTCTGATCCTAATCATGCAATTTGATCTGTAACACTGTGAATTGCAGAATGCATTATTTAACAAACAGGAAGCCAAAAACATAGGCATGAGTTGTATCACTGATACTATCACCTGCAAATGAGAGCTACAACCTGTCTAGTCACCAGAATTTGAGCTCACAAATAAACTTAACTGGAGATCTAGTTTTGATGCTAGAGTGGGTACTTGAGAAAGCCACAAGTGGGAGCCCTTTGGAAAGTAGTCCCAAAATTTACAAATCAGAATCTATATGTAAATGCAAATTGGGGGAAAAAAAAAAAGACCTTGGCCTTGTCTGAAGGTGTCGCTGGGTGAATGGTGCACAAGAAAAAAAGGTCAAGATGGAGACCACAGGTTGCACAGGATGCTGGGCACTGAAATGCATTGCAGCGACTCAGATACCGTGTCAACTATTCACACGTAACACTATACATTCAGCCTGCAGCCAGGCAGCAGCACTGTCTCAGCTGCTCTACTATCCATTGAAATCATATCTGCTTAAGATGGAAGCACATACTGCTGCTCTACTATAGACAAGTCCAATGGCAAAAGTACTTGAAACAGCACAATGACAAAAATAAATCTGCAAAGGAATTATCCTTATCCAGTTCCCAATCCGAGGAACTAAAATATTTTCTCCACAGAAGATTTTTATACAAAGGAAGTAGAAAATAGATACTAGTATTTGTTGTTTTAAGCCATACTACAGTAACTTTTGTGAATTTTAATTACTTTCCAATGAAGTAATTCCCTTCTGTAGAAATATGACAGACTTGGAGAGAGACATTTGCTTTACCTGACTTTAGGTGGATATTTTTCTCAGCAGTAAAGTATCTCACTTTTCAGCCTGGAGATACCTGGGATGATACTAGTTCATTCTCTACATTTCATCCAAGCTGTGGTCTTCCTGCTAAGACCCCCATTAAAAAGTTGACATGGGATTTGTTTAGACACCTCTGCAGAGGGAGATAAAATTGACTCATTACACACAATATCTGACCACTGAACTGGCTCACTACAAAGCACTAACAAACATTATGAACCGCAGATGAACAGCACACCTTTTTCTTCCTAAAATGTCTCATTTCTGCGTTAGCACAACAGTGCCTGGAACAGATCATGTCCTCCAAGATGCTTTTCAACAGCAAACACAAACAAGAGCTTCAGCTGTCAGGAATCAGGCCTGCCAGAAAGACACCTGGCAGAAGGCAGCTCACACTGCAGCGTGGATGAACTTCCCAGGCACAAGAACCACTTCAAAATAGTTCCACAAAGACAGACCCCAGTGGATCTGCCCCAGACCACCAGTTACCTCCATTTCCCCACTCAGCGTAGTTTTCCCCCTGCTTTGTCCAGCCATGGCATTTCTGCCATAGAAAGAAAACCTTGTCAGGTCTGGAAAGAGCAAGGTTCAGCAGAGGGATATGGGAAAGCAGAGAAGAAAAAGCACCAGATAACATACCAAAGAGCTTCAAACTCTATCCAGCTTTTGTCTGCCTGCTGATCACTGCAGTTAATGGAAATGGCAGAGCTCTGTTGCATCCTAGTCCATCTATTGTCCCATCTCCATCCTGACTCTCTTTCCCAGTGCCCCTGGTTTTCTTCACCCCCATCCCTCTGTCTTCTGGCCTGAAGGTGTCTTTTTCTTCTCACATGGAGGACTCAAAATGGGGTGCTTACACAATACAAATATTGCCACAGCTTCCCCCATACCTTGCAGACCACTGTTCTCAGGGAGACTAACTGCATCTCTGTCCTTGTTTAGGGATGTCTGAGTGCACCCTTTGGCCCCAAGTCTTCATCTTCCACAGTTCCATTCATGTGTGCCCCAAATATCTTCTGGACTTACGGAGGAAACAAAACCAAGTTTCAGTGCTCAGTTCCTCCTTACAGGAGCTGTGACCAGTTTGAAGTAGCTTTCTCACATATGGATATAAAGCATCTTGCAACAATAGAAGTGAGGCATCAAAGGAAAAATTAGCTGTACCCTACATGCCCCTCTGTTCTCTCTAAATTCCTAGTAATCCAGATAACTTCCTGGATTTCTTAAGTAATCCTCAACTTACTTAGAACCACTGAGTTGCCTGCATCTATCATTACTCTCCTAAAACAAGCCTCTTTTTTTCTTCTCCTCTTCCAAGAATACTTCTTTTAAACTATGAAGTTATTTTCATCTTCTTGGATCTGTAGCAGACCAGTCATGTAGATTCGGCAGAATCTTTGACATCTCTGAGGTCAAAGACCTGAATGGATTCTCTTAACTTTCCTCAACTATACTCTAAGATCTCAGCAGAAATGGCTGTCTCAACTCTTTGCACACACACATTTGCATACACAAAATGTCAATACCCATTCTGTGTTGAGGCAATAGTCACCAGTGACTAGAGCAATACACTGGCTTTTCTACCTAGTTTTATCACTGTCCTGTCTAGCTGAACTTGTTCTTCTGAACAACCTTGGATAAGTCACTGGCTCAGGTTACCCTTTCCATAAAATGAAATTAATCTTTATATCACGCACTTCAAAATCAAGGACACTAATCTTTGCACTACGCTGGGGATAGCAGGCTTTAAAAAGCAGCACTAAGACACTCTGCAGGCACTTTCAGGTTCTCAGCTCCTTTTAGCACCATTCCTGAACTGAGGGAATACTTTGTATACAGACACATAGACACTGAGAGACAGTTTTATATATATATATATATATATATATATATACATACGTATGGCCCTAACAGTTAGGGTGAGATTAATTCATTAAACCCATTTCCAGGATACAGCATATTTCACTGATGCCAGCTACCAGCCTGATGGGCAGAGCCACACTTCTGGCTATTTTTTCCTACTCTCTGGCCACCCTCCGCATTCCCTGGGAGGGCATCT
>VXBX01009921.1:3408551-3432028 GCA_013400415.1 Scytalopus superciliaris
AGAGACAGTTTTATATATATATATATATATATATATATATACATACGTATGGCCCTAACAGTTAGGGTGAGATTAATTCATTAAACCCATTTCCAGGATACAGCATATTTCACTGATGCCAGCTACCAGCCTGATGGGCAGAGCCACACTTCTGGCTATTTTTTCCTACTCTCTGGCCACCCTCCACATTCCCTGGGAGGGCATCTGGCCTAGAATGCCTGTGCTCCTTTCGGATCTAGGGGCTGCCTTTGTGGCTGACCTTTTCACAGCTGCTGAACAGGGAGGAATCCTTACTCCTTCCTACCCCTCTGCACAACTGTTTGAGGCTAGTCTTGAATAGCACTAAATAATTTGATTGTAAGAGTTGGTGCCAAACCTGCTGAGTCGGGAGAATGCTTTCCTGGTAATATTCAGACACCTGTCAGAGGCAATTCCTTCCACAGCCATCATGGTCTCTGCTGACAAACTTGCTGGTGCAACTGATTCCAGCAATAAACAAGTAATTCTACCTTTCCCTGGACCTGCTGCAAGTCTGGATTAAAAAAAAAAAATCAGAAATGTTTCTGGAAGAGTACCCTCTTCACTCCTGTCAACAGGCATCCAGGATAACTCAAATACTAGATGCCACCAAGCAAAGAGCCTCCTGCTCCCTGGCAGCACCTCTCTGCCAATCAGACTGAGGAGCTTTGTGTTGACTAGGGCTTGTCAGAGAGGTGACAACACGGGATTAGCTAGGAATGAAAGCTGCTATGATAGCTAAAGGACAGCTTAGAACCAAACCAAAATAAGGCCTCTTGATGCAAGAGACTCAGAGTGCCATAGGTCTTAGTCAGAAAAGAAAAACATCACATCAGAGCTCCTCTATATTCCAACTCACAGATTTTCCTATATCACATTGAATTTCTGCACACAAGTTCATTCTAAACTTACGAAAAAGGAATTACTGATTTCAGATGGACTCCTAGGAGCCTGTTTCAGTGACATCTCAAAAAATGAGATTATTTATAGATCCTTTCTTAAGATCACGTGTATAGTCTGTCAGATAATTTCATTTCAGTTCCCCCATCTCTTACTTTCCACAGGTTCTGCCTTGAACAACCTGTACTAAGTATCAGTGCCACTGTTTGTTTTTCTTCTGATGGTTGCTTATAATCATCCATTCTCCATATTCCATGTGCACTTTACTCCCTGGTGTCAGGGAACAGATAGCAAGCTGAAAGAAATCAGTATCACAAAGTGACTTCTGCCTTGTAGGCTGCGAGTGTTTGGGGGTCCATGGTGTATTTCTCAGCAGTTCACAGAAGTTTATGGGCTTAAAGGCTTTCCATATGGGTTAAAATGGGGTTTAAAGACACTTTACAGAGGCCCACAGCTTCAATGGAAAATTTGTATGGTCTTGTAAAGAAGAAAAACAGAAAACCACTGCCTGAAAACTAATTAGGTAATTTTTTTTATGTATGTGCATTCAAACAACACCCGGACCACTCCTAAATATGATCTATTGCACAGACATTGAAATGCTTCTGTTGGGACAGGAGAGGTGGAGGCTGGATCTGGGTGCTGGAGACAAGTGCTGAAGAATAACTACCCCTTTAAGCAGAAAAGCACTTTTTAAAGTCCTTGTGAACCGTTTCCTTTGAATAAGCTTCCATGACTCCCTAGAGGAGAGCAAAGCATGGGATAAACAGTGTGTCCCATCTCTAGAGAAAGCCCTGCTTCACTTCCCCCTCTTTCCTAGCACAGCTCTGTGTTCTGGTCAGGCAGTCACACATCTCCACTGCCTAAGGGAACCCTCCCTGCCAAAAATCAATGTGATAGAACATGAAAATAATTTTCAGAGATATTAAGCTGTTCAAGGACTTCTGGCACAAGGGAAGTGGTAAAGTATTACAGCTGAAGTGCTAGGGAAGGCTGGACTGGCTTTTCCTGCAGCAGCTGGGAAGACTCTGAGACCGTCAGCAAGAAAGCCACTATCTTTAGGTGACTTACTGATTGCATTGGGCTACATGGAGAAGAGCACTGACCTCCCAACCGGTCTCTTCTTTGCTCTTCTTATATGCAGAGAATTGAGCTACTTAGGATTAGGCCACTTAGGCAATCACTGAGGAATGGTGCTGAAAGACAATGCCCTTCCTAGCAGTTCCCTGCCAGCTTCTCCTCCTTTGGCACAGGCAGGAGAAGGGATCAAGCGAGCATCCCTGAGCCTAATCAATTGTTGATTCACCTCAGCCAGCCTAATTCACTTTCTTTGTGTGAATCCATTGTTAGAGGAGGGAAAAATATTGTGGGTTTGTTTTAATGGCTACAGATCCAGACAGATAGAAAATTGTGTAGCAGTTCATAGGCTTAAATCTGTTATTTTGCATGAAGAAATTTTTGACAAGTACATAAGCACAACCTGTATCAGGTGCCCTGAATTTTGAAATGCCTCTCCTTTCTGGGAAAGAGCTGCCATAAACTGGAACAAGCTGAAATAAGTTGCTGCATAATCATTACTTCCTGTGTAATGTCAGAGCTGTGTCACTAAAAGGAATTCCTTGTGTCTGTGAAGTGCCAGACTGGCGCTGGCAAAGGAGAGCTGAGACAACACCCAGGTACCTTCAGTGTGGTCACCAAGCTGCAGACAAGCAGGCAGCTATGGGTGAACCTTTGTCCTTGCACTTCAGCAGACACCTTCCCTGGATGCCTTGGAACCTCCCAGAGGACTTGGCAAAGCAGGCAGAATGGGAACTTAGCTGGGAAAATGCTGGAGGACAGCGCAGGCACGGCCACCTTGTAGAACTGTGCTGACTCACCCTAGCCCCGAACTGGAGAAAGAAATAAGGGAAGAAATGGAGCAGAACAGAAAAAAATTCATCTGATTCCAGTCTGTGTATGTCCCACCATAGAGTCTCCCATGGACTGTATGTTTTGTTCAAACTGGACATAGAAAGATGAGAATCAGAATCTCACAGACACTAACAGGGTAGTGAATTTCACATGAACAGAAAATTTTGGCACAGCTTGCTAAAAGACATTTGTGGCAAAGTTTCTCTCAGAGAAGGAAAAAAGACTGAGGCAAATTATGTGAATCTTGTCCCTGCCCACCAAATCTCCTGTGACGCTTTTCATTAGCAAAGACACCAGAAAATGCTTAAGTAGTATGGAAGGAACAGACTATGGTGAATTCCATTTCCCTGTGGAATCATGAGATCTAATATAAACAAATCGAGGGCTGCCAGACAAGATCTTATTTCCAAGCACTGACACTAGATGGAGTAAAACTGAATAAAAGATTAAGAGCAGTAAAGAAAAGAGAAAAAGTTTCTGCAATTCCCCAACTCCTAATGTGTTGCTTGTTTGAGTTCTCAGCTTTGATTACTGCTCTGAAAGTCACAATTAATATTTCACTCTCTATACTTTGCAGGTCAAACATGGGATCAAGCCAAAACAGGTAAGTTCTGGGGGAAGGGGGTACTGGTGACAAAGGCAGGTGTAGTGACAGTACTAGGCAGACACATAGAAGCTGTAGAGTCACATCCACACAGGTGAAGGTTGCACAGCAATAAAGCCTGTGGGGTTACCCTGAGCTCCTACTGATAGCCTGGATCTCTGCATGGCCTAAGGCAGACAATTTAGCTGCTCTGTCCTCCAGCTTCCCAGTTGTATACCTGGAATACCTAACCTAAGGCCCAGGCCTATTGCAAGGCTGCCTGCCCTATGCAGCTGCTCTGCAGCTGCCCCCACATCAGCAGCTACTCCAGGTAGTCAGTGCCCAGAAAGATGTGGCCACAATAGGGATCCAGGAGCTGCTCAGCTGCTCCCCACTCCTATGACAAGGCAATACTGGAAAGCACCCCAGATGACAAAAGTCCAGTGTCTGCAATACAGGGAGCAGTTCTTACAGTAGGATGCTACCCTAAAATGCATTGCTTGCTACCAGTGGATTCCTACCTGGCAGTGACGAAGGCATCTGGAAGTCACCACAACAGCCACAATCATGCATTTGCTCTGTTAATTCACTTAGGGAAAAACAGATATCTCCCAAGGCACAAAGAAATATCTAGGAAAAGAAAAGCTAAGTGAAAGGAATTTCATGAATGTAATTTCAGCAGCTCCATTAATAATTTTCTAGAATTCCTGCGATTTTTATCTGATCATCTCCCAGATCAGTTTTTTACAATGATGTTATGGATTGTCCCAGGTAAAAACAATTACCATTAACCTATGATTTTTCTTTCTTTTCAGAGATGACATCCATGTACTAGAAAACTTAAGTACATAAGATCAATAACCCTTTTGCAATCAACAGTTACCTGGTCTGAGGATCAATAGAAGTCTCTTGTGCACAGGCAGGAATCTTAGCAATACAAATACCTTTCTTTATTCTTTAGTTGAAAGGCTGATTGATTGATTACAGGAAGAGCTTGTAATGTATGCTAACTTGCACCCAAAAAGCCTGCAATCCCCAACAGTATGTATATGAAGAAAATGTATGAGGAAAAGAAAACAGATGAGCTCTGTTCATTAATAGATCCTGTTTAGTCTGTGATAAGCATATGATTGATTTCTAAAATCAGCTAAGTACAGGGTAATCAAAAAGGCAGCAATATAATTCAGTAGCAGAATTCATGTTCACACCCATAGTTCAAGGTAGGTAAATAATGCCTCCAGCAACTTAGAAAATCATTCACTTGAGGTTGAAGCAACACAAGGCTTCTCAAATTTTTCAGATAATATATGTTTTCTGCTAATAGGAAAACATTTCAGCCATTTTAAAGTTTTATCTTTTTTAGATTTAGGACTGATGTCTTTTGTCTGTAGGTGGTAGTGCTGATTTCAGTAATTTAAAATTAATTATGGTAATTAAAAATTCCTTTTTGAAAGATTGTTTTTCATGTTTTGTTGACATTTCATGTACAAACAAGCTAATCTGACATTTCCAGAATTCACCTAACCCTATTTTTTTAGGATAAGACAATGCACTAAGTCTAATGAGAATCTGTGAATAATTTCACTCTCCCAACACCTTCATTCTTGTTCTAGCCTTATATATTCCATTGGACTTGATTGCATCAAAATTGCTTGTCAATTACGAGCTTCTTAGAGTCGGAGTGGCAAGAAAAAAAAAATAGAGTTTTGTCTCAGAACATTTAGAATAGTTTATATAATTTTAAATAGTTTAAACCCGAGTTACTTTCTAAACACGCCCCAGCTTTTACCAAATCTGTGAGCCTGTGGCTTTGATCTCATTTCCCAAAAGAATGCCATAGATTCTACTCTGTTTAATCCTTTTCTTTCAAGAATGCTGTATATAACATATTGTCATCACAAAGTGCAGGAAAAGCAGGAAGATTTTTTTTCAAGCCAGGCTTTCAGCTTATGTACACAGGGCAACAAATCTCAGCTGAAGGAGCCTTGGAGAACTTGACCAGCAGCAATGCCACACTGGGCATCCTCTGCTATTCCTACAGCTCCTCTCAGGAAACCCAGCAGGACTTAAAGGCTTGGGAGCATTGGGTAGATGACATGCAGAGCATTAAGTAATGTCCCAATATTTCACAGACAGAGCTGTTATGTCGTAGCATTACAGGATGACTCCAAACAGGATATTATGCTATTTTATTGCAACTTACAAATAACCATTATCCAGATCCAAAGATCACAAACTGTAAATAAACTGGATCTTCATAAAGTTTTAGCTCAGGCCGAAATCTACAGACATGGATTTTTTTAAATCTCTCATCTAACATACATTCTTAAAGTTAACTTTTATAGCCCAGTCTGCTCTCAGTTATGCCATGTGGCAGATCATAATAATAAAGTCCTTTCCAGTTCTTCACTAATACAGTAGAAATTTTCCAAGGGAAAAAAAAAAAAGGCAATTGTAAGACTGAAGTCCAACCTAGAAATTCTGTGCATTTTTAAGAAATATCTCTCCAAAAATCATGGAAACCAGGGCCTCCTATCCTCCTCTCAGGTCATGAAACGCTGCAATTAACACTACACATTTAACAGCAAAGCCAACCTGCCGGGTCAGGGACTTAGAGTCAACATGCTGTTAGAGCATAAGAGCAGGTATATCAGAATTTTGTTTTTATAAAGAATAAGCTACTGTACTACTTGTAACTGTAACTGAAGGGATGTGAATATGGTTTTTTCCCTGACCTTCACAAAGCAGGTCATTTTCCAAATTTGCAAATGAAACTTGGGTAGTAATTTTCCCACACATTTTGAACAAATTGTAAGGTTTATTTTGTGAGAAAAATGATATATTGGAATATTTTCTCCAGATCCCTGTGTGTCTGTTACCCGTTTCAGTAACACTGAGTTCATTAGCAGCATTTGCTAACAGATAAGCTAAAGCAGTAATGTGATACTTATAAGTAATTGTGTGTACATGTGTAAGTGAATAAAACATCTTGGAAGGTATCTGTTAATTGATTTGCTTCTTTTAGTATCATTTTAATTAAGACTTGGAACAGAAGAGAGCATGTGGTCAGGGACAGAAGCTATTACCTTCCCTTATTTGTGTGAACAAACGTTTCAGTACACATCATTTCAGTACACTATGGGAAATAAAGATGAAAATAAAAAAAAAAGGTAAGTTACAAGCAGTAGAGGAGAATTACAGTTAGTAATCTTGATCAGACAAGTATGCTGGGCAGTGAACAAATAATTTCCCTAAACCTTTAGGTGCGTGTCTTGGCTCCCTGTGTATGGGAAAAGAATAGGTAGTGCTGAAACAGACAGCAAAGGACAAGGGATCTCCAGAGCTGCTGCTTCTGCTCTCACTGAGTAGTTTGGACACATTTAGTCACTGTTACATGGGGCTGCCCTGGCAGCCTTTTGCCCCCTCAGGGAGTTGCTGATTTTGCCATTTCCTACAACTAGCTTTACCAGCACCACTTGCAGCATCAGCAGCTCCTGAATTTGGGCCAAGCTACACAGCAGTGCATGGAAATAATCACTGATGGAAAACTACATGAAAAGGGAGCATTTTGGAGGCATTCAGTCAAAAGACAAAAGGCACTTTTAGCTCCACAAATTCCTGGTCAAGGATACAGCCCAGGCAGTCCACAACCCCCCGAACAGGCATCTGCAGTTGCCTTTTTGCCTGCCCTGCACAGGTTATGCGTGCCCATGCTAAGCACCCTGCACTCTCTCTGAGCTCACTGGCATTCTCCTGAATGGGTAACAGTGGAAAAGACTTTGGAATCAGAGTTTGGACACATGCCCCAGCATGTCATGCTGGACCTCAGTCTCCTCACAGCAGATGCTCAGCGACATAATGATGCTTGTGAATAGAGTTATTCATAAGAGGAGACAGTTGTAGCCACAAGAAGTGAGCTAAGAGGTGCACGCACAGCATGCATTTCTAAAGAGATAACGATGCAGCATTGGCTTTAATTACAATGCAAGTGCCACAGCAACAGTGAGATCATTCAAGTCAAATCCTGCTGTCAGCTGCATCAGTGCAAATTGAAACTAACTGCAGGAGTCACACAGCTTGGTGCAGCCCTTGTTCACATTGTAATAAATCAGGCAAAAATCCACTGGACTCAGTACAGCTGCATGGGTAGAAAAGAAGTGCCTGTGGAAGGAGTCCTGTAACTCAGACTCCACTGATATAAATCTGCTCAGAGCAGTGTGAGGAAGAGGAGTCTGATTCAGCTTCTCCCAAACAGAAAGGATGGCAAATGCCAACAGCCAAAAGAGTTGCAACATGAATCTTTCTCGGCTTCTCTCATGCTTGTAAATGAAAAGTCAGATCATTTTCATCAGGAGTACTTTTCCTGTTTCTTATATCCGCGCTTAATCAAATTAAAAAGAATATTAAAAATGCTTTCACTTACCAACCAAACATGGGAAAATGCAAGCAAAGTGCTTACCTAGCAGACCTGATAGAGAATGGATGTTTATACTATACAAATAGGACCTATAGAGGCTTCAAACTTCTGCAAATTTCTCTCATTGCATACAAGGAACATTACAATATAGCCAGCCTAAGTCTGACAGAAGTCCATCTTCTCTGATAGCCTCTTTGCCACAGGACTAATAACAAATACCTAGATGAAGCCTAAGAGCATTGCAAGCATGTGCCAATGCTCTCCTAGAAGACCCTACCACCCTACAGCAAACTTCTGCTTAGTGTCACTAAACCAAAAATGCGCCTGCTGCATTTACTGTCTCCTGGTTTATTTTTCTTCCATTGTCAGAAGCGATTGATTCCATAGATACTGCACAGTTATACATAAAACCACAAAGGCCTTTGCGTCAGTGCGTCTATTGCATCAGTGGATTTATATGAATTTTCATGCTAACACATAATGAAAGCAATTCACTAATCCTAAGGCGGCACATTCCCTCTTTACAGAGAGCGGAAATGAGCCATAGAGCAGCCCAAGTGCAGCGTGAAAGGCCAGTGCAGGATCAGCAGGGCATAGAACACAAAGCTTTCCAAGTTCAACGTGGGTGAGCTAACGAGGAGACCATAATTCCTTTTACTGCTGCCTCCAATAAAAAAAGCTGCTTTTGGAATGGTTAGGTGTTAAGTATTTCACCTTATTGAATATATATGGTTTCAGCTCTCATATTTCATGCTGTAAGCCCTGGAAGAACCCTGTGCTTTCACTCACAGCTGCATCAAATGGGAGCCTCACCACAAACAGTGACATTACACTGGGGTTGAACACACTGTGGACTAATAAAAAGCCCTAATGTATCACAGGCAAAGTGGCACAGTGCACACATTCTGTCTTCTAGAGTCAGACAAAAAATCTGTCTCATGTTTCCCACCCCACTTCCCTCTCCCACCCTGCTGTAACCCACACAGTGCTTGCAGGATGCTAATGGTGTTTTATTTCCACCCCTCACACCGCTGCTGATGGTGATCTGTCCTAGTGCAGACAGTCCACAAGGCCTTTCCTTTGAAGATCAGATTCTACTCAGTACTGTCAGAAGCCTTCCTGAGTCAATGGGCAATTAAAATAATTCACTTTAATCATATTCTTCAATTATTCCACAGTACTGAGGGAGGACTCAGAGGGCTGGGACTAAATGCAAATATATTCTGTTGTGATTAAAACAGATGCAGTCGACACTGGGTGGACCAGCATGCATCCCACCCTTGGCTCTGCTCTGCTTATTTTTGGAGACTGAAGCTGGAGCCACAGTAGCACTCTGGCCCAGCTACATGCACTAAAATTGAGCAGCCTTGCTGCATACACTAAAGTCTTCTCCTAAAGGAGCACAGATTTGTGCAGTACAACCTTTATGTACATTATATGGAGAGGCTTAGACAGATTGCATTCAGAGTCAAGCACAGAAACGACAGTTTAGTTTCTCCATTGAGTTTAATGGGAACAAGATGAAGCTGTGACTGGACCTTCAGTGTGAGTCATAAATGCCTTCTACCATGACTAAAGAAAAATAAAAAAAAAATCGTCTCATGTCCTTGATTATTCAGTAGAAACCAATTGTTAACCTAGAAGCACGTGTTTTTTTCAGGCATCCTCCTTGTGGAGGTGATGTTATTGGTCTGAACTGGGCTGAGGCTTTGAGCCTGGTGGGGAAAGAAGCAAAGGGTGACAGCAGTGTGGCTGGTTTCCAGCAGCAGCAAAGAAACCACACAAGGGTCAGGTGGAATCCAGAAGTGGTACCAAGCCCCAAACAAATAACAGCTGCTAGTTCTCTGCTCCCAAGTCTTCCTACTGACTTATCTATTATCTTCTCCTGCATAATTTGTCATAATCTCTGACTAGTCAGGCCAATTAATCATGCCTCAGAAAAAATGAGATTTCTCACAAGGAGATTATCTGTCTCTGACAAACAAGGGATAATTCAATTATCTTCGTTTTCTAAACATTTATTAACTGGTTTTGGTAAATTAGTCCTTTTTGTAATTTAGCTATAATTTAGGAAGATTTAATATGTCATTAGGCACACCAAATTCTGTGTTAATATAACATTATGTCTGAGATTTTAATTGCCCCAGAGTCAGGAACTGTATACATAAATGACTTGATTCCCACATGGAAGCAGCTGATAGGAAGTACACAGAGCTCTGCAGAAATTCTCCTTAAAATCCCTTCTTCTGTGAGTTAAGCACATGCTTAAGGACTCTGGAGAATAGGAGGCTTTTTCTGACTTGGCTAAGAACTCCAAGAATTCAGTGAGAAAAATAAATATTTACATATTTATTTGCAGAATTTCTACACACTACAGAAATATATGGATTTAACTCTCCTTACAGTTCTTGAAGCTCCTATTTTCCGTACTGCAATTTCCTGGGAGAATCCCAGTATCTAACATTACTACCTGACTGTGACCTCTCTGATGAGAATTTCTTCTCTCTTTCATCCTGGAAACAGGTGTTTGAGTCCTTTCGGACACTGCCAATTGATACCAATGTAATGGCATTAAAGATTTCAATGCAACGTCACATCAGAGTAAACATCAGCCTTTTTCATGCTGGGGAAAAATCCAGAGAAAATCAGAACAATTGAGTTGTACAGATGTTAAAAGGCATAAGCAGAGAAGCAGATCCAATTTTAAAGCAATGTTAATTGCTTTACCATAGCAGGGTCATATAGACTTTGCCTAAGCTGAAAGTGAAGTGTTGGTTAAAGCAGATTAATCCCTACACCCTGCTGGCTGCAGCCCAGCTGTAGAATGGATTCAGAGCAGCATAACTGGGAACAGCTGAACTCGGCGCATTTGTTAGTCTACCAAGTAGTAACCTGCCCATGGCATGTCCTTTCAGAGTTCATGTTTGACAGCACGGATCCACCAAAAATGCTATAATTTGGAAAATCTTTTCTTTCAGAGAATTTTGGAGCTCAGGCCAAGGCAGCCTCCTCCCACCATTTGAATAGATTTGCCAGTTTCTACAAGAACTTGACAGAAGGGCAGAAGTCTTCAGGACTTTTATATTCCAGTTTGCTTTGTGAAGGAAAGCAGCTAGAAAAAAACCTTGTTAGTCCTCTTTAAAGTGTGGATCCTCGTGCCTAAGAGGACACTATACCCCATTTGAAGCTTTTCCTAAGACTGGGGCCTTTTCTAGGTCTCTCTTTACCTGACAGCTAATAATAGCCATAGCCTTATTTAGCTAGCATCAAACAAGCACATAACCAAATCTGTTGGGAAGCTGACTTCATTAGTTCTGCTTCTCACAAGACATATCTGCTTACACTTGAAATACACATCTCAGCAGAAGTAGGAAAATGGCCACAATTTACAACAAGGCAGTTCAGCCCTTCAGACTGGCACAGCCAATACATCCCAACTCTGTGGTAAACCACATTTAAAAAAAAAAAGTAAGGTTGTTATCCCACGCCTTTTTATCACAGCTCTTTTGACTTTCAGCTGGAATGACTAGTGCCCATTTACAGGTGAGTTGAATGAGAAAACACTCAAACCAGCATGATCTGGTCTCTACTTGTCTTGAAAACACTCATCACTTGCATGACAAGGGAGCTTATACCTCTGTCAAAAAGTCAGATGTTCCAACCACTCTTCCATCACACCTTCATTTAGGGAAAAATAAGAACTTTCCTTAATTTTATTTTATGGTTCATATCCTTCAGGACTCATTAGATGCCATGCTGTTCACTAGTTTAAAGCCATAAGTCCATATGAAATAAACTGAGTTTTCATGAGTTATTTCAAGTGGTAACAGGAGGCATGATTCTGCACTCAGCTGTACACCACTAAAGACTCGGAGTAATTTGATAGAATCACTACAGGAAAGAGCAGTGCAGACAGGAGGAGTGTTCAGCCTATGTATTTCTTAATTTAAAATATTTCTATGTTTAACTACAATCCCAAACTCAAAAATTACTACCATTAAAGAATTTATTAGGCAAGGATTGCTCTGGATGAAGCCCAGCTGACCTCAGTGGGAATTTTGCCCAAGTAAACTTCCCATTGGAGTATGCAATACTATTTGTATGCCCACAATCACGAGCTTTAGCAGAGACCAGACCCATGCCTGAAAACTATTTCATTAGCTCTCAAAGGTGACATTAGCAACAGAGGTGAAGCTTTAAAAACTAGTGGGACAGATTCCCTTTTTGGTCTGCACAGTGTTCATTAAGACTCTGCAAGGAACTGGGATGAATTCACAGTCCTGGGCTGCAGGGTGCATTAAAGCTCTTTTAATTTTCCTCCTCCACAGTGCCATTGCACGGTATAAAAATGAGGGGTGGAAAGCTAAATGTTCTGGGGAAAAAGGAGCGTTCACCGCATGTGTGGAGCTGTGCCTTTAAAAACTGCTGGTATGAGACACGCAGAAGGAAATGTTCAGTTTGATGGAGTTCCATGCAGAACAACGCTGACACATTCAGATATCACATTTACAGTCTGTCAGGCTCACAGACTTGGCGTGATCTCAGGACAAAGTACAGTATCGGGGAGAATCAAACTCTTCTGCAAGAATGAATAATGGAGCGGGTAAACTCTCTACTCGTGAAAAAACTCTTAGAGAAGACCTGCACAGTTTCTACAATGACAAACAATGAATGCTATTAGAAGGATTCTGGGCAGAAAGTCAATTTATTTCTGATAAAAGTTCTCAATTGCTTGAAGTTTTTATTAGTTTTCAATTAAGACAGCCAAGAGGCTCACAACGAAAATGGATTGCAGAACCTTAAGGAGGACTGCATTCTGTGCAGAAATGGAACAAGGTTTTTTAATGCAGAGGGAGTGGAAAGTATTAAATGAGTTTGTAAGAGATCTAAGACTTGAAAGATGAACCTTTTTTTCTGTCGAGAAAGGGGGTTGGGAGGATGGTGGTTGACTAATCCTGATAAGAATAGTTCTTCACTGGCATGAAGACACACACGCACAGAGAAGTCAGAGACAGGATCATGAAAGACCCAGAAATAAACTCTGGCAAAACATCTGGAATCTGACAAGCAAAGGAAATCACCCAGACTTAAGTGAAGCTTACAGAGTGCAGGCTGCTCTGATACTGTGGCCATGACAGCATGCAAAAAACACCGTAAGGAACGAAATAAAGACAGGAGCTGCCCATGGGTTCAGAGTCCAAAACAGCAGTACATGACTTGGCACACAAGCCAAAACCATGCTGAGAGTTTAAAACTATGTTGGAGCTATAATTCTTGGCAAAATGTCAAGGAAGGCCTGGCAAGTTTAACGATGGTGACACCAATAGTGCTGCTTCTGGAGATGTCTGGACAGCATGGCTACAAAACATGATTTGGCTGCAGCTGTGGACTGCTTAATAATTTTGTCTCTGATGCACAAGTCAATGTAATGCCAGGAACAGTCATGTTAGAACTACACTGTGGATAAAATAGGTCAAATGCAAAGTTTATTAAAAAAACTTCTAAGAGTTAGATGTATGGACAATTAAACTGGAAACAAGACAATTTTCTAAGACTTAGTGAAGAAGGAAAATTTTATAGCTGATACACATTGTAAGTGTGATCAAGACAGGACACTCATTAGAGGAGTGACCAAAACAACTAAAGAAGGCTTTAGGGACACTTTTGGGAAATTAGGAAGCTCTCAAAGAGTGCTGAATGGCACTGAGAGGACACCATTACTCCAAGACACAGGCCTCCAGGAAAACTACCCTTGCAAAGAGCGGGCAAGCTTAGACCTATTTCTCTGGGAAGGCAGGGAAGAAACATCAGTCTAGTTATTGAAGGCCTGCTCTGCCTGATGTAGGGGCCAAAAGAGACAATTCATAGAAAGCCAGGAAGTCCCTGATGACAAATACTGATATAAATAAGACCAAAGTATGGCTCAGAGTATTATAATTCTTAAATTTAAACTATAAATCTACTTTTGCACATTTTATTAATCCACAGAATGTGCAGCATTTAAAAATGGAAATATCATAGCTAGAAAGAACTACAGATGTTAGTAATTAGTGACACATTACTCACATTTCATTGTAAAACAGATGTGCATATTATTTTAATTATAATGAGTAATATAACATATGCCTTTGACATATATGTAGGCATAATGTTTTCTGTGAGTCAGTGCTTTAAGTACGGTTTTGATTTTATTTACTTTCCTAAGTTCAGTGTCAGAGAAGCAAAGTATATTTGTTACATGCTAACAGATCAAAAGAAGCAGAGAAAGTCTCTGGGTATTATCGGAAACCCGTATTTTGACGGTATGAATTTGCAATGGATAAGTGGAATGTTATGATCTTAAGCTTCACTGAAATTACTTCTTTTTAATGATAATATTTCCTTACACTGAGGCTATACCACGAACAATTATGGAACATTTTGGAGCCTGCACTGTGTGCTATTACTTTTAAAAGATATCATCCTGCTCTCTTTTTTCCTTACAATCTTTTTTTCCTCAGAGCAATGTTCATATGTTTCTTTTTTGAAAATTACTTGCATATGCTGTGGCTCATATTATGGTCATTTAGCGCTGTGGTCATTTACTATATGGCTAGCTTCTCTTTTCGGTCAAAACATTGACTGCTTTTGCATAGAGGAGTCTATAT
This sequence comes from Scytalopus superciliaris, assembly GCA_013400415.1. Classification (NCBI taxonomy): domain Eukaryota; kingdom Metazoa; phylum Chordata; class Aves; order Passeriformes; family Rhinocryptidae; genus Scytalopus; species Scytalopus superciliaris. The sequence goes on from VXBX01009921.1 coordinate 3,423,028, forward strand.
GACAAAAATAAATCAGACTTCAAGAACAGAATCACCAGCAGACATTTAACAAGACACTAATACACCTTATGTGCTATTCAAGCAGAATTCAGATGCTTTCACACTCTCATCTTATTAAACTCCGGAGGTTACCCAGGTTCAGATACAGACTTCCCTAAAAGATCAGCGTGATGCCTATTGTGAGTCCAAAGAGGGAGCTGAGTCCTCCTCCTTTCCATTTGGGTCTCTCCACAGCCACTCAAGCACACACAAACCTTTGAGCCCCTCCAGTAGCCTGGTGAAGTCAACCTCAAACGTGGGACACCCTTCAGCAGTAACTCTCCACTGAAAGGCCTTTGCTCAACATCTGCTATGGACAACAGATAAAACTGCTCCCAGTAACAGCATTGTTTTTTGATATATTATCCTACAGACCCATAAAATGCAACATAGAGCTATTGACTATGCCTATGGAGTGATCCTACCTCTGACCAGTGGAGGATTTTTTTTAGAACCTGAAGTGCTTCACCTAACAGTGATGCATTGGTCTTAGTATTGTGGGTTTCAGCTTCTGACAACCCCTGTCTCCTCTCTCCATTTTCTCCTACCAGATCCTGAAAATAAAAAGTGGATGAAGCATTGTCATGGACCAGCTTTTCAAGGATGTTGTAAATCACTATGGTGGCAAATAAGTATACAGCACCTATCTTTCCCGCCTGCTTCCAACAAATTCCAAAGCCACAGGAAAAGCCTTCAATCTGCTGCATCTACTGAGATTCAGCAGGGACATGAAGCCATGGACACTCAGCCTGTCAGTATAAGCTGACTTGTGTCACCTCTGCTGCTGCTCCAAGCATTGCTATTGTAACTTTTTCTGGAAATTTTGTCAGTTTTTAATATCTGACCTTCTAAAAATGTCATATTTTAATGTTCACATTGCTGCAGTGCCTCTGTCATTGCACTCAGCCACTGCTGATTGGACTCTTCATCAGCAATCCCCATCAGAACCCTCCACTCCTATTATTAATAACTTTTGAGAAACTTTAACCATCAGAGTAGAAATATTCTATGCATAGGCTCTCCAGGAAGAGGTTTAATTTCTTTTCAAACTGTGTAAATATTAGTAATCCATTTAAAACAAACAAACAAACCAGCCCAGGTCGCTTTGCCAACTTCTGACTTAATATCAACACAATAAACTTTTAATACCTTCATGGATGAGAAAAATAATTTCTCATGTTTCCAGGGTACAATCCTAAGTTCAAAGCTGTCTAGGCCAAGCTATAGAGAATCAGTCACACAGGCTTTCTGTCATCCAGAGACTGAAAAGGAAAAACCCTTTTAGTGTTGCACAGAGGAATTTGACGGATGTTCACTTGTAATTCTGCCCACGTCCCTGCTGCCCTAACAGACTATTGTTCCATGTAGCTATGCAGCCAGCAAATCAGGCAGGACACAGTCAAAAGGGGTCTGGCTGCTACTTCACCACATCAAAATCACTGATTTTTAATGGGTCAGGACCTCCCCTCTTACATCAAACAATGCAAATAGTTTGGTGACTCTGTAAGACCTGCTGCTGAAGCAGTTGTCTTCTCCCTGCTTTAGGAGATAAACAAGGAACTTTGCCTATTGCCTTCTCATTTAAGAAGAGGAATGTAGGACAAAAAAGATTAGATTCTTTTTTTCTTTTTGTTTTTTTGTTTTTAATAAACTGCATATTTGAGAGTTCATACAAGGCAACTTTTCAGACAGAAGAAATACAAGCTGATTTGGTGATATGGGAACCCTACATCTTATCCATGTGGCCACAACACTGCTAAGAAAACTGTCTATGTTTAGTTAAGGGATCCACCCAAGCATATGGTATGTAGAGCATGTGAGATGTGGCTTTTCTCATGTTCTCTGCAAATAATCACTTAACAAATGGCACCTGAACTTCTGTACTTCTCCTTATTTTTACCTTCAAAGGAAAGAAGATGAAGAACAGAATATTGAATACCTGACAGCTACATGAAGGAGATACATTTGACTTGCTATGGTATCAGTCTATTTTTCACTTAAATGCAGTATTGAGGCATATACGTGCTCATCTACAACATGAAAGATAATCTATTCTAAAATATTCAATATTTGAAGGACATGAAAGTCATATATTTTGTTTGTTCAAAGCTGGGCCAAAAATTCTTCAGAGAGAACATCTTAGAAACACAAACAGGGTAACTTTTTAAGCAGTTCACAGACCTGCTGGATATTTGGATAGATATTTGCTCATTATCTCACTGCACAGCAGGAAACATAACCACCTGTCTCATCCATAACTCCTCCTGAAGCTCGGAGGTCAAAGTTTGACAGTACTCAAATGTATATAGCGTACAAAATTTGACCAACATTTTCTGATTAAACTGTCTCTGTTAAAGGTCTTTACTGAAAGAATTCCTTAGGAAAGAGTAGGGGTTTACTTCTGTTTTGAGGTTTAAAAAAATCTGTTTAAAAGTTAGCAGCTGCCAAAGTATAACGACACCGTTCCTGACAACAGAGCAAAAGGCAAGCACATCTTCCAGGGACATTCCTGAGGTTAGGAAAGGATTCCCTGCTTTTCTGACAACAAGCTCTGTGCTGTGAGTATTTGTGTGGGTACTTTGTTTTTCAGCTAGGAATGTTTTAAAAAATATAAAGCACAGAGTCACAGGATTTATTATCCAAGCTTAAGAAAAGCAGAAACTGAAGAAAGCCTTTGGGCATGGTAAAAAATGGAGATAAGAGGGCAAGATGCTGTCTATGTTTGAGAAGGACAAAGTAGGTCAGAGACAAAATGTTGTTATTCCTTGGGATGTGAAGAGCTTAAATGTCTTTTCTGTGGTATGTTCAAGGATTTAGTATTTCTACTAAGGGAGACAGTATACAGAGAGCATAAAACAGTCTCAAAGAAAACAAGGCTAGAATAACTCTTCAGATCTCATTTAGCCTAACAGCCTTCTGAAAATCTGACCAGATATACTTACACCAGTTCTGACAAATATTTGTCTCATCTATGTTTTAAAACTTCTCATAAGCAGGGTCCCTCACCTCCCTATTCCAGCTCTTAACTAACCTCATGGTTAGAAAGGATTTTTTAATATCTGATCTTGCTTCCTGCAGTTTAAACCTGCAGTTTCCCATACTAATGTCAGAGGACATAGACGGTTTATTCCCTTTCTTTGCAAGAGCCTTACAATATCTGGAGATTTATTATACTTTCCAGGCCTAACCAAGTAATCACAGTTTTTCAGTGTATGCTCACAGTTGGTGCATATGTTTTTTCAAGTCTGTAGATGGGTTCCAGATGTATACTTCAGCTCTTTCCAAAGGTGAGTGAGCAAGCTGTGAAGTGCAGAGAGTAATTTGATTCCACTTGTTAAATAACAGAATTAGTACAAGCATCACAATTTTCCAAACAGACTTCCTAGAGAAGGGAAGTTGTACATGTAATCACAGCTCTGCAGGTAGGGATAGCTAATGCATGGGAATAAACCATGTAATATCAGTCAGGACCAATACCTGAGCAGTTCTGGTTCGTATCTCATCCACATCTTCCCCTTAATTCACCTTCATGGAAACCCTGCATTCCATAACCATTAATTTCTCTGCTTGGAAACTGCTTCCATCTTTCTCAATCCAGGCAAACTGGGTAAGGGCAGATCAGAAATACCAGGTGAAGGCAAGGAGTGCATTTCTTGTAAGATTTCTGGTCTGAATAGAGGCAGGTGGGTCAAAGGAATTTATGTGGAATGCTTTGTTCTTAATATACATCAGTGCTAAATTTTCTACTTGGGAAAATTTGTTGAAGAGATGTTTGAAAACTTAAGACAATAAATCCAAACATAACCCAAGAAATGTGAGGCAAGTACACTATACCTTCTGAAGATCCAGGGACAAATTATGGGCACAAATGTTTAACTATGGTGCCAGTGCAGGTTGTGTGGAAAGCATGAAACGAGACTTCAGAGACAAACCATATCCCTGTGATCTTTGGGAGAGACTTGTGCTTCCCCTAACCTGGCTGCAATACTTATTTGGGCTGGGAGGCAAGCCAAAACAGGTGATAGCATATTACATTTTCAGGGCAACTCTCACTGACCACGTGGTTCTGCAGTCCATGATCCCTCTGAGCTGGGCACAGTGGGATCACCGGGCTCACAGTGGGTAGCTCGGAGCAAAGTACTGTCAGTTATGTTTTAACAGGGACAGATGCCTAATGAGAATGCATAGCCAAAACACATTAATGCATTGAAAAGCCTTAGAAATTCATCTTAGTATGACATTTGCTCACCTACTGCCAGAAATAAGGCCAGTTAAAAGTGACATTTCAATATTTTTGGAGAACAGAACTGGAGCAGCAATGGAGATTTTAATGGTCCTCAAATGTCACTGCTATATACCACTATATGAAGCTCAAACTATATCTCTGTACATGATGATGTGCAGCAAGACAATAAGGTTTCAACTCTTGCACACACCTAACTCTGCAGGCAGTACACCTGACAGAGTCTCTAAAAGCTCTTGCAAAACATCCACAGATCTCATATTTTTCAGGATTAGCAGGGCCCCGAAAACTGGAACAATGAAACTTGAAGCAAAAGCAAAGAAAAACATACTAAATCCCCTATGCTTTTGTGCAGTCCCAAACATAACAACAAAAGTAGTAACAAAAGCAAGTTTCCTGAACAACAACAACAAAGTGCTCTCATTTGAAGAAAGAGAAAAATGAAAAATACAATATAGCATCAATAGTAAGGATTCCACTTATTCATGGCTGCACAACAGCTACAAAACCTCAGATCCTACCTTGCTACATCAGTATCATTCTTTCATAACCCTTAAAGAGAAAAGAAAAGAGAATGGAAGAAGGACACCTTACACTGGAGGAAAGGAAATCTGTCATTAACATCACCCTATCTAGCAATTTGCCAGTCAGTCAGAAATGAATGGCAATAATATCAAAGCCCCAAACACGGCATGAACGCTGTATGACATTCAGAGACTTAAAAAGCATTATGGAAGCTTTAATGTAGTGTTTTTCCTGTTGACATGGAGCTGGAGTGATAAAATAGTATTTCTGACATGTCAGTCCACAAAATAGCCATGGAAAAATACCAGGGCAGAGGTTTTGATCCTCAACCATGTTGTTCAGAAGCTCTGGACTGTTACAGTTCAAAGGTAACTTGATCCATTAAAGAAATGGGAAAGTTTGGATACAGGTCCAAATGGTCTCCATGCTTGTGATGCATCACTGGGCAACAGGGAATCAGTTTGGATTTTATCCATCTCTAATCATGAATATTCTTTTTTTTTTTTTAAGGATTCTTTGAACAATGGGATCTACCAGCTATTCTGGATTCTGAAAAAGACCTGGCTATAACTCATGTCTCCAAAGACAAATTTCAGGCAGACAAGGCAGCATCTTTGCATGCTGCCTGGATGAGATGTGGGAGGGTGATAAACTGTAGTTGCCCTGACCAGTCCAGGCAAAGATGAAAAGTTGAGAGACACAGTTTATTGCTGTAGGTGGATATCAAACTCCCATACATCATCAGAACAAGCAACTTTCCTTAACAGCATCCCAGGAATGAAAGCAGGCAATCAGCCCACCCCAGCCCATCAACACATGGCGAGAGCTGCAGCCTTGCAAAGACCTTTCTCCCAGTGCTAGTGTGGCCAAAGCAGCCCTGCATGAGCTGCAGTGGATGCCACTGAGTCTCTCTGCAACAGTGCTGTAAGGGAAAGCCACAACTCTGCTCACAGGAATCCTGCAGCAGGTTCTGGAGACGGATTTGGGTATGCAAGTAAGACCTTTCAAAGGAAGAAGGCAGGTTAAGAATAGCAGCCAGGGAGGGAGGATAAGACAGGAAAAGCCAAGAGGCTGTAGTTACCTCTCCTGACAGATGTGACTTTGTAGAGAGGCAAAGAGTATTTGCACAGCAGGTCTCACCCAGAGCGACCGAGGCTGATGATTTCAATAACACTGCCCCAGGGAGCGAGGGGCTCCAAGCTCTGGCAAACAGTCAGTCTGAGCTGCGTCAGCTGCACCAGAGTGCTGATTAGGCATTTTCCTCGTCAGAGCAGACCCATTCAGCAGGAAACGAGGCCACATACATGCTGCCAGAGCTGAGAAAGGCATATCCTGCAGGTCAGAGGCTCCACTCGCGTGCGTCAGCGTACTTCCAGAGCAGCTACAGGAGGTACACTGGTTTACGGAGAGGGAGCTGTGCACCCAGCCTGTGGGAGAAAAAGGCAATTGTACCACATGTTCATTTGGCCTTTGGGATTTTTGGTACATGGATAAAACTGTGGTGGTGTCAGGTAAGAGGCATGAAAAATCTTGAATAAACATTTTACAAAAGCATAAGTATCTCAGCTGCAACAAATGGGTGGAAGGGATGGAAAATTTTAACAGCAAAGTAATACAAATCATGCAGTTGCAATACTTGATGCTGGCTGCCCTAGTTCGATTAGCAAATCCTTCCAATCCAGGCACAAAGGAAGGTTACAGATCACCCATCTGCAGCACACAGGTTAGAACCGGTTTGCATAAAATCATCCAACAAGTCAGCATTAAATCCGGGAAGACAGGAGGTCAGAATGCTATGTCTCTCCACAGCTCACTCACCTGATTAGTGTTGTCTGACCCATGAGAATATTCCCAAGACATTGGCAAAATGTAGATTTATTTAGATATGTTAGGTGCTGGGTTGCCTAATGAATACTACAAGTGGCAAGAGAGAGACCCATGCATAGAACTTTTAGGTCCTGGTCTGAGCTGTACAAAAAAAAGTTCTCCCTTGGTGAAAAACATAAAAGGGTAGCATTGCCTGAGTTTATTTATGAAATGACAAGTCAAAAAGATTTTCAGCCTAAGTCACTTTTAAAAGTACAGTTGGAACGTTAGAATAAATATCCCTTTAAGAATAAGAATCACTGTTTATGTTTTCATGTTATTGAAGAACTTTCAGAGGGGAGAAATAAACTAAACAATTCTCCACAAAAGATGGAACCCTCAAAATACAGGGAACTGTCAAAAGTACAGAGATCAAAAGCTGCAAAACAGAAGGAATATGTTTTCAGTAAACTGTCAGGCACAAGAGATCTCAGATATGTCTCTGATTCTTCTTCTATCTTCTGTCATAGGCAAATACATTCCATGAAAGCTTCTCACCATTTAATCAATCTAGATCTGTCCAAAGCTTTTTAGGGTTCTCAGTGCAATTATAAGAACTGTTAAGAATAGTGCAACCAGTAATTGAAAAACAACAACAAACACTGATACTGATTCTCATAGTGCATCTTTCAGCTCCGTAGGGTCTAGGCACTTACATGAGAGCTTAGGCAGTCCTTCCTGATCTCTGTATCCCAGTATTTTGTACACTCCATTAAAAGATTAGCAGACTGAGAGCAGTATGAGAGACATGGAGGCATGATTGAGCCTCACAGAATTATACAAGAAGGTTTAAAATGCCCATGCAGCCCAATATCTTTTTTTGAACAACGGCAAGTATCAGATGCTTTGGAAAAGGGTATGCAAAATCAATCATCCCTGGTTTCCTCTCCATCAGAAGTCCAAGGACTTCCTGAAATGGAGTTTCCATCAGAACCATCAAACTAAGTTATTGCTAGAAGAGTTCTTTTTGTGAATTTGTCTGTTTGTTTGTGAATTAGCTTATCTCTTTGACAGGATTTCCCTTTGCTGTATTAAAGGAATAGATTCAAATCTTCAAATTTTAATTAACTCCCCAGGCAGTATAACTTTTAACAAATCCTTCTGCTTCCTCAAGTTTGCTGATTGCTCTGTGCATAATCCAGACCTGTCATTCTCTTGTGAGGAGTCTTTGCTGTATGGACACAAAAGTCTGTCCCTGAAGGAAATGAATTGTAACATTTTAAAGACAGTGTTCAGTCTCATAAGGATCAGATTCAGCACATGCTAAATTATCTGTGATGCTTAAAAGCAGACATGTATTATCTTGCCTAAGTGATTAGTAGGAGAGGGGTGGAGTAGCTAAACCTGTACTAATTGCACTATTCAGAGAAGTAGGAATGCCAAAGTGTTTGTATCATCCACATTTCAAGTGACCCAAATATATAATCAGGCTTAACCCATCATATGTGCTGGCAGAAGTATTAAATCCATGTCTCTGAAGATTTGTAGGCTTTCAAGAGATAAACACTTCAAAAGGAGCACTGGGAAAAGGCAAGAATAGACTGCAAAATGCCAATTTCTGTTGTTCTTTCTGGCCTATCAGTACAGTGCCATTTGGCAAGACACGGACAGTAACCTTGGGGTGATGCACCTTAAGCGCCTATATCAAATTATTTAGGACTTTTTTTAGAGAGAGAGAGAGTGGATGCTAGTGGTCGGTAGGTGTGCTACCACAGCAGAGGGCAAACACCTGAGCCCTGTGTGCAGTGTCCTGGCACAGGTGTCTTAAGCACCCTACTACAGTGTTCATCCCCATGCCTGCTGGTGGGACACTCCTGCCTGCCAGAGTTCCTTGTCCCCAGACTGCCACCAATAGAGCCCACAAAAGGGAGACAGCATGAACTGAAACAGTGAGGGAATGGTGGTCATGTTCCAGTTATGGAGTGGGATGAGTGGAATAGGCATGAGGACCTGCAAAATATCCAACACCTCAAGAGCTGAGAGGATGCCTAACACAGCCGTCCTGGTCCCAGCACTCTACCCCACAGCCAGCAGCTGCTGGGCTGCCTCTCCTGCTCGTAGAGAGGCTTTCTGTACTCAGGGAGGGAGGGAGTTTCCCACTTCACATCAACAGAAATCCGTGTCCTTTGGGCAGGGGGTATGTGTGTGTGCACAGGGGGGATCGCGGAGGCCAGAGATGGAGCATCCCTGTCTAGCCCTAGTGCCACCCCACAGGCATCGGGCGGAGAGGAAGGACAGGGAAAGGAGGCGAGAAAAAGAGGGGGAACTGAATTGGGCGGCAGGACGGTGGGAAGCGCAAAAGAGTTCGGAGGGAAGGAAGAAAGCGGA
>VXBX01009921.1:3432147-3462949 GCA_013400415.1 Scytalopus superciliaris
CCGCAGGTCCCTACCGCGCTCCGCCGCCGCTCGCCCGGGCTCCGGCAGCAGCGCGTCTGCACGGCAACCTGCTTCTTTTCCAGAAAAGAAAACTCTTTCCATGCAGAAGTTCATGGAAATGGGTCGTCGGCCGTCTTCTGTGTCAGGCAAAGCCGGGGCAAAGGGAGGTTTGACGTGTTTTTCCACAGGTGCCCTGATCCCGTAGGCATCAGGTGGAAATGCGACCCGTAGGTCACTTGTAAAAACCCTCCTCATTTAAGACCTTTATGCCTCCAAAACCAAAGGTGCGTTGGCCAGCGTTGTGTGTCCTGAAGCTGCAAAACGGACACAGAGTCTGTGTCTGAACTTCCAGATGCAGTAAGGTTAGAGGGGTGGGGAAGCCCTGCTCGTTCAAGGTTAATGCAAGGGTTGATTTTGAGTCTTCACCACAAAAGGGCAGCAGATAGTGGAGGCAAAGGTTTGGTTCAAGTCCATCTTTAGTCTAGGCAGAAGCTTTCTCCGAGGGGGAGCCTCTGACTTGTGAAACTTGCAGACAGATCTGTTCAACTGAAAACAGCTGGCTGCTTTTTGGTGCTCTTGCTAACCAGCTCCTAATTATTTTCATTTAAACAAAAAGCTTTGCTTCTTCCTGGCTCATCTGCTCTTTTTACTTTTTAATTGTAGAGAAATGAAAATAAAGCAGGCTTTGACAGTAGCACAGTTTCACAGAACAAACTACAACACAGACAAAAGCCATCCCATATGCCTGTGGTCATGCAACTCTGAGATGAGAAGGTAACAATCCCAGTGCATTGCCTCTCTAGTCCCCCAGCTATCAGTGCTCTCAGCCCTGAAGGGTGGGTTGTAGATTCTGCTTGTCGGTCTCCATGGAGGAAGGAAGAGTGGCCTATATACAGCACTATACCTGGACTGTGAGCAGTTGTGCACAGGAGCAACTCCACTGCTATCTCCACTGAAGTAACTGGGGTTCTCCCACAAAAACTGCTGAAATGCTGAAACGGCTCACCACATGTAAGGACCGAGTAGTGACTCTAAGGCCTTGGCCAGTTCCAGCACAGACAGAGGGGATAGCCCTGGAATAAATAAGTTTCTGGCTGCTAGAAGTATAATTTGGTACTCCTGGCAGTGCTGTGAAAATGTTTTGCTCTTTAATATGGCAGACAGCAAAGTCCAGATCTAGATAATTCTTGGAGTTGAACTGGTGTAAGCAGAAGTGGACTCTTCTCAGAATAGGATTTTTTAACACAGAGCTTAGTCAGCAGTCACCTTTCCTGACTCCTCACAGGCTAGGGAGACATGCAGGTTGAGCAAACATCTAAAAGGTTGGGATGGGGGCAGCTAAGCGGGCTGCTTGCAAAAAGCATCATGTTTGATGTTAAACACAGTGCAAAGAACTCTTCAAATCTTTTACCACTCTCCTCCCCCTTTCTATAAAAAGTTTCCCTTTCCAAGCACAAACAAGATGAAAACTCTTGTGGTGAGCTCCACCTGAGCGGCTACATCATGCTATATTGGGAAGGCAGGAGAAGGAAAACAGTGATTCCTCACTTGAAACAGCAGTCTGAAGTCTAGTGCTCTGTTGGCACAGAAGCCTGCTCTCAAGTTGTGGAGAAGTCTGTTCTTGGCAAGGAGCTCATTACAAGGGTAAACCTCGTATTGAGGCTGATCCAGTGCCTGCTAAAGACAGGAAGAACATACCCACTTAGTGTCTATGAGTCCTGAATGAGGGTTTTCCTTTCCACATAAGAGGTAAATGAACTCTTTCCTTCAAAATCCACCACTGTTCCTCATCCAGTGGCAGGGGGAGGATAAAGTCAAATGGATACTGGTTTTCTGTTTTATATAAAGCATCACCTGACCCTGTTTAGCATGAGCTGATATGGTGGTAAAAGCATCAGGTGATTTGCAAAACTCTCACGAGTGCTGCGCTTGTGCAGCTGCACCAAGAGGAGCCACAGAAGGAAGATATGGAGATGGGTTCCAATGATCAGACAACATGAAGGATGCAAAATTTGATATGTCCTTATGAAAAGGCATGTCCCCAGAGGAAAAGCAGAAGCCTTAGGTATAAAATACCAATGTTTGTATGAGTGTAAACAGCGAGAAGGGGATCAGAGACTCCACATACAATGCTTCTTTATCTTCTTGCAGAGGCTTCCATCATCACCATATCTGACTTCCTCTGTATTTTCTCTTGGGTACTTTTTGGCACTATATTCTGCCTAGTTTCGAATTAAGCAATGATTCTTTTGCCTTTTATTTTGGGACTATTTCACAATTACTCCTAGCCAGCTTTTTCAAACCAGAAGTTCACATGTCAGGAAAATGACATAATTGTTTTTCTTTACAGTTTTCATGACATGTTCAAAATTTCAGTAGAAAAAGGTCTGTGTTTTTCATTTATTCAAACAATAATTTTATTAATTATTTATTAAACAATTATTGTCTAAAGACCCCAAAAAGTGTTGAAATTCTTAAACTTATTCCTTATTTACTGTGCAGCACAACCTTCAAAATTTAATCTTATTTTGATGACAAAGGCAGCCATTTACCAGCTTCACATCTGCCAATAAAGCACCAAGATCAGGTAACTCCAGTGAGTAATAACTGAAGTTTCATGCCTGGAAAGCTTTTGATGGAATTCAGCCTTAATTTTAAATTTCAATATCGTGTTCTACTTGTGTGCTTTCTGCAATCCAAAATTACTTCTTTCTTTAGCATTTGCATGACTTGCAGACACAAACATCATGCGCAGATAACTTTATCAATAATATCAGTCATGCTTAGCTGCAGTTTCCTAAAGAGATTCTTTAAAAAAAATCCCAAACCTTCCTTTGTACAACTTATTTTCTCCTTCATAAGTAAATAATGTCTATTTGGAAAAAACACACCATTCAGTAGAGCTTTCTATTGAAATGACACAAAAAAAATTATTATACTATTAATTTTCAGAAAGTTCCTCTCAAACAGTTGCAATGTAACTTCTTTAATTTAGTAGACTTACTTTTAGTAAGGTGATAAAATTCACCACTTCATTTCACAGCTTCATTGGGGCCATAAAAACAGTGTTTCTTTCCCCAACACTCATTCAGAAATAGAATGGAAATACTTTACTTGCTTATTTTGAAGATAAATATATGTTTGTGTTTCAGGAGCTGATGTCAGACAAGAATCTCTGCCAAAACGCTCATCCCCTTTGTTAAAATGTTCCTCACTGATGTGCTAGAAAAGTGTCCAGAAATGAAAAAATCATTCTCCCAGAGTTGCAAGTCTCATTGGTATTTGAGTACAGTACAGTACTCACATAACAGGAAGCTTAATGTTCACAGTTGAGAGGATATTTCATGCTTTGCAGGGAGTGCTTGCTCACTGCTGAAATACGGTTCTCTCTAGTGGGTGCCCTCAGACCGGTAGATTACACATTACAAGTCATGTAGGGAACACACTGCCACAAAACACCATTGGTCAAAAATAGATCTGTCTCTGATATGACTAATAAGGATATTCTTAATGTACATTAGGAAGGAATTAAAATGAGCGTTGATTCCCATGCCTCAGAAAATCAGCCCAGTATAAATCAGTGAGGTCAGGAAAGGAAAATCTTCCTCCAGTAAACAGACAGCTATGAGCACTTCTTTCAACCTTTGCCTATACTGGCTATTGTTAGAAGTAAAGCAGAGAGGAAAACAATTGGTCTAAGTGAGGTTCATTTTGAAGAACATTAAAGACAAGAATCAGAAATTAATGGAACAATGGAATACTCATTAGTCCCAATATGATATCATGTCATATTTTGTCATCCAAATAATTTTAGATTAACTTGAATTTTTAGTCAGAAGGACCAATATGACAGATTTAGCCCAGGCTCAAGATGACCACTTAATTATGACAAGGACAATATTACTTAAAACAGAGGACATGGGGAACTGTAGCATATAGGGAGTCAGTGGTGTTTCAGTGATCATCTAGGAAACAGTATAATTTAAGGTTTGCACAAATGATGTCTAAAAGAAGTAGATAGAAGCATGCACATTGAAATTGTATGACTTTATCAAATCACCATGAAACAGGGATAGCATGTAGGAAAAACTGAGGATGGAGTAACAGAAGTGGAGCAGAAGTTAGTAAAGCAAAGTCATGTACTTGAGGATTAGTAAGAATTTCTTTGATACAGTAGGAACTGAACTAAAAATGACAAAGAAGGGAAAACACCAAGTATGCTATTTATTCATAAACTGACATATAATCACATGTGAAAGTGTCATGAAAAAGAACAGCATAATTCTGGGATATAGCAGGCAAGGTATATTCCAGTCAAATGTGAGAAGTACTGTGAGTATTCCACAGGACACTGGAAAACTTTCCAGACACTGCCTATAATTGCACTTAATTACATTAAAAAATTTAAAATAATTACAATCAAACCCAAAATTTAAACTGTAACCAGCGCAGAGAACTGCAGCTAAGGTGAATAGGGAAGGGAAGACAGTAGTTTACTAGAGGAGACTAATAGAGCTTGGCTTCTTTAGCTCAGCAAAGCAAAGGCTGAGACACGAGATAATTGCTTTCTATGTGGGGTCAGGAAGCAAACTGAGAGAAGAAAACACTATTTCAACTTAAAGTTGGCACAGGAACAAATGGGCATAAAATAGCTATTGAAATCATGCTTGTGGGTCCCTTCCAACTCAGCATATCCTGTGATTCTGTGATCTAGCCTGGAAGTCCTAAGAGGGATGCAAGTTGTTGGAAGAGCTAGTCATGGAGCAGCTTTCCAGAAGACGTTCTTGGCTTTTGCTCCAAGTTAGCTTTAGATTAACATCTGTTCAGACTGATGAAGGTTGCGTGCAGTTGGTCCTATGACAGAAGCAAAGTGTTCACATCAGCCCTGTTACTGATTAGTGACAGCAACAATGCTAGAGCAGACTTACCGAAGGAGGGCCTCGCTCCATCGCTAACATTCACAGAGAGGCGGATGATGTCAGGAGATACAAATCGTTAAATTGTTACACACTAAACAGATACCATCAGTTTACCTGCTGTGGGCTTGCATGCTGGGACAGATTATGGTGCTGTTGTGCCAGAACGGAGAATTCTCACAATCTTTACTTTTCTTTACAGATGTTTGTGAGGCTTTAAATGTGACGGTGTCTCCTGGACCAACAGTGCAATACTTCGAGGGAGATAATGCTACCCTTTTCTGCCACATTTCTCAAAAGAGAAAGACAGACAATTTGCTGGCTGTGCGCTGGGTCTTCGCTGCATCACCTACCCAGGAGCATTTGATGATCAAAATGACAAAGTTTGGGTCTGTCCAGTATTATGGAAATTATACTCACCATTTCCACAAGCAAAGACTTCATCTTCTTGAAGAGAAACATGGAACTACGTACAAATTTCTTATTTTAAGCCTGCAGCAAACAGATCAAGGACGCTATATATGCAAAGTCCAGGAAATTGGCAAACACAGGAATAAGTGGACAGCATGGTCAAATGGCACAGCAGCTACTGAAATAAGAGGTGAGAGACTACTGATTTCAAGTCTATAATTTTTTCTTGTCCTGTGATCCCTTTTTTGGTCTTCCAGGTTCATCCATAAGACATTTGGACTTAGGTTATTTTTAAGAGTAAGCTGTGGATATGAGAAGAAAACGTAATACTCAACTTCTTTACTTATGCATTATAATTTAAACATTATTCGGCCCATAATAAAATGTAAAACAGTGAGAAGGTTGGTAGGTTTATAGAAGATAATCTATTTCCATTGTCTTTTATCAGAATAGCAGTAATGAAAACTCCTTTCCATTCAGCTACAGGTCTGTGGTGGGTTTACCTTGGCTGGATACCAGGTGCCATTAACTCCATCCCAGCCAGATGCAATACAAAATCTCTACAGCTTTGCTATTGGGAATAAGCAAATGTCATTGTTATTTAAATACAAAGATAGAGAAACAGGAGAGAAATTAACATATTTTCTGAAGAATATGCAGTGGGTCTGTCAGAAATAGAAACATTATATTTTGGATCTATGTTTCGCCTCTCTCTTGGTGTTTCCCTTGCTTTTAGTTCTAGTCTAGCAGCAGTTTGTGAGCAGCACTTCTAGTGTCACTTCTGTACTACTGTTTATACCACTTGGAGCCAGAAAGCAGAGCTAGAAAAGCAGTGGCCAACCTACTGGTATTGAACTTTGGATAAAAAAAGCCATGAGTGACAGATGTGAACCAAGCTGAAAATGAGCCATCTCTTTTGGATGGGTCAGCTCAAATCTTATGCCACCACATCCACACTTTCAGATATGGGTGAAACTGGATATAGAGAATAGACTCCATGCCATTAGTGTTAGCTGGCAAACTAGCTCTCATTTGTGGCTTTATAAACAGAAAAGTTGATTTCCCACAGAGCCAACTCTAAAGATAATGCCACAAAGCAGTAAATGGTGTTTTCTCGTTCACTGAATGATGGAAGTTCTTAAATGCCTATAGTGAAATATACAGATTTGTCAGGAGTACTTGGAAAGGAATAGCATGTTCCAAGTAAGTGGCAGCAGAAGTAAAAAACCAATATAAAATATTGTTAATCACCTCACAAAAAGTTACCCTGCATCTTTCATAGCTTCTCAGGCCATTGATAATTGTAACACAGAAACTTCTCATTGCTCTTCATAGCTAAAGTGTGGAGTTCAGATCAATTTAGTTATTGCAAGGGAGGAAATGGTAACTTTTCCATCCAGTCCTTAAATAATGTTTTCCCCTTGATTTCTAGTAGAAGTTATTAATATCTAATCAGGGCAGGGATTTCAGACTCATGACTTAATCTTTTTCACACTGTCTGCTCAGCTGTGTTCTCTCTGCTTCAAATGTGACCCAAAGCAGAGCAGGAAACCTGAGACAAGGGAGAAGGCTGGCCAACCTGTAGACTAAACACACTGACAGTACACCCTGTGGGGATCTGAGGCAAACACCACAACCACCCTGGCCCACCGAAAGGGCATTTATTCTAATTCTAAATCCAGATTAAAGATACCAAAAAATGTCAGTAAAATGACATATCTTTAAATGCCACAGCAACTGTTTTACTGCTTAAAGCCACTTTACTGGAAACAAAGGACTGCCTTCAGTGGCGTTCTGCTAATGCACCATGAGTGCACAGAACTCGCTACATTTGGGAGGGAAGGCAACTCTTTTCCGAGTAGCGGTAAAGTTTCCAGTTTTCCCAACGGTAGCACTTGGGCTTTTCAAGGACATTTTATTCCAAACACATTTTGTATTTTGTATTATGATCAGTTATACTTTTTATTGCAGAGATTTACTTATCTTACAGCTAGATCCAGGATGCAACAAAAGGAGCAATGCAAATTGCCTGAAGCATTCGGATACTTGAATTGTACTGCTTGTGCTTTATCAAATCAGGTAACAGTGTTACAACACATCACAGTTGCTGTGTTGTCTAACGTTTTGTTCCAGTTAATGTGCCTGCAGTTATGCCTAAATTCAAAATAGTATCTTTATGCTAAGGCACCAGGCAAATTTCTCAAAACTTTGCACATTGAGTGGTGACAGAAATAGCATAGTCCCTTTTTTTTTTTTGTTTAGTTCGCACAGGAAGAGCAGGTCGCTGTGCAAGACAGAAATTTTCAGAGACAAAAGAAAAAGGTCATTCTGCTTCTTCAAAATGTAACTTGCTCTGAAAGCAAACAGTTGGCTGGATTTGTTGTATCTACTGGTATGAATTTATTGAGATTTTGTTATTTACTAGCATGTTTTCAGGTGTAAATTTGTGTAGGCCATTAAGAATTTGCAAATATATTTTGTTGCAACACATAAATTTATATACAAATACACATATTGGCGTTGCGGAAAAACAACTGAGTTACAGGCTACAGTTACTTAATGTCTAATAATGCCACTTAAAAGTTTAGCTATATATCTGGCTTCTACTAAGGGACAGAAAACATTTCTTCAGAAAAGAAACCACATTGATGGAGAGGAGTCCTTACAGTCTCTCAGTTTCCTTCACTTAGGTCAACTATAGCAACTTTGTAGTGTTTTCAGAAGGTCCAGATGAAATTTGAACTGCTGCAGTTTGCCCCTTTAGATGTAGTGAATACAAGACACCAAATAGGATTTATCAAAAGGCTACTGTTAAATCTTGTTAGTAAAACCAAGAGAAATCCATGTGCTGATGTTGCCAAGAAGTGTCTCCTACTTCAGCCATGCAATGTCTCTCTCCTCTCTAAGCTAAATGTGAACCTTTCTCCCTTCCTCATCTTCTTATCAAAAGCATCTTCTTTCCTGTGCTTCTGTGGTCAATGTTAGCATAAAACCAAGTTAGTGGTCTTCAATATAGTAGAGAATACACCAGAAAACAATTTGTTTGAGACCAAAAAAACCCCCCAAACCCCGCCAAAAACAGGAGACATCAAAAAAGTGTTCTCTACTCCCTATCAGAAAACTCAAAATAGTCAGTAATCTTCTCAGAACAATATGCAGCACCTCCAAACCATCACTTACAGTCATGTAATCCCTCATGGCACTGCACATCTCTTAGGAAGAGCAGTATATGTTCCAAATGGTTTACAACCCAAGAGAAGAGACTTCTTTTCTTGGGACAAATATAGAAAATTAAGCAGTCCAACTATAATCTTGTTGGCACGGACAACAAAAACAAGTAGAGATGATCACAAAAACTGTCTTGTTGAGAAGTTTATGTGTCAGAACTTCTTAATTTCCCACAGAAGAAAGTCTGAGTTCTATTAAATATTAGTTGCATGTGGCATTTTCTAACAGTGAAGCTGTTGCAAGATATGGGAATGCAAGATTATTTTTTCCCCAAAATGAGTAAGACTCCTTTCTTTCCAGGGAAGTTATTCTGAAATACTTGCCAAAAATCTACACATGATACTTTCATGTAACAAATTAGTAGATTTGTTAAAATATTCAGGACGAGCTTCCCATTACAACTGAACAGAAGGTTTGATCAGTCCTAAAAAGTCTGTAACCACTGAGTTAGTCCCACACCTCACATCCCTGCAGGGCACTTCTTAATGAATTCACTTTCCAGTAAGATAGTTTTTCTGTGATGATTTGCCACATGAAACTCTCTTGGGAGGTTCGGACTTCACTGGCAACTTAGAGGACATCACCAGAATCCTATCCTATCACAGTGATTGCTAGCAGAAGAAAAATCATGGTTTAACATAAGTGACATCATCTAATCTGATGTCATAAAAAATACCAGCATGCATAAACAATTTGGGAGAGGGTAGCAGAGAGGGTTTTGAACAGTGATCCAACAGTCAGAGCATTTGGGTTCTAATGCTAGGCTGTATGGCTGTTATGATACTGACAGTATCCATCCTCTCTCTGAAAGAGAGAGGACAATTCTGTGCAAACTTGGCAGCTATTTTCCCCTTAATTGGGTTAGGACATAGTCATTCAGTCAGCCCTTTTTCTACACTATAAAGGTGAGCTGGTACAACTTGTGGGCATCCAGCCTTTCCTCTCAGGAAAAGACTCCAACCCATAGCCAGGGGAATAACGCTGGTTGAGAACTCGAGCTGTTCTGCGTTCCACGGTCAATGACCATGGATACAGCAGTGACAGAGCAGTTTACATTAGTTAAGGTGTTCAGCCTGGTCTGTTCCTGCATCCAAGCCAAGGACACTGGGGGTATTAAAGCTCAGGTGAGTGACTTCTGAAGTGTTTGGACGTATTTCAGAAAGTCCATGTGTGCATGGGTGGGTTGTTTTCAGATAGGCAGGTGTCATATCCATGTATCTATAAAAGGCACAGAACAGAAGCCAGCCTTTGAGGAAAGTAAGAAGCAAAAGAACTCATGAGCAGTGCTTTCACTTTGGGTCTCTCAGTATGTTATTTGGATGCTGTTGTAGGAATTGCAGGGCAGTTCAACCTGCTAAGGGACATCCAAAAGAACTTTGGAAGGAAGGCAAGTTGAGCAAGATGGGGGCTTATAGAGGCAGTCCTGAAGCTGGGAAACGCCATCACAGAATCATATAAGGGGTTTTGTTGGAAGAGACCACAGTGGGCCATCTGGCCAACCTCACTTCTCAAGCAGGGTCATCCTAGAGCACAGGGCACAGGATTGTGTTCAGCCAGTTCTTTAATATCTCCTATGAGGGAGACTCCACAACCTTTCTGGCAATCTGTTTCAGTATGTGGTCACCTCCACAGTAAAGAAGTTCTTCCTCATATTCAGGTGGAACTTCCTGTGCATCAGTTTCAGCCCATTGCTTCTTGTCCTAGTGCTTGGCACCACCAAGAAGAGCCTGGCTCCATTCCCTTAGCACCCTCCCTTCAAATACGTACAGACATTGATAAGATTCCTTCTCAGTTGTCTCTTCTTGAGGCTTAACAGATCCAGCTCTCTCAGTCTTTCCTCATCTTTGCTACCCTCCACTGGACCCGCTTCATGAGCTCCATGTGTCTCTTGTAGTGAGGAGCCCAGAACTGAACACAGCACTGTACTGGTGCATGGGGTTATTCTTTCCCAGGTGCAGAACCCTGCATTTGCCTTTGTTGAATTTCAGATGGTCAAGGACCTGGCAAGGTCCTTCTGAAGGGCTGCACAGCACTCTGGGGTATCAGTCACTCCTCTCAGCTTTGTGTTGTCAGCATGTTGCAGAGTTTATTTCAGTGCCAAGCATTGCTAGAACAACTTCGCTGTTTTTTAAAAAGAGCTCTGCCTGATGTGGCTGGCTCCCAATCAGTTCTCAGGAAGTCTTCAGATCTGTGTCTTTCAGTAGTCACTGTTCTTCCCACTGTTTTTTTTAACTTAACTTCTAACACTTAGAAATACACTACAGTGTTAAGTCTTATTTTTAACTGTAGGAGAAAATAAATTCTCATTCTCTTGAGCATAACTTGTCTATCTCCTCTCTCAGAAGCAGCCTGGTTCAGAAACACAAACAACAACCCTAGAGGTATGAGTTCTGGGTAACAGAAACAAGAGTCAGAATAAAACCAGCTACATACAGCATTAAGGGTAACTTTTCCCCTGAGGTACTCAAAAACATCCCCACAAAGCCATTACAGACCTTATAAGCATATGGCCACCTTTTCCCAAGGCCTAGCTCTTCTAAAGCATGTTTCTGTTATCTTCTGGTTGTTTACTGCATTTAAGTTTCGATTGAAGAGCCACACATTGCATCTTGCCCAGAATAGGAGGACAACAGGGAGACAGTCTTAAGACATATGGCACTTATGGGGTGTGCCAAGCCATATGAGATTTGCTGGAAGATACTCTTATAACGCTGTTGTGTAACTGAAGTGTTTTGTTGAAAGGTCATTATCCTGGGAGATAAATCAAGATCTTGGTGCACTGAAGTCTAAGGCAGAATACATTTACTTCAAGGGGTCCAAACTTTTCATGCCGTACAATTTTTCAGTTCTTGTCATGTCTTTGGTTTTTTTCCAGTGATTTCATCAAAATCTTCTGATCATCCCATTTTCAAGAAAAACCATGAAGCTTGGAAGTTTTTTGAAGGTAAAGATTCATCTAACTGCTTCTGCTTCCATACACAATGTTAGTTTTGCCCGTTGCTACAGGACAACTGAAGTCACCCAAATCAGGACCAATTTTGCCAGTTCCTGTACAAACCCAGGCCTTGCCTAATAAACCATCCCACAAAGTACAAGGTTGACAAGAGAATGGAAGAGTCCAGCTTCAGTTTCTCATATATCTGTTATGGTAAATGGGAATTTCACAGAATATTCTGAGCTTGAAGGGACCCGCAAGGATCATCGAGTCCATCTCAAATGAATGGCCTGTAAGGGGGATTGAACCTACAGCCTTTGTGTTAGTAGCACCATGCTCTGGTGAGTTGAGCTCATCGCAGGGTCAACAACCTATGCCAGGCTAATCACACAGTGCAAATGCAGACCCTTATTCAGGAAGGTGTGGAGCATGTCTGCAGAGGTACCAAGCACTCTACACTCCTGCATGCCTTAGAAACTGCCTGGGAAACATCCTTTGCACTGCAAGAGCAGCTTGAAATTCCCTTAATTTTCAAGGCAAGCAGTATTTTCTGTTTAGATTAGTGGACAACTGTTCCATGAGAACATCCAGAATGTGCATACAGTTCGGACTCTGTCCTCCTCCTCCCCTCCTAGTCCGGAGCACTAGTGAAGTGCCAGCACAGCACTTCCAACGGCTGTGCTTCCTGCCAGGCAGGAATGCTCACTTACAGGATGGCCCTGATTCTGTGGGGAGCTTTACTTTTTAAACCATAATTTATAAACTATATTGTTGCACTGCGTAAGGGGAACGAAACACAGAAGTGCAGGTCAGGGGTCCAGTTCCAGCAATGCTATTTTCTACAAGAACACTTGACCTCTGAGGCTTAGTTTCCTCTTTGTGAAGCAGGAGAGAAGCCAATATTCCCCCCTAAGGACATTTCAAGACATTAATGGTTAGAGCATCCTTAAAGTACTGTATTTAGAGTTCTAGTAAAAGCAGAAATAAGTCATTAAAAGATTTCTTCTCCTTTTGAACAAAATACTCCATCTTGATCTGCCATGGTACAACTCCTGTCAGCTCCACTGGGAATGTGTTACAGCACCTGAATGAAAGCCATAAAGGGAGATTGAGGCTGTAGTTTGAAAAAGAAAAAAAAAAATCATACAAGCATTGCAAGTCAGTGCTGCCAGCAGAAAAAGCAATTGTAGATTTTCTTCCTTCTTCCCCAGCCACTCAGCACTCCCCCCACTGTCACTTTTCTTGTTTTATTGTTTGCGTGTTTGTTTTGTTTCTTTTTTTCTTTTGTTTAAAAAACAAAAGTTACAGCTGTTTGAACTGGGAAACAATCCAACTGAAGTCCTTTTGGGTTTTGGGTTGCCACTCAAAACAAAACAAACAACAAATGAAAACAAACAACCAAAACCCAAACAACCAAAAAAAGAAAAACCCAAAGCAGTCCTTTGCTCACTCCTAGAAGTCAGATCTCATAGGTGTAGTTACACCTGTTTGCATTTATAGACACTCCAACCGGATTTTAAACTGAGCAGGATACTGTAGGAAGGTTTCAAGATGGTTAAACTACTTGTGAAAAAAAACCCTATGTCTTTAGGGCCAAAGTCTATTTAGATCTTGTAGATGTAAAGTTTTTCTATTGTGTCATCATGAAGAATACAACTGCAACGCTGACTGTCATCTATGCTTGGTTTTCAGATCTGTATGTGTATGCAGTGTTTGTGTGTTCCATAGGAATCATCAGTGTCCTTCTTTTCACACTTGTCATTCTCTGTCAGTCACTTCTGAACAAGAGGAGATCCACAGGTGAGTGAGATGTAATTCTTGATGACTGCAAAGCCCTTATCAAAAAGGGGGACAGGGGAAGGGGAGAAGAGAATGCAGAAGAAGCAGGAAAAATAATTTCCTTGCTTTGATTCTAATTAAAAAAAAAAAAAAAAAGGTATGAAAAAAATTCTGCCAGCCAAACTGGAACAAAGGCATTTTCCTCCCTTTGAGTAGCTATTTCTCTTTAAATTTCCTTTGGACTTTTCAGTAATCTTTCCCCTTTGCACAAGCATAAGTTGAGGGGGTTTAGGACTTCCAAAAGTGCTGTATCATTAGGTTGCATTCTGATCAAAATCTAGCATTTTGTACAAGTCATGTTTCTGCAGAGATGTAGAGGGGTTTCCAAGCAGTCTTGCTCTGTTCTGTTTTATTCTGCCTTCCTAAGTAGCTGTCAGTATTCTTGGGAATATGAGGGGCTTTATTAGCACTCCCTCATTTCTAGCATTTTTTGAAACTAAAGCATTTCAACATCCAAATCTACCTTTTCTTTAAAGGTCAAGGATTACTGTTTCATTCTTCTCTTTCTCAGAGAGGTTTTCTCAGGGAGGCTACATCTGAATCAAAGCAGTCCTGTTGCAAACAAAAATGCTGTTTCAGATCTGTGGAGTAACCAATGAAGGCTCTTCTTTCATTTTTGGTTTAAATGTGGTTTATTTGGAGATCTCACACAAGCTGAAAGGATGAGATACCAGCATGCTTAGCAGTCACCATGTTAGAAGAGAGCATAAGGACCACCTCTGTACAGAAGGTTTCAGAAGGAGCTTGGTTAGTGATTTGTCCTGTTGATGACAGGAGAGAATCATGACTTTGGTGCCTCTGCAGCACTACACACATATCATGAAGGAACAAGTGACTCGGATATACAAGTGAGAAGACATGTAAATCAAAAATAGATGTATAGAGAAGCCTTTGTCTGACCACAAACACATTTCAGGCTGTGGCTCCATCTTCCTGGTAGTGCGTTTAGTAGAGTAATTGTTTCTAACTGAACCCAGCAACTCTGCTTGCCAAGAGGAAGGAGCAAGATCAGTGTTGTTCTTCCTACCCTGTTGTGATGACAAAGGTTTTGTGCCAAGGGAGTACCCACACTTAAGTATGTTGGTCGTGGTGAGTCACTCTGAAGCCACAAGCACCAGACTGATGCATCCCAATTTTTCATGAGCAGACCCAGTTCTTGGGTTAGAATTTGCTTCTGTTTTTGGCAGTTTACCCTGGTGTAAGCACACAAGCAGCTTGGAGAAAAGGCTGCTTTACATTGAACCAACACCAGTTAAATATAGAAATAATATCCAATATAGAATAAGCATACACCACAGAGAAAAAGTAATTTCTGCTGAGCTGCTAAAACCTTTCTTCGCTACCCTAGTACCTGAATAATTGTAGGTGTCACCAAATTTTTATTTAGATGTTGAATATTGTCCAGTAAATGCTGGCAGTATTAAACTTGAGGATTCAATGAAAATATTACAGAATAAAGTTTAGTAGACAGCCAGTCATATACAATGACAAGGTTTTCAGGACCACCTGATCAGAGTATTTTCCAGACCCACATTAATTGGCTCAGCATCCAGTCAAGCATCAGGGTATTAAAATTTCTGAAACAGCAGTGGAAGAAGTGCCAGTGGCGGGCATAGTCTCCATCATCCCCACATTGCGTTTTCTCATCACAGCCTCTGAGATATGAAAGCAAGCTCAGCCCTGAGCCTCAAATCACAGAGCAGCACTTCCCTGAGAAGTACAGTTTCCACGTAGCACATGGACATGGGGCACAGAGAGCCTCCTCCTCCCTTACAATTTGTCTACCACCTCCAGAAGCAACTTCCAGGGGTTACAGTCTGACTACAAGATACCCACCCTGTCAGCCAACAGCAGTGCTCTCTGATTCAGTCTGTTAGCACAATGCATTGTTCCTTAAAAAACATTATCTTACCTCCTCTCCAGTATTAGCACTCTGTACCTCCAATCCAGGCAGGGCCAGACAGGTCCAAGTATTCATGTGAAAAGAGCCTGCAGTGAAATCACGAAGTCCATCCTTCCCTGAGAAAAGGAGAAAACACTGCGCCAGCAAAGCAGTCCCCCCTCTGCATAACCCTAAGCCTCTCAGCAGGCTCCAGGCACAGCCTTCTTCCACCTGCAGTGAGATGGCTGCAACATCATCTTCCTCAGAGGTCCTAAAGGAGAAGCCTCACTCTGGTCTTCCCTTTGAGTCCATGTCAGGGGCCCAGGACAATCAAAGCTGTCTCCTTAGTTCACCTTGCTGGGCAAATTTCTCTGGGCTTCTCCCTGAACCTCTCCAGTTACCCCATCCCTGCCACAGAGATGCCAACAGCTTCCCTCCACTCTCCCACCACTCCACTTTCCCCTCCCCAGTTCCTCAGCCCAAACAGCACAAGGAGAATAATGTTCTCTGCCCCACCCACACAGAGGGGAGCAGAGGCAGACACCAAAGCACAGGGAGAAGAGGGAAGGAAAATTACCCACCCTCTACAAGAGCGCCCTGGCCTGATCTGGAACAAAACAGAACTCATACCTGAACTAAAACTGGAATTTGCCTTAGATGAGGATGGAGAGTGGTTGAATTGCCATATCTGGAGGCATTTAAAAAACATATAGATGTAGCACTTAGGGACATGGTTTAGTGGTGGACTTGACATTGTCAGGGTTAACAGATGAACTCAATGATCTTAGAGATCTTTTACGTCTAACATCATATTTAACCCAAATTTAACCGTAATTTAAACTCAAATGATTCTATGATCCCTCTAGAGTGTCTCTCTGTGAAATCTGAACAGATCTTAGCTCACCTCAGGGCTCTGGCATGAGAAGGATAACACTGAACCCAGTTTCTCACAGGAGCTCCCAGTTTGACTAGGCTGGCACTGCATCTGGGGTTGGCCCATAGCACGGGGAGCTATGGGATGCAGTGGGAAGCAGCAATGGTTGCAGCTGGCAGTCCCTCTGTGGTTCTGGTAGAAGCCTTTGCCCATTTGTTACAGAGTGATTGCCCTTCCTAGTTTCTGGTTCAAAGGATTGGAATATTTACTGCAGGGCAAAACAACATGTACCTAGAGATGCTCAAAACTGTGTCAATGCTGTACATGAGCATCCCCTTACTGCCGACCGGTCAGGCCTGCTGTTCTGTGCATTTAAAAAAGGCCTGACATGTAGATGAAACCACTGCCTTGCCTGGCTTAGACATGGTTCCTGTGTTAGCTCCTAGCTCCTAGTGCCCTCAGCTCCCCTATCCATAGGACCAAAACACACCTCCTAGGAGCTCCCTTGGAATGGGAGGATTTAGGTAAGACCAACTATGAAAACTTTCCCATAAAGAGGGGCATAGTCACGTGAGTGCACTGATGCCTGGTTTTCACAGCTCTTTAAAGAATAGAGAACAAGAAGGGAGAGAGATGTCTGTGTTCTATTCAACCTCACATCGTGATGCAAGGTGCACCCTCTTATCCTGAGAAATAAGTTGGCAGTAGGTCGACCAGAAGAGTGAGTCTGTCCTCTGAGGGAAGTATAGAAACCATGAAGCCACAAAAGAGCTTCTTAATAACCCTGGCTCCTAAAAGGCTGCAGCGGGGGCAGCTGTCCTTGCACAGAACTACTGACTCAAAGCAATACAAAGTAGAAGGATTTACACAGCTCACACACACAGCTGTCAGGGAAAGGACAGTGGCTGGACTGGACTTCTGATCTGCTCCCAAGACGCAATCCCTTTATGCCTGTGGCCACAGTCTAACTTACATTAGGAACAGCAGTGGCTCCTGTGGGTGAATGGTTTATTTCAGGCTTCCGGAAATAAATACAGGCACCACAAGGGAAATAAAAGTCTTCAAAGTAAAATTACTGGCCTGCTATGCTTTTCCTTAGCAAGCTGTCTTTTGGCTGGGCTGACCACTGGAATGTGTGTTGCCCAGAACTTCCACAGCAGATTTTGTTGTTGTTTGATACATTCCCCTCTCCCGAGCCTAGCTATTGTCTTTGAGTCAGACTACATTTTAATGCACAATATAATGTATGGTGATGATCAGTAGTTCTCCCAATCTAACAATCTGGCAACTCCACAATCTCAGCAACACAGGTCTATCTGCAGTGCCCATTTGTAACTCATAAACTGTGTTGGTGTGAAGCCACATTTTCTTTCTTTTTTTCTTTTCTTTAACAGTGAAGCATTACCTGGTGAAATGCCCCCAGAACAGGTAGGAGATTATACATCTCTTTACTATAACACAAGGCACCAGTTCTGGTTTTGTTTTGCTAAGTATGCTGAAGAAGATGAGTAGTGTTTTCCAAAATGTTTACAGAAAGATCAAGAGTCCCAGGTCTATGACTCATGAATGTGCCTGCTGTGCACCTGGGCTAGCTGTACGTCCTGAAGGTGCTTCAGTGACAAGCCTTGCTTACTGAAGAATCCTGCTTTCATCCTCTGTGGCTTTCTAGGGCTTCCCAACAACTCAGCAGATGGTAATGACTCACATCATCCACGTACATAGAACAAATCCCAATGTTACCCAGTGATTTCCACACCCAGGAACAGGGAGTGTGGCTCAAAAGCAGATTTTCAAGGCCCACAGTCTATTCCCTGATGAAGACTCTAAGTGATGGGAAAAATGCTATTTCTGCTTCAGTCATTAATCACTGTCCCTTTAAATACCACTGGTCGCCAAAAGTTTTTGATGGTGTGGTGCTATAAAACTGGTTTCTATTGCATGATTTTCCTGAGATATATATTGTGCTGGAACTGCAGTAAAAAAATATTACAAGTATTTTACAAACAAAAAAGATGAAAGAGGGATGCCTCGTAACAACACAGAAACACAGCTGTTTCTCAGTTTTCAGTGACATAAACCATGTGTTTCTAGCCTTGTAGTTTAAATCCAGTACATCTTGGTATCGCACACTCTTTCTCATAGTATCATTAGATACTACAGGATTCAATGCCAAGTACAGCACACACTAGATCCTCCAACAGTGTGATTTTTAGTGCATTCTCGTGGGATAATCACTGAATTCAATCTAACCAACACTCAGATGGAAGTGAAGTCATAACAAAGCAGCACAGAGTTCAGGAGAGGCCAGTACAAACTGAAACTTTTATGTTATTCATGGAAAGATCTTTGTTCTGTGACCCTGACCAGCCATTGCACCACACCAAAAATTTACAGAGACAGCTCAGCAGTTTCTATTTTTCCCTGGATGTTTTCTCTTTTCCCCTTCTATTGGCTGCTGGAACAAAGTTGGAGTTATAAGAACAAACAAACAGAAAAAGAATGGGGACAGGGAAGAAATCAGAGTAGATTGGTGGAGAACACAAAAAGAGAAGAAAACTGAGACCCAACTGAAAAAATAGAGCATGGCAGTCAGATAAAAAGACTTGTACTACAAAATCTGCCACTATGGGAATAGATGATGTGGCAGTGATACTGCAAACACTGAACTTAGGAGGCTAAATAGCAGAGAGAAAACAAGCCAGTGTGATTTCTTCACTGTAAAACAGAATGTCCAGAAGTGAAAGAAATGCATGACTCTATATGGATAGAAACACAGTTTCATGGGTTTCAGTGTGACAAGATATGCTAATTAAATCCTTGATCACACAAACGCATGGCTAAAGTGCATTGACTTCAGGGCTTTAAAATTAAATAGCAGGGAAAATGTTACCAGTATCATTATTTTTGTTATGTTTCACACATGGTACCTTTTATTTTCCACCTGCTCCTCAAAACACAAACCATTCATTCCTTTGAACTC
Source organism: Scytalopus superciliaris (assembly GCA_013400415.1). NCBI lineage: Eukaryota > Metazoa > Chordata > Aves > Passeriformes > Rhinocryptidae > Scytalopus > Scytalopus superciliaris. Next base: position 3,451,213 of record VXBX01009921.1, read on the forward strand.
ATTGCTCTTCACCTGCACATTTCTCATCTTGAAACTTATTCCAACACATTTAGACCCAAAACCAAGGGTCTAAATACCCATTAGGCCAAACTGATTAACTAATTTGCATGAGATTCTTGCCATTTAAAATTACTATGCTGTGCAAAATTCAGCCTTGATTAGAGAGGCTCAGCTCAAACTCCCTTAGTGATATTTCAAACACAGAGCAGAATCCAGTTTCAAAATTACATTAATAGTCTGGTGGCTAAGAAATGTCTGTACTCCCACTGCAGTAATACCTAAGCACCTTAAAATATTTTATGTCTTGACATCAGAATAGTGTTTTTACTTTTAATTGGAATCTGAAGCACAACAGGCTAAGTGATTTGTCCCAGGTCTCACAAAATGGCCGTGGTAGAAAAGAAAATTAAATCCAGATTTCCTGAGTAGAACAAAGCAAATGTTAGGGTTTGGTTTGCTACTTGACCAACAACAAATTAAGGGGAAAAAATGAGTTAACCAAAACCCATTTCTTCACCACATTTTAAAAATAACTATCTAAATAAAAAAGTACAGTTATTTTTGGTTTTCCAAACCACCTAATTCCATTTTCTGGTGTTTTTTTGTTTCTTTAAATACCCTTCTTACTATTATTTTCCTTGTTATTGGATCATTTTGTCAGTTTTCAAATCCAGAAACCACCAGGAGGTGTAGTGTTTAAAACAGGATTTTTTTTTCCCCTGTGCTTTGTATTTGTTTTAGCCTGAACTCTATAGTTCTTCAGTGACTGCTCTTGTGGAGCAAATAATTTATAATTTGAGGTGAATTAAGTGCTCACCTCAGAAAGCTGTCCATCTCAACACCTTGGTTCCATGGTGCCAGCCTAACACCATAGGAGCAAATTCCACCAGACTGAGCCAGAACCAAGTACCCAGTCCATCCCTGGGACCTTTCCACACAGCTCCTCTGTCTGTAAAATATCTAAGCTGCTTCCAATTAATTCAAGTGAATTTTTTTGTCATTCCCCTACAGACTTCTGACACAAGGAAATGACTGACTTAGATGACAACAGGAAAAGTTCCAAATCCTAGACTCTAATAAGGATAGTATAGCCAAAATTCTAGTAGTTTCCCAGCTCTTGAAACAGCCATGACCTCCAGGGAAACTTGCTGACCTGGTTCCAAGATTATTAGACACCTTTCACAGGTTATTCCCTCAAACTCCTGTATTTTTATTGCTCTCTAAAAACTCATTAGATCCTTCAAAAAATGCACAACGTGACACTGTTGAAATAGAAGCCAGGAGGCTGGAGGAGGAGCTGGAGATAAAAAACTAACTTTCCTTTTAGACATAGAACAAGACAAGCTAACAAAGAGGCAGTGTTTCAGAGCCAAGGAGTCTTTTCTGAGCCTCCTTGTTTGGTTTGAGGAGCTCAGTTCTAAGACAGCAAGTATAGTTATTGTATCTCCCAGAATTAGTTAACCCTGTATGGCCCTGGCCTTTGAAAGAAATGTGTGTCACAAATAAATTTCACTTTTTCAGTGGCAAAGCAGGAATAATAACTAATGCAATGAACTGACACTAAACCTTTTCATATATTGTGCTTAAAGTAGCTGTATCAGAACAATAGTATCTTTAAGCTACACAGTACCCTTAATGACCTTGGATTATTAAACTCCAAAACATTTTAAAAAATCATTCTCATCCCCTTTTTGGTATTTTTCTCTTTGCAGTTTGCTGTTTGGGCAAAGGAGCCAGGCAGGACAGTTTCATTTCTTGCTGGTTTTAAACCATTTCATGTCTTGATTTTAATATAAAAACAAATGATTGTTGTGGGGTAAGTTCATAATAGTGCAGTCAGACTTTGAAATTGTTTTGATGAAATCCTCAGTTTACATAACTGGTGTGATTTATTTATAAATTCTTAACATATTTTACTTTTTAAATACTTTCTAAAATGTTTGACAGCAAACCTATGTTTTTCACTGAGTACATGAAACAGAACTCAAGAAAATCAGCAAACCAGGGTATTTTTGTAATCTATGCAAGTGTAAGTCCAGAGTGATTTCACCAATGGAAGTGACATTGATTTGGATTTACAACTGTGTAACATGGTAATATCTGTTATTTTGTTGTTCTTGTGTGGGCAATAGCTGAGACATCTTAACTTTCAGTAAGTCTTTAGCCCAGTTTGAATGTTTTATTCTATTAGTATAAAGAAAATTATGCAAAAGAACCTGGAGAGGAGAAGCAGCTTGGGACAAATGATTTAAAATTCAGTGAAATCAGTGTTGTCAGTGTTACGACCATGGAGACCCTGGTTGGATCCCATTGTGTAGTAGAACTCACCAGCACAGAACAGAAAGCTCTCCATAACCATATTGCCTGAATCTTTCCCCGGGTGAGCCCAAGCTCAAATGCAGCTGAGCAACAACTGCTCACCAAGTCACCTCCATCACCGTAGTCATCATAACTAACTGGTTTAACTCTCCTCCCACCCTAGCTGTAGGTTAAGATTTCTTCCATTATCAATAAAGCCCATACAATTTTATTTCCCTTTAGCTGCAAGCCCCTGCACAGTCAGTTTCCACAGCTCAGCTGACACAAGGTGACAATCACTGCAACCTGACTGCATAGCCAAGCCCTAAATATTCAAAGCAGGATTTATTACCTCAGGCTTTGGGAGATGATAAGGGTGAAAAATCCAGTACTAGAGGATGTTAACCTGTAATAGTCCAAACACAGCAGCTGTCTTGGATAGGAATCTGTTTCGAATATAACTTGTACTCTTCTCTCATAGCTACTAGTGCTTTTTCAGCCTAGATATATTAGAGAATGCCCAAGTTAGAGATTGGGGCAGTTCCTTCATTTTATATTCCCTGAGCACACTGGCTCCCTTGAAGAAGCTAGTTTTTGCAAATGTGGGTTTGTGAGCTGCCTGAGGACATGTTACATGCTCTCCTGGCCTGCTGGCCTCTCAGCCAGTCTTAGCCCAGAATCTGAATCGAAGATTTTGCTTTGCTGTACACTTTCCATGAGAGCTTATGCAAGTCACCTAATCTGTCTGTGCCTCTAGCCCTTGAGGGCAGGAGGATCGAAGTTCATCCTTGGTGCAACAGTGGTGTCACACATGGTTTTAAGGAATAGGTGCTGTGAAATGAATCTTGTTTAAACCTGACAGTTTGTATTTTCTGTGCCAGGATGAATCAGACTCTTTGAGTTTCTCAGCCATACTTACTGTATAGTTGAAAAAATATAAGACCCAGGGCATCTCCAACCCTCATAAGAGGTTTTTCATTATCTCCCAGATCACAATCCAGGTTATTGGGCAGGGACTCTCAAAAGTGGAAGGTGGTGTGTTTGCATGAACTCACTGGGACAATCTGTCTTTCCCTCCATTGCCTTCATTTTCCCCTCACTTATGGTCCTGTGCTTTGCAGCTCCGGGGAGACAGTGACCAGTGTGACAAGCCTGTCTCCTCTACAGCCTAAGAAGCTAAAGAAAAAGAAAGAGAAAGAGAAACTGGAGCAGCTTCCAGCCATACCAGCAAAAGGTATGAAAACAGAGATACAGGGGTATTTCAAGTTCTGGACACAACCATAGAGGGACAGGAGAGTGTGAGATGTCAGGACCCCTGCACTCTGACACTGACTTGGTCTCTGAGGTGACCTGTGCTTGCTCCCATCAGTGAAAAGACCTGGGCCTGCTGCTGGGACCAGGCTCTCACCTCCCTGCAGCTTTAGCCATTGGGACAAGCTACTCACTGAGTCCAGGCAAGAGGTCTCAGCTCCCACTAACCACAGGGGAGAGAGAAATATCTGTAGCAACATTCACACTGCTCAAAGAGAAGATTAAAGTTAAGCAAATTGAAATTGTGTGTTAGGGGTGTTCTGAGGGAAGGCAGCACATTGCACTCTTAAAATTGCAGGTGCATTTGGGAAGTCAAGCAAGCTGGGCTGATAAAGACCAGCCCCTTGAGGACCTTACTTTCAAAGAGGATTTGTGACTCTGGGGCCAGACTCACAAACTCTTGGATGCACTTTCTGAGCACCACTGCCAGTGTTAAGCCAGTGGGAGAGAGGAGGGAAAGGAACTGATCGTTTTCTGTGGGTTAAATTACAAGTGATCAGTTCTCAAGGGGTGTATTTGCTCTAGCATTTGCACACAAACAGAATATCTTGCATATGAAATTCTTTAATCTTACAAATTTTTCTAATTCATGACCATTATGCTTCATTGCAAAACACGTTACCTGAAATACGATTAATCTCTGATATAAATACATGTATTTGCTCCTAATTTGCTATTAATCTGTAATTTATAAATTGCTAATACATATACTAAAACAGTGAATGATAATAATATGAAATGATCCCTTCATATTTATTTTCATAGCTCCAATTGCCAATAATTTCCCTAAGCCCAAGCTCTTGAAACCTCAAAGAAAATTGATCCTGGTAAGTAATTTTCTATGACATAACTTTTTGCATATTCTTATCTCTCAATACAAATGCTGTAATGTTGCCACAACTCCAGATTCAGAAACTATAAATTGGCTTAAAAATCATACAGGTATTTTTTTTTTTTTTTTTTTAAAGAAATGAATTTTCAAGTGATGAATTATCTTGGCTCTTTTCATTTTGAGCATTGTGTTATGCTGGATTATGTTTTCCAGCTTTCTAGCAGTTGTCCTGTCTACAAATTTAGCCTGTTCTTAAATGAAACCTCCTATTGATTCTCGCATGTTTCTGGCAGCTGCTGCTTTGGAAAAAAAGTACCAGTTCCTCATAGAATCATAGCTGTAGTGGTCACACTAGTTTTGAGACTTTTCAAGTCAGAAATGGGGAGTCTGATTCTGTGCTACACTGGTGTAAATCAGGAATAACTTGGATTTATAAAGCTCATACTAAGGAAAAAAACCCTCATATGACAATTTCTCTTGGATATAAGTTTCTGTTTGAAAAATACCTCTGTAGATACATGCCAGACAAATCAGATAGATGGTGAGAAGTTTCTCTGCTTTTGTAACAAAGCAGTACCTGGACAAGACATCCAGCAGTAATAGAGGGACTCAATTTTACACCAACTAACTTCAGCTCCCTATATGGTCAGTAGAAAGAGAGATGAGTTAGAGTAGGAGACTGATGTTCCCAGTAGTTCAGGCTACTGCTCTCAGTTGCCTTTTGGGAATCTTTTTTCCCTTCTTTGGTAATAGAGAGGGCCCAGGGAGACTAACTCTAACTTAGGTGAAGGTGAGTGCCTAAAATTAGGCCACTAGAATAACTCAAATGCCATGTGATGGTTTTACTTTCAGGTGAGGGTTAGAATTGGGAACCTTCCCATCAGCTATCAGTAAATAACCTCTACCCTTTTAAGCATGGTCAGAGTACAACCCTGGATACCTGGGAATAATGCCAGGTAACTTCAGAACAGCTCAGTTAATATCCTAGGAAATCCTTCTGCTTGGGTATGGAGCTCATCTCTCCTCTGCTGATCCTGCAGGGATTGCCTCTTGACCAGACTGCTCATACAGGTCAGGTTTCAGTGGAGAGTGTTAAAAGTCTATGACAAAAGCCTTATGTCCAGGTAGGTGATTGTGGCAGGCCAAAACTATGCTAAGAGGACAAAGACACAGACAGCAGCACTTGGCACCAGGGGTGACAGCCACCCTTTGCTGTGCACACTGAATTGGTCCCCTGTGCCCAGGCACATCAGTTAGTCTTCATCTACCTTAGGAAAAGCTCTCACCAGTTAAAGCACTCATACTCTTCCTGCAGGTCAATAAAGCACATCAACACATGCTGCCCTTGAAGTAAATCTGTTTCCAGATGCTTTTTCTTTCTGGAGTAATTCCAAGGATAGGCTTCAAATAGCTGTTAGCTCTTCTCTTCCTGCTATGCAGCTCCAGTCAAGGTTCAAACACTTTGGAGGTGAGCAGGAATAAAGCCTTTCCAAACAGTGAAGTCAGCTTTGTCTTCCCTAGCATGACTGAGGATCCACACACCGCATGCACACAGCAGACTTTATTTTAATGCCTTGCTGTTGGACTTGAGTCTGGCAGCTGTTTCCATCTGTTGCTCTTTTTCCTTTAATTTTTCACCTCAGAGTGCACCTGGAAAGCATAGTAGCCCTCAGAACACGTGTCTGTGGACATGAGTTTGTTTTAAGTAATGAAGTTACCCAACAAACATAAACTTACCTAGCAATAAAGTGCAATAAAGGACAAAGTAAACTCAACCCAAGTCGGTCAGAAGTTGAGCAGTACACTCCCCAGAGCAGTTACCCATTTCTTTACCTCTTGCCTCCCTTTACTAAACAGTTGTCTATGTTTTGGTATTCTCAGGGGAAAAAAAGAAAGAAAGAAAAGAAAAAAAAATTTTTTTCTACTTTTAAAGTACCTTTTTAGTGAGAAAATTAAGCCAATTGAAGTAAAAGTTTCAAGAACGACAGAAAAATGTTAATACAGAGAGAAAGACCTATCAAATTCATCCAAATGAAACATTTATTTTCAGCAAACTTGTCACCCCATTTTTTTTAATTCTCAAAAATTCCTCAGATTTTAAATTTTCAGTCTGCTTTGAGGCAAAAAACTATTACCATCATCCTGCCAAATCTCTGCAGGATGAAATAACTTTTTCTTTCCAACTATAATTATTGCACAGCTGCTGTCTACACTGGGTCTTTTTTCACTGATGACACATAGTTACTAGGTAATTGTCACTGCAAAAACAGACACAAATTGCTGAGTTTCTGGACTACTTCTACACCTTCCCTGTGCAACACAAGGAAGGTACCATATTGGGGCATCAAGAGAATATTCTAGAAAAGCTAAGCTAACAAGATGAAGTATAAAGGAACATTACAAAATAATTCCAGTGTTTTGGGAAATTTTTTTTGTAATAGCCTAAATACCAGCAAAATTATTTCCAGAGGACATGTGCTTCTGGTTTCTTGAAAGATGTTTATAATAAGCTAGAGAATTTCTTTTGTTGCTAACGTGCTGGAGTGGGTTGCAGTATAATTTTACAAGAACACAATAACCTGGATAAAATATGGACATAATCTCAATGAAAATTAAAAAAAAAAAAAAAAGAGAGAGAAAGAAAGCCTAATATCATTTTCAATTGCACAGCCTTGAGTAAAGCCTTTTAAATACTCTGCTTAAGTCATATTGTTTTTGCTTTAGCCAGAATAACAATTCTATGCTCCCTCTGTTGCAAGAATATTCCCCATCAGTGTCATTTTCTATTAGCATCAATGAAAAATGTGTACAGATCAAAGGAAATGGAGATACTGCGATGCAAAAAGGGATGTTTTTTATAGCATGCAAGAAGCACAGAGAGTCATTAGGAGGAAGAAAATTCTAGGGGCCCACAGACTCTTCTCTCTAAGGGCTGTTCTGCTGTAGCCTTAAGTACTTAGCCCTTTGAGTTGGTAGAGATAAAATCTTACACTTCCTCAACCAAATTTTCTGGTAAGCCTTTCATTGCCTCCTAGAGATTAGCTGTCATAGCCCAAGAGTGTCAGTCATAGAATATCATCTAAATGAAAAGGCTTTAGTGTCTTTTCATGAAGATTTTGAACCACCACGCTTAGGAGCTCCTGTGTGATTGACCACAACCAATGGAAAGGTTAGACCAAGCCCTGAAATCTTTACTTATGCAAAATTTTTGTCAACTTCACAAGTTTCATACTAAATTTTAAGGAGAGGAATACCTGCACAGACAAGACAGGGTATAGGGAATCTTCCTGATTCTGCTGCTGACTTACATGCACTTTGCCTAATCATATAACCATAACGGCTTGAAATCGGGTAAATATATCCTCTATTACAAATGATCTCCTTGGGCTTAGGTCTTCAAATGTGTACATGTAAAGCTCACAGGACACAAGAGTTGGTTTCTCCTGTTCCTACACTGACTAACCTCTTGCATAACATCTTCATTGGAGTGTATCTGACTTCTCTTGTTTCTCACTAGAGAATACATATTGCTCCTGTGTGACTTCTGAAGCAGAGTGCTTTCAGTCACCATAGCTGAGATATTTAAGAGAAGCATCCAGCTACCTTCAGCTCATACAGTGCAGACAGCATTGTTTATTTCAGCATGGATTGGATCACCAGTGTCTCAGCGCTCCATGATTACTGAGATCTGCTTTTGATGATGATGATGATGCTGGTGTAAAAGCTTCTTGACAAACAGGAAGGGATTATGGTTATTTAAGACTGAGGGAAATTTCTAAAACTAATTTTGTTAACTTAGAGTGAAAGCACCTGCTGGCCCTTTTCAGGTATCACTTATAAATTTTATGGTGGCATTTGCAAAGCCAGCAAAGAGATCTGGATTCTCAGGTTTTTACAGATGTAACAGAAATGGTAATCTCAAGTTTCTTTCTGCAGCTTTCAAACCCTCATCTTTATTTATCAGTATAGGCTAAGCGCTGAGAATGTGCTGAGTGCCAACCAGTGCAAGTCAGGGCAGTCCCTGCACTGAAAGTACTTACTCTGTAATGAGCAATATGTCTGAAACTCTGGAATTGACAACTATTCATTGAAAGGACAGCTTCCCTGCTCCTGCCATGTCCACAAAGCAGAAGGGGGTTGTTTTGAGCAGGAACTTGACATAGGTTTGAAACCTGTGAAACTGAGAAGGCTGTGCCTTGGTCTCATCTGCCTATACTCAGCAAAATCAAGCTCTACATCAGTGTATACTCCTGGATCAAGCAGTGGAGACAAGTGCTCCTAAAGCTGCCTCAAAGCTTAGGTTTCCTTCAACTGAAGAAAACCCTTTGAATTTAGGTTCAGAAAGGAACAACAAGCCAACCAGATCCACTGAATATTAGAACCAATGAGCCTGGAGTTCTTCTGGGAAAGGGGTTTAGATGTGCAAGTGAATAATCTGCAGTCTGATTACCACATCAGAGCTGTGAAATGTAAAGAACTGCTTTGGGTTTCTCATTGCTGGGAAGTCTGAGCCTTCTAAGCAGTGCTCCAGCCTGCTGTCCTGTAGCTTCAGTCTCACATCAGCTTGGGAGCAAATTTACACATTGCAAGATTGTACTTGATGAAGGAGTTGATTTTTTTCCCCGTCTTCTTTTTTTTGTCTTACAGTTACACACTACATCAATCTAGCCAGTCTTATACTATATGCATCAAGCTAACTAGGAAAGGTAGGCTAGTCAGTATTTCATACAACTAGCAGGATTCCTCAGTAGTATTAGATACCTAGTCTTAGAAGTAGGTACCATTGGCCCTTTCCTTGAGAAAGAAAAAGGAAGTGAAATACATCTGCTAAGTAGTTTGTGGATTCTAGATGTGGGAACAATGAGGTCTTTCTTTCTCCTGGATGATTTTAAATTAAAAGCTGTGCCACCCTCTTTCCTCCACAATGTGTAACAATGGGTGATGATTTAAGCTTCCAGTTTCATGCCAGCTTTCCCATTCAGGTCACAGGTTGCTATCTTTACATTCAAGAAAGAATAATTTGTATAAGTACTTTAAATTTCTTACTGGAATTGTGCAGAGACTTGTGTATTTACAAAATCTCTCTTCAGATGGCTTTTGTGTGATAGAAGTGTCACCAGTGAAGTGAAAACTTCTAATTATTTCCTTGGCTTTTTTTGAAGGATAGGAAGAAATCAGCCTGATTTCCAGCAATGTTGGTTTAGAATCTAGGAATAACTGCAACTGTAGAAAGGAATAGAGCTTTAGCAAAGGTGAGGATGCGCTTCCCCCCAAACTCATTCAATGGGACTTACTAAATCATCTTTGTCCCTGCCTTTGTTATCAAAATCAAAATTTGCTGGGATTCAATAGCAAAATCTAGATGCAATGCTGAAAGAGGCTTCACACATTGTTGTAGATACCATTCCCAGGGAGTATGGGAAGCATTTTATACTTTAGGGAGTAAAAAATAGGCATCTCAGTGGGAAAAAAACATCCTTTTTAACTTGATAGTGCCACTAGAAGTCATACTTCCTAATCCTCATATCTTCCAATGTTGTATTTCTTAGGTTTGGCACTGAATATTGGCACTCTTGATATTTTAGCACTCTTACTGGCCAGTAGTTGCATTTCTAGGGGATAACTCATTCTGCAGATCTAGCTTCAGAACTTCTGCAGAAGTAATTTTTGAAGGTCGTCTGTTTTCTCTGGCTTTCTGACTGCAATCAAGTCACTGACATTGGTAAACACTTGAAGCTCTAAAAATTAAAAAAAAAAAAAAAGAAAAAAGAAAATAAAGTATCTTTCTGACTTCTGAGTTAAGGTGCTACCTAATGAAGGAGTCATCCCACTGAAGTTCATAGGGTTTGAGCATAAAGTCTATCGGTGGCCCTTGGAAACACTGGTGATTTCAGAGCAAGAGAGACTACACATTATAGAATGGTTTTCCAGTGTATATTTAAAAACAGGACTGTCAAAGGTTAATCCTTTTCTCTCTGAAGCTACAGTGTCTAACCCCAACCCCACTGCTAGCATGTGCTCTCTCCCCTGGTCTTGGTGGCTTAAACAAGGGGGTTGCAGCCTGTCCACCAAACATGCTGGATCTTTGTTTCAATCCACTCTCACCGTCACTTTTGTAACTGACCCTTCAATGATGGCCAAGTTAGCAGGCATATGCCATCCTCTCCCACAGCTCCAAAATCCAGATGCTTATGAAAAGGAGACGTGCAGAGGAGAAGATGGGCTACCCCCCTTTTCCTTAGGCTGCACACAGCATGCAGTTTCCTCCCTTCTCGTCATTCATGCAGAGAGAACCAACAATCTATCCCTGTGGTCAAAACCCATCCAGTTGGCCTGGAGAGTCCTGTCTAGACACTTTCTGATGGAGTGTGATCAGGCAGTGACACAGGATGCTCCTGAGCTGTGCCATCTGGACAGTACCTCTATTTTTCCTGTAAAGCTCTTTACCAACTATGACTACAAAACAGGATGTCCCTCAAACATGAAAGGTAAAAGGCCAAAGATTCAAGTTTGCCTTTTCCAAGAGAAAGGGAGAGGAAAAAAATCACAGTTCCAGTATGGGCTTGCTAAGAAAGAGCTACTGAATAGCACTGGGGCAAGGCTCTTTTCTTTGTGCTGTGGAGTAACCTGGAGAGAAGTGCAGTTCCTAGAGACTTGATCAAACAAACCCTCTTGACTCTGTATCTTTCCCATTTGCACTTCCTACAGCATCCCCCAGCACCACAGTGTGCACCCCATAGTACAGCGTGGCCAGGCCATAGCTGCCAGCTGGCCATGGGCTGGCAAGCACACCAGCAAACATACGCAGAATTGGCAAGGTTTCATCCTTGCTGACCTAATCCATTCACCCATGAGTGCAGGGCATGCCAGTGAGGGTGGAGTTTCATTTTTGAGTGTTGCTCCAGGAAACAAGAGTTACTAAAAATACTGTGAAGTTCTGACTGGAATTTCATAGAATCACAGAACGGCTTGCATTGGAAGGCACCTTAAAGATCATCTAGTTCCAACCCCCCTGCCATGCGCAGGGACACAATTTGGGACAGATGCTTGTTAAATCCAGAAAAGTCAGAGCTGAAAATTCAAATTCCTCTATAGGATTTTTTTTCCCTTGGTCCTGTGTAAAACCCATTCTGTGTCATATCCCAAACAAAAACTGCATCACATATAATTAAATAGACACTAAATTTGAAGGCAAATGTCTGCAGCAACAGTCTCTCAATTATTTAAGATTGAAAGGAACTGGAAAGTCAGGCCTCCTCTTCTTACTTTTTACAGTCAAATCTTTTTTTTTTTTTT